>JABFEA020000039.1:6695838-6732937 GCA_019775915.2 Cyphomyrus plagiostoma | reverse complement strand
CCCCCCCCCGCCCCCCCCCCCCCCCCCCCCCCCCCCCCGCCCCCCCCCCCCCCCCCCCCCCCCCCCCCCCCCCCCCCGCATTTCAAGAAGAATAGGACACCAGTAACACCAGGGAACATCCTGAATGGCATTTTCAAAACAGCAAGCTAACCGCAGATTGAATAACTGATAAATAAGCATACTGCTAATGGAGACAAATATTGTCAAAGCCACAGAACATAATTTAAAAGATATATCACTTTGTTAATAACTCTCTAAATGATTCGCACGGAGACTGCCAAAATTAATATACCCCAAACTGCATCCATACACGGACTGCCAGGTCATTTTCCCTGTCAGACTATTCATATTTGATAGGTCGGTCTCTGATTTTTTTTTAGGGGTGACGGGATTGGGCTGACTCACCATGAAGCATATAGATGAGATGGCCGGGTTGTGCCAAAAGAGGAGAAACAATACAGCCAAGAATCAACACCTGACCAAGTGAGCAAGCCTGACCAACCGCAAGAGAGCAAAATGAAACACTGTGCAGAATGAACTTGGTTGGAATGAGCTTAGAGCGAATGTTTAAAAAAACTTGAGGTATAGGTGATTATTGAGGACAGCCATCTGGAGTTGAACGTGGTTGTGAAGGACAACGATACTTGCAGCAGGTAACATGTGTAGCAGAAACTGGACCAGATAAGTCTGTTTTATCAAGTCTGCCTTAGAGGGTGAGGTGGCTCTGAGGCATGGGATCTGTTCTGGTAATCAGAAGGCTGCCAGTTTGAATCCCATGAATGCCAGCAGTGGTTCTATTCTACTAAGTCCTTCAGCAAGGCCCTTAACCTGCAGTTGCTTCATCCTGGGTATGACATTAATCTACATCCAGCCCTGCAAGCAGGTCCTCCAACTTACAGGGGGGGAAAAAATGAGGTGTGAACGTTGACTTTGTTAATTCCTCTGGGGATTTTTAAGCTGCAAGTGTAGGTTTACAGTTATGGTTTTAAAATAGACTGATAAATTATTTTACCCCCATCCTTGCATCTCTGTTAGAAGATTAATGATTGTACTGATTTGATTTTTGTTGACTTCTGCACCATGTAGGTCAAAAAACAAAATATATTTTTTAAAATAAGACAGTAAGAGCTTTTGTGCAATATAGGGAAAATACAGCTTAACAAGGGAAGCCAAGTCTGCTCCCTTCCATACGTGATTAGATCTGGAGTTTTCTGGCTGACTACTAAAGGCTGCACAATGTATGAGAAATTATGAGCTTTTTCAGAAATATTGTTTTGTGGTAAATGGGGCCTGTGTTGTAAGGCAGTCTAGGAAATGCAGAAGAGAGAAAATGAGGGCAGAACAGGAAGAACTATGTTCTGGGAGAATTGGTTTCTCACTCTGGTGCTGAACTACAGCCAGGTAGATCTATTTCGACAGCTGGGTACATGAGGGACACAGAGGAAACGGGCTCACAATATTGATACAATAATAGTGAAATATGTCTGAACAAATTTAGGAACTGCTGTTCTGGGTGTCTTTCAGGGGGCTGCGGTTTTTTCTTTGTACGATATTTTCTGACATACCGGAACCAACTGAATTTTACTATATGTATCTATTTTGATTGGGAAAGGGATACATATAAAGATATGAATTATATAAGGTCAGTGGCATTTGACCCTGCATTTTTATGTCTCGATGAGTTGCTGCAAATTTGCTGTTGGGACCCTTCTGCTCAGTTGATGGTGCATATAGCAAGGATAGCTGCAATTCTTGACTGCTAAATGTCCAATCAGTAAATAGAATTTCTGTATACATCTTTTGCATAAACATGCATGTTAGACTTCACACCGATCATACATCTAATATCTGAAGTCCTGCAAAAAACAAGGTCTCCCAACTTAACACATATCTGGATACTTAATATATTTCCTATTTAATATTTAATATGTTTCAGTCTGTGTTCCTTTAAGCTTATGTTATAGTATTTCTGTTATTTACAGTAATAAACAATCTGCATGAATGAACCTTTGGATGACGGAAGTGTGATACAGAAAAACAAATGGGAGTTCTCAAAATGTGGGACAACGAAGCTTTTGGCATTTTGAAAAATTGCTTTGAATGCATTACTTGAAACACCTTCTAATCCAAATGCAACTCCCTGAATGTCTATATGGGCATACTCAGTCAACTCCAGAATTATTAGCAATGCTTAATTTGTTGGGCAGAGGATGCATGGGAGTGAAAAAAAAGGCACCTGAGACCCGCTGTGAAATATGGTGGCGCACCGCTGCTTTGGGGTTGCTTTGCTGCAGGTGAAGATTAATGGCAGAATGAATTCCACTAAATACCAGGAAATTTTAGACCAAAATTTATCGGCCTCTGCCAGAAAGTCGAAAAGCAACAGTTCAACAACATAATGACCATAAAATTAACACTGGAATATTTTCAATGGCCATCCAAGTCTGCAGATTTGAACCTAATTGAAAACCTGTGGTGTGACTTGAAGAAGGCCGTCGACAAGTACAGACCCAAGAATATTAAGGAACTGGAGATGTTCTGTACCTTTAAGACGGCATTGTTCTTGTGAAAGCATGTTGCAGCGATTCAGTCTTCTCAATGCTCACAGCTCTGTTCAAATAAGATTCAAAACTAATCACCACTGGCTCACAGCAAGATCTCATACCATCCCAATTAAATGATTACCAATCAGAAACAGGCGTGACACCCATCTCATTTATGCCTCATAATAAACAATATTTCCCCATGTCATGTGATCTTACACATTTTTTTTAAATGAAACAATTTTGTTGGATTCAGTATTGGCTGCAGGGGATGGTTTTAGGTTTAATTGAATCAGATGGGGCAAAAGTATTTAAGAAATGAATTTTATTTCCCCTTCATATTAATTTCAGCATGGTGATGGGTTTCTTGGGCAGTGTTCCAAAGAGCACAAAACTCACGTGACATGAGGATTTAGCAGTGAACCAGAATTGTATTTTATGGTTGCTTTTGGAGGGTCAGTGAATCGTTGGTGAGGGTTAACTTGGAGAAGAAGAACATGAGTGAACTCCTTCTTATAACCCTCTTTCAGAATCCATTTAGCTGACATAGGAACCTTCTACAAGTGTGTGACATAGCAACAAAGTTTCAAATTTGAAATCAAAGTATCATTATTGTCTTCAGCTACATGATCCATTGCTCATATGCTGAGATGAAATTATAATATTATTGATTATACTGCAAGAAACATATATAGATGACATATAAATATGAAAGACATCTAAACATGGCATACTGAGATGTCGGACAATACACAGAAAAATATGATTAAAAATACATTTAAAAAAATACAGTTTAATGTCAGGTAGTGCATAAGGGGTAGTGTGTGGCTCTGTGTCTGTAACCAGAAGGTTGTCGGTTTAAATCCCAAGGCTGAGTGATGTCACAAGCAGACCTATGAGCCAGGCCATTAACCCCAGTTACTCTAGGGCCTCGGTCTGTTCCTGTTCTCTAAACCCCTTGATTACTATTGAGACATCATCAAACCAGTATACTCTATACCGTTGTTCCTCAATTGGTGGGTTGTGAAACCATTTTCGCCGTGTTCTAAAAACATGTGTACGAGTAGCACTCTGGAGGATAGAACTCCTCATTTCAATCAAACTCCTCGGATTCAATGGAGTGGAGAGAGAAACACAAAAGATACCCATTTTGCCTCTAACAAAGGGACTAACAGAGTGAGGAGACGGCCCTTACCAAAGTGCTCCACAGAATAAGAAGAGCTCTATATAGCATCTGGTCGACTCCACATGAATCCATACTCCCCATAGGAGCCATTAGTCCAAGCCAGGAGACACCAGGGGAACTCTTTGTCGTCTTCCTGACGATGACAGTGGTCCTGTGGACCATGGAGGCACTTCATGGTTCTCTCTCTCCATCCAAAGAATGCAAACCTCACGCGTAACACCTCAATCACGGACCCTGCCGATGCCGGTGATGGTTTCTGCTGAATTTCTCACCAAACGCATGCTCAAATACATTTACAATAGGTAGGTGAACATGCGCTTGAGAAGCTTCTGGCATTTAGTTGTGATTATGAGGGAAATTCTAATGCTACCAGCTGTTAATGCACTGACACGTCCCTCAGTCAGACATGCCGCCCCCCTTATACCCTGTGCTGTTTTTCCCTAAACACAACTCTTGAATGCTGTGATTTTCTTATCAAAAATGCCTCCAGTCGGAATGGGAATTACCTTACTTAGTATAATCAGCCCTGCAAACCCAGCTGCCCAATCCTGACCTCTAACAGAAAGAGAACAGAACAGAACAGAAAGGTGTTGTGTGTTTCTGTTTGACCAGGAAGAAATTGATGGGAAATTAGAATATCAAGGTCAATTCTTGGGAAACAGTACTTATAATTAACCGTCATACCATTTTGCCAATCGTCGAATATATGTTCCCCTTCTCATAATTTCTCACAACTCTTATTGGGACAATGGGCATCCATGCTAGAAGTTAGGCATACATCCATACCATCCATAAACAGTACCTGGGTATGTAAGAAGGGCACCTACCTGTGGCTGCCAACAGATTAGCAAAGTGCTTCTTATCTGTCCCGTTATATAGCATGCGAGGGCCATGCATGCCTACCCTAGAGCTTCTCATCAACACAAGACAATCTGCTCATGGAGACACTGACTTTAACCACATCCAGGACATTGGACTCTGCCACCCTGAGCTGCGTGGCATGATTAGTTTCCATTGAATCACTAGGAAAATTTAGCTACAACCAAATGCATTATGCAGCTGCATGAATTGGGCTGTATCTGTAAGATTGGCTTGGAGTTTATATGCTTCCACAACAAAGTGCAGACAAAGTAAAGACAAAGTAGATAATTTTTTTAAAAATTTAAATTTTAAAAGTAAAACCTGCCCACATCACACCCCGCAACATGTAGTTCATTTAGCAATATAATTCAAAAGAGGCAATTTAACTTGTCTTAGAATTTCTTATGCTGACTTACAGTCAATTACCTTACCAGACAGTTTATTACACCCATCCTGCTATAGATCATGTGTTGCCTCCTGCTTAATAGTCCATTTTAAATCCATGCAAATATACTACCTTGGATTCTAGCTCTACCAAATTAATCTTTAAAGAGCAAGTAAATGAGCTTGCAGGCAACAGAGTTACCACTGTGACACACTAATTAATAATTAATCCATCCTTCTTCAATCCTCTTTTGTGGGTCAGGGTCTATCCCAGCCACGCAGTAGGAGTACAAACTGGACTGGGTGCCAGTCCTTCACAGAACGTACCAGTACAATCGCGCATAAGAGGCATCAATTAGCCTAAGTGCATGCTTTTGGACTGCTGGACAAAACTCAGCGGAAATGTGTCACCTCTAATGTAATTAATATTTTGAGCAATTTAATAATTATTCAATAGTGATTTGATTCACAACTGCAAATACATTTATAAATTATCATGGCAAGGTCAGTGGATCTACAGTCATCGATTCCATTTACTAACTCATGTACCTAGAAATTCAAATGTAGCCATTGTTATCAACTTTAATAACCTAATGCGAAAGATCATAGTTGACCTTGATCGATGACGCTCCCTGAAGTCCCCCCTCGAGGCCAGAATCTCCGCTGTGAGAATACATGTTCTTCCTTGACTTAATTTCCTACATTTTATGTTCCTATTTTTTAACGTCCTAAATATATTGAAGTCAATTCCCTAATATGCATGTTTATATGGAGTAGGAAGCCTGCCAGAATATAGTGGATTACACTGCAGCACCAGAAGCGATCAGGAGGCCATTTCCTGCCAAACGTAGAGCTCTATTACGTATCTATTCAGATCACTTTGAGGACTTGCTAAAAAAGCAACCTTAGAGCCGAATACGCATAATCTTTAAATCAAATCAAATCACTTAACACTTGATAGAGTACAGGTGAGTGGAAGAACTTGTGTGAAAACTTTACACACCGTTTATGATACAAGTTAAACCTCCTTTCTGCGGGTGATCATTCATTTGTCCTCCCTGGAGAGATACAGATATAATTACATTTTTTTTTTAAACATGCACTCATTGACAGATTTATTAGTTAAAACATATTTTTTAGTAGCGATACATTCCATTACACCACCTGTGAGATTATAAGCTAAGGTCACCTCCTCAGTATTCTGCTGACCGCAAGCTCAGCTCGTTCTTTGCTATATCTGTGGCATTTAACTGGGGCCAACCCTAGGTCTTCTGCCTCCCTCCCCTGCACAGGGCAGCGGAGAACAAATTTTGTCAATTAATTTATATTAAAAACATTTCAGAAGCATATGGTATCTGGCTGCTAGCTAGCTAGCTGGCGACGCACAAGAAAAGTGATGTATTAAAATTAGTGTAAATAACTGTAATATCACGGAATGTAGACAGAGGTATTTCTTTTGATTTTTCTCAGTTGGTGTTTTGCGTCCCCTAATCAAACGGCACCCTAGGCGATCGCCTATGCAGCCTATAGGGCAGGCTGGCCTGAGCACGACTCAGCAGATGTCCCAACTGAGTGCATGGCATCTGTACGACAGCAACCTTATTTATGACAGACTAAGCTGACTCTGGATTCAAACACATAGTCAGTAAATCAAACATGGAACAAATATCATTCGTATAAATTTAAGAATGTATGAATTTTGAAAACACACACCATAAAAGCAGAAAGTGTGACATCTAGAAAATCAATGGAGCTTGAAATTTAGTTGAATTATATATTTCTGTGTAGTTCATTATGGTTGCATGTATATTTGGTTGTGGCACGAATGGTTAATTGAAACGCACACCGTGATGTTAAGCTGCAGGACCGCCAGCATCTAAACCACATTACTCTGCTTATTCAAAGAACAGGGATCACTCACTCAATTTTGTTTATTCAGAGAGACAATCAATCACAAAACTGAGAGTTATGAAAATAAAATTAATAAAGTTCCACGTTCTTATCACAGATGTTGCCTTTTCACCCCACCTATATACATATATTTAACTATCCAGTTAATATCCCGGCGACGTCAATGTCCTGCAAGTGGCAGCAAGGACTGAAGGAAAGAGTACCTGCCAGAAAGACAGAGAAGGAAA
Organism: Cyphomyrus plagiostoma; assembly: GCA_019775915.2. Classification (NCBI taxonomy): domain Eukaryota; kingdom Metazoa; phylum Chordata; class Actinopteri; order Osteoglossiformes; family Mormyridae; genus Cyphomyrus; species Cyphomyrus plagiostoma. The sequence continues at coordinate 6,725,825 of JABFEA020000039.1, read as the reverse complement.
AGATGCATTTCGAAACCTGTTCAAATCATACCGTATACGGGCTTTACTTTCATATAAACTCTCATGTAGAATATATCAAGATACTGAGTGCCATACGCAATTCAAAATGCATGACAACTTATTACTAGGGACGTTCTGTAAGTTTACAGTATAATACTACTAAAAGTTTTTTAAAACTTAACGCTTAAGTGCTTAAAGATGTTTCTAAAAACAACTGTAAAAATAAATATACAGAAGCAGTATTACATTTACAAAACAAAAGTACTGTGGTATTTTTCTAGCCTTAAAAACTATGTATTCAACTGATAAACAGTCAAGTTTTAAAGCTTAACATGATATGACGGCGAACGCGCTCAACCCGATGCGCAGCTCCTGCCGGATTTGCAGCGCGCATGCGTGTACCACATTATACTTTGCCGGACGAATGCGCTCCACTTTCACGCATGTGTACACAGACCATTTTTTCTGCGCATGTGCAAATATTTCACGAAAACTGACATGCGCAGTGTTTGCTTTCATTTGAGAGGTACTGCACTACATTTCTGGGGATGGTGTCGAAATACTGTGTTGTTCTGCAAAGCGTATAAACCTCATCGCTGCATTAAGAATGTTGTGCTCTTTTCTTTAAATTTAATTATTAGTCAGAATGAATAGTTTTTTTGCGTCGAAGTACTTATACAGTTTTTTATCGTGAGGTTTTGACATTTTACACATTGTAAATTGTATTACGATGTTCCAATTACCCAACTTAATTTGTATAGACCACAAGTTTAAAGGGAATTATAAATTGTTTATAACTGTTATAACTGTATTGTGATGCAATGTTATAATGAATGTGAAAAAAGAATTAAACCGTTTTATGTATGTCTTTCGTCTATTTGTTCTGTAACTTGTTTTTTCTTTTTATTCGGCTGTTCAGTTGAACCACCAGGTACTTTTGGATTGACTAGACAAAATTAAATCTCGTTGATTTCTGACATTACTTAGATTAATTAATTAAGTGAGCGTGTGACAAATTTGGCAAATACATGGAATGGCCAGGAGAGGTCTGAGAACTGAAATGGTGTTCATCTAACCATTCAACTTGATATCAGTAACCTTTTGGAGAAAAGAGGAAACAACTATTAGTTTTTTTATGGCATTGATCTTAGTATGCATATATTCTAATGTTAAATTGTGTTTTTTGTCCTGGGCCAATATATATTTACTACCCAGATCAATAGCTTGAAAATTTCCTTGACTGCCTAAGACTTTTGCAGTACTGGACATAAATCTAGGCTTTTTTCATAATATTACATTGTATTAATCTGAAACTATAATTCCCATTTCATGTGACCTCATAATAAAAAGGTAAAACATCTTTTTTACGGGAAAAAAATTATACTATCATTTTCGTGAATGCCTGATGGAAAATTTGATGTCTGAGTGAAAAAGTACTTAATGTGTTGTATGACTTTGATGTCTTCCCTCCAGTACATTGCCCTTGAGCATTTTCAGTGTTTCAGTGTGTAGTTGTATAGTTAATTGTATAGTTAACCTCAGGAAGCGTTTCTCATTTCCTGCGACCTCTATATCGCCCTCTAGCGATAAAGTATTGTGTGTGTTTTTTCCTCCCCGCTGGGCAGTCCGCCTGTGTATTGCATGAAAACTACATTGTTTTTGTCTTTCTTTTCAAGTGTTATTGGTCTTATGGTAACGTTTATCAAATGATACCTAACAGTTCTATTGTTAGATTCCTTAGTTTTTTCTTTTCTTTATTTGGATTATTGCATGTTTCTAATGTACCATGTAATGAAAGCGTTGTCTCTCCTGTAAGAAGGCCGCGTCTCCTGGGACAACACTAAATCCTTCTAGATTCTCAGTCGGTAAGAATGTCATGTTTATTTTTCTAAATGGCATAATAAATGAGGAGTAAGTCTTATTATTTAGATAGGATACCTGATCCTGGATGGTCAGCGGTATGGTATTGGGCACTGCATGGATCTGCGGCAACATAAAATGAACTGCATTTAAGGTTGCACCCTTGGACCTGGTAAATACCGAAAAATATTGGTTTATTATGTAGCATGTAAGTATCATGTTCAAGGCTGAAATGGGACTGTGACCACCTTCCTAGCTTCCAGCCTAGTGAAGTTAACTCGTAGGTCTTGTGAGGTTGCTCGCTAAAATAATATTTCGTCATAATATATATTAAAAAAAAATAGCTGGATGAAAACATGTTGAAATTGGTTTGCCAGCAAAATTGATCCTTATCTCTAACGTAATGACAAAACGGCATAGAAGGCTGTGCTCCATGGAGCTCAAAAGGACGAATCTTACATCGGGGTAATACAGGTATAATAAATATTCAGTGCGTATGTTTACGATTTAACTCCGGTTTCCCCCCACAGTCCAAAAACATGCTGAGGCTGATTGGAGTTGCCAAATTGCCCATAGGTGTGCATGTGTGAGTGTGCCCTGCGGTGGGCTGGCCCCCCATCCAGGGTTGTTCCCTGCCTCGTGCCCGTTGCTTCCGGGATAGGCTATGGCCCCCCCGCGAACCAGTAGGATAAGCGGTTTGGAAAATGGATGGATGGATGGATGTTCACGATTTATATGTTTACTTAGACGTCATAGTTCTTAGTTTGTTGTATGATAACGCATTAGTGGTCTTTTTTAAATGGTGGTGACCGTGTTAATAAAGTGCATAATTAATAAGCCTGAAGTTCATTTGTATAAACGGTGGGATGATGCATGTATGATTATACCCAACAGGACCTTAGAAACTCCAGGCTGAATGGCAGACCGTTTTTTGCTGGAATGCCAATGATATAAACCACTTCACCTTTATAAATTTGATATACAGTGATATTTAGCGTGAATGGAGTTCAGAGGAAACGACGTACACCGGTGAAAAGGCAACAACTATGATGAGCAGAGGCTCTTATTCCAGAATGACGTCCATCTGTCTTCTAACCACTTCCTGGTCAGGGTTGTGGGACGGAATGATTTGCATTTATACGTAATCCATCCATCAATCTATCTGTTTTCATACTAGCTACCCAGTGGAGGGTCATTGGGGGAACTCTGGGATATATCCCAAAATTACAGGGTACATGGCAGAGAAGAACCTCTCCTGAACAGGATGGCAGTACATTGTAGGGCACGACACACTCCCACACTCTGGGCAAATTGTAGACTGACCTTATAGTTATGGAATGTAGAATGAAATCTGGGTAACACATGGAAGACGTGCAGACTTCATACGCACTGCAAGGGTGATGTTTCATTTGACAGAAAGCAAATGTTAAACTTGCCTGTGAGCAGTTTATGTAAACTTAAATGTCAAGAACTGCCAAGTAATTCTAAAGTGACTCGTGCACAAAAAGTGTTTTTTTTTTTTTTTATTTAAAATTAGTACTTCATTTTTTGACAAAAAAGATGAGACCTATCAAGGGTAAGAAATGCGATCACTATGGGTGATAAAATAGATAAGCAATCTATGTTGTTTTTGGTATGTTTTGTAGGATGTCAAAGATATTTTGAAGAAATTGAAGGAGAAACCAGAAACTGAAACGTATGCCTTTAGTGAATCTTGAAGTCACGTTATTTAGTAATCTAAGTTACAGTTAATGACTGGCACTCCAGGTTAAGGCCAGGAGCGTGTTTGTCTCTGTATGGCTAAATTCATTTGCCTGTGCACTTTGAGCTACCAGATTCTTATGTCAGCAGTTCTGTTTTGGCTGCTGTTTCTGATACCTGCAGGGTAGAAATATTTTTGCTTGGCCGTGTCACTTTGCAATAATAGTACCTGGGCAAAAAGGTTTGTTTCTAATCCAGCAACATTTGAAAATTTTAGCAGGATATACCTGTTTTTGCGAAGGATAACTGATGAATTCAAGTATAATAATAATAATAATACTTGTGTGTCCTTGATCAGTATCAAAACTGAGGCTTTAAAACTTTTGTTAAACCTTACCAATATTTGACTTTCCTGATACAAATTATAATGTCTGCAGGAAACAGATCAGTACAATAGAAAACTACAAAGTTTGCTTGTTTGTTTTACAAAGGAAATCTGTATACCACAATGTCGTAGGTATACAGTGAATGAATTCTAGACAAGGAAAACAAATACAGTAGGTACATATTTTTGTATAAAAATGTAGCCTTCAGGGATTCAAGGGTTTTATTAGTCAGATGCAAGGTGTACAGTCCAATATTAAAACGAGTGAAAAGCACTGAGATAAAGTAACAGTGTAATAAAAAAGGAATAGCAAAGTTTAGTTTAGTAGTTAAATCCTGAAAATCATACTGGTTTTATTGTGTTCTAGGTCATTGTTTCTCTTTAAAAAATACACTGTGACCAAAGTAGTAATTACATTGATTTTTTTATGAGCTGTTGAAATGTTTTCCGTCTCTCTGCAGTCTGCAGACACCCTCAGCTCCAGTAAGAGACTCTGAGGTCTCGCTACACTGCTTCAGCATGGTGTGTGAGCTTTTCCTGCTCTCTTCTGTTTGGTTCCTCTTTGTCATCTTCTGGATGGAGACCATAAGCGTCTGGCTTTTCCTCTGCAACTTTTACCAGGACCGGGTCTTCTATCCTTGGGGAGATGGGTAAGAAATTACGCGGCAAAGAAAACCACAGTGAAGGTTACATCCCCAGAAAACTGAATCAGTGCTTTGTTAGTGAGACCACTTGCATCCGCTGTATCTGGAGAAGCTCTATAAATGAAGGTACCAAATATGACGTTTTTTTATTTTTTTTTTTGATCAAGTGTACATAATTTAAAGGGAAACGGCGTTCCACACTATACAGTATCAGCTTGAACTAAATTTCCCTGTAGGGTTATAAAACATTCCTATTCTGCTTAATCGATAAATTAAAAAAATGCATTTTAACGAAGTCTTGTTTTCTACTGTTCTCCAGTGTCGTTATGAAACTCTTATGTTTCATTTTGGCTTTATGTATTACAGTGCTGCTAAGTTGCTTTTCTCCAACTGTAGACTATATGTATTTCTACATTCATAACTGTGGCTATTGACTACGCGAATGTATAAAAAAAACTCCAACAAGCTGGCTAGAGTGAGCATAGTCTCCACATCCTTATTGAAATTGTAGGTTTTTCTGCTGTGGCCTACAATTTAAAGGTTCTTAGGCATTATTCCCATTGTAGCATGAAATAATTTTTATCGGGGGTAAAGAGTTTTGCATATAGTATATATGAGTATAATTTACTAGGAATACTATAGTTTTTCCATAGTAATCACATGGATTGTTACATAGGGAGTCATTTCTCGTTTTCATTATTATCAAAGCTTGAGTGAGGCAGTCCCCCCTGATTCTGCATGTTAGTTTTATTCCTGTACTCATATATTAGATATAGAATAGATGGAGTGACTAATGGAAAAGGTGAATGGTAAATACTGCTGAACAAGCCCTGATTTATGGTCTCTTCCTTACAGAATATTTGCTGATGACCCTAGTCACATGCTCTACATGCTAGGGAGGTAAGAACGGTTCTTATTGCAAAAAATACCCTTTAAGCTTACAAAAAAATCCATGCTTGTCATTGGTAAAATGCTTGAACAATATAATAATCTAGTAACCTCAATTCTTTATTTAAAATTCATTTTACATGTTTCTTCTTTCATATCCTACCAAACTGGGCCCCTGGTTAAAAATTACACTTTTTTCTTTATTATTATTTTGTCTCTTCAGAGTAGAAGGCCCAAGACAAATGGAGACCTGATAAAAGATGAAAGAACGAGACAGAGGTGGCAGTGAGTGGATACATGGTTCAGGAGGGACGCTCGTCCATATCGGAGACACTTTTTTGGAGCCCTCGGCGATTCACTTCTCCCAGCACGCTTGTCACTTTAACAGAGGGCCGAGTGAGATAAGTGTCATAAATAATAACGCAAACACTAAAAATTCCCAAGCCTGTGTCCCTCTAGAACATCACTTTGAACACTCTTCACAAAGTGTGCTTGAGGTTTTCTGCATCTGACCCTAAGACTAACAGACCTAAGGGTTCTTATGTCACAACGGGGAACCACAGTCCACAGTCACCGAAGATTCTCCCAAGCTGTATTTCAGTCCAACAGATTCGGATGTATTCATTTCCATGGCCCGGTGCATCTGGGATAATTCCACAAATTAAACAAGCGTCTGGCTTCATAAGATGCAGAAATGTTTTCTTTACAGTTAGGTTTAAAAATCATGCCAGCAAATAATGATATTTTGACCTAAGCATGTTTGAGTATATAAGATAACTTCTGTTTAGTTGAAACTTCTTATTTCAAGTAGCGGTTACTTTTGTAACTAATAGCAGTTCATTCATATGTAAACAAACAATTGGTTGGTTGTTTGCCATTAGGAACCAGGCCAGCCAGTTAGTTTGTAGTAATGTTCTGTGGACTTGAATCATGCAGGAAATTTTGTTGTTTGTGTAAATCTGCTGCCCTGCTTGTTCACTTCTTCTGAGTGCCGGTCTTCTGCTCTCATGCCAAACCAGTATATTCCAGCTCTCAAAATTTTCTTTGAAGAATGGATACAATTTGCTGGATGTGGATCGAGATTATATTATCCTGTCTAAATTTGCTGTTTGTGTGTCCCCCACTTCTGAAATGGATTTTCTGCAAATGGTGGTAATACAGTGATACAACCAAAAGTGACTATCCCGACTGGTTACTGTGATTGCGGACCTTGTCTTTTTTTTTTTCCCCCAGACATGACTGCTTGCGCCTCTGAAGTGAGATACTCTGAATGCTTCTTGCTTTGATTTTTTGGCGTTCTGCTCATGTAAGGCTATGTCTAGTGATTTACTGGAAATGTATAGACACCAGCAGGTTAAAATGATGCCCTTAGCCTGGAGTACAGAGTTGCCACTTGTGCTGATCTGAAATTGGTTAATTAGAGGATACAAGTTTTTACTTTTACATTTTTATTGCAGTGACCCTTTAAGGTGATTCTTTCTGGAGACATAGTTGTCACATTATCAAGACATACCAAGATAAAATCAAAATTTACAGCAGAATAATAGATTTTTAGAATCCACGTGTAAACGGCCCGGAGGTGATATCGGAGACCATTGAAGTGGTTGTACAAGCAGTGAAGACAGCAGGAAGAGAGAGAGTGAGTCTTCATTCTTATCGGTGCTGCACGACAAAGACCCTCCGAATGACAGGATCAGCTGGTACGATCAGTCCGCTGGATGTGACCCGTGAGATGGGGAGGCTTTCAGAAAATCTGGCGGTTGTGCTGCTTTACATGTGAAGACCAGGCAGTTATTATATATCAGGGGTCATCAGCTCCAGTCCTGGGGGCCGGAGCCCTGTGCAGTTTAGTTCTCTCTCTGTTTCACCATAAATGATTCAGCTCAAGAGCTGAGTGGTAATTAGCACAAGGAGTTGAATCACGTGTGTTAAATGAGGGGAAACCCAAAAATGTGCAGGGCTCCGGCCCCCCAGGACTGGAGTTGGTGACCCCTGATATATATGATCACAGAATTGTCTCATGTAACCCATCAATTGCATTTCTTAGTGGCTGATCAATTGCCTTGATACACAAATTCCTCTCCATATAAAAAGCTGCAGGACTTGGGGTTGTTGATCTTATTTTCCTGAGTTTCAAGGGAAGTAAACATGAAAACATATAAACTAAAATTAAGAAGCATTATGGTATAACATGATACACACATATTATGACTAGGTGTTCCAGTAGTGTTCTCATCCATATAAAAACCTCATTACTAACCATTAAAACACAAACTAATAAGCCCAACAGAGTCTTACCATCCATGCATCACAGACATGTCCCTCCTAAATTAACCTAGTTCATCCTATTTAAATAACTTCAATAATATGGAATTTGGCCATACACTGTATATTGGTGGAGTTGCATGCTGAAAACCTGCTGTTCCTATATGCTTTCCTATATGTCATCAAGCACACCATCCAAAGCAGACAAGGGCTTGTGCCCTGGATAAAAGGAGGTGTAGCCAGCTGGTCGTCTTTGAAGGGTGGCAGGAATAACTATGGGTGAGCTCTCGGTGGGTTAAAGGCAGGAACCACTGAGAAACTGGCTAAAGATCCTGTATTCTTCTACTACCAATTATAGTCCGTGGGATTAGTTCCTTTCGGCATGGCTGGGCCCCTTATCATCCGGAGCAACTGGCTTTCACATCTGATCCTTGTTTCAATTAGCTTATCTTGGTCAAAAACTGAAGCTGAATAATCTTTTCTATCCTTGGTCCTGTTGGTAAAATGTCTGAACAGGAACTCTCCTCCTCACTTTTGTTTCGCAAAAATCTTAAAATTAGCAGTAAGAAACTAACAGTTAAATCTTAAAATATATAAACATACTCTCATTTCCATTAGTCACAAATTATATTTTACATTTTTTTCCAGTTTTAAATTATACCCACAGAAGCCTGTTTCCTATAAGAATTTGGTGCCACTTGACAACAAGGCTACCCATATAATTTATGAATGGCTTATAATCTGGTTATTAGGTTGTAACACTTTGCAAATTACTAATAGACAGCTTTAAACAAGTTATAAATTCTCTTTTTATGATTTACTACCATTTACAAGTGGAAAAAGGGAGCCTTATTGTAAAGAGGTAAGAAATTCTTCTACTGACTATTCGTCTATCAGCAAAATTATGTTTACAGATGTGTAGTAGAAAATCTTTACCTCTGAAGGATTCACAATGGACATACGCCACAAGACGTTACGTGGTACAAATGAAGACAGGGTTAACAATCAGGGTGAACCTGAGCATTGAGAAGGTGGTGGAGGCTTATGCTGACCTTCCTGGTCTTCAGCAACACTGAACTAGAGAGATAATGGATAATACTTCTAGATTCCAGGGTTAAACTTTATTTTTTGTCATTACATAATTAAAACATGATGCTCAAATTTCATAATTTAGTAAACAAAATATACAAAACCAGAACAAACCTACTATAATTATATGTGGTTTTTATTTTGAGACAAAAAAAAAGAAACTTGTTTTTACAGGAGTCCTTGTGTTTGGCTTTTGCCTGCAATCTTCTTGGAGCATTCAAGGAGGGCATTGTGGATGTCTTTGGCACAAGATATCTGGGACTTGATCATACTGAGGTACTGAGAGTACGACAGGCTTTCGGTCTGTACTGTGTCAGGCTTGGTTGCTGTGGGGACGAGGTTTGGAGAATGCTTGGCACTGTCGATGCTCTGAGACAGGCACTCGTACGCGAGCCGCTGGGGGGGAAAATAACATCAGAGAGAAAAACTGAGCATGAAAACATAAATGGAAATGCAGCATTTTGATCTTAGTATTCAATGTTTCCCAGCACCGTCAAATTTCTTTTCCTTTTTCTGCGGGTTATTATGCATTTCTTAAGTTTATATCCATATTATACCAACAACTTTAACAGCTTTTATGTGACTTTATTTATAAAGCCATCTATAAAAACAGCTATAATAAGCAACTAAATAAATAAAAATATAAATGTAGATCATACAGTCCAACTTACCAGACACAGCTCCAATTGGTCACAGAGGGCATAGAACTCTTCCAGGCTCTTGTCAAATCTCTGCACAGCAGTATCACTGCTCTTGCTGGAATAAGACATTCTGAATATCAATGATGGTATGAATGACACCAGTTATTACCTATAAGAATGCTACAAGTTGAACATTGTGCTGTACTTACATGCCATTGTCAATTGCTGTATTGTGTGCAAAATTCAGTGATGCGATGCTCATAACATTCTACAAAGAAGAAAAATTTATATTAGAATTTCAACTTAATATCACTTTATAAATCTGACGACCTATGAAATTAAGACCCGTTTGTTTAACAGTGTCTTCCACACAACTTTTGGGTTGAGGTTTCAAATCCCGGCTCCACTCTCAGTGAGAAGAGTGCATGTTCCCATGTGAAATACCACGCTCCCTCTCAAAAGACAAGCAACCAGGCAAAATCGTGCCTCTAAGATGGCCATAGTGATCACATGTTTAATCATACCCTCTATGGCCAGCAAGCCAATGCCACCTGGTCATTCCTTCATAACCCATTTGCTTCCTCAGTGGTGAAACAGCTTACTTAGCAACAATGGATTCTCTATTCTTATGTAATAAACTTGTCTAGTAGGAACCAAGTCCTCATGATATTTTGATTTGCTTCTCTCAAGGTTCAAGGTTACTTTATTGTCATCAGCAGTTTCATACATGTACAAAGGGTGATGAAGCACCGCTTCTCCATGGCCCCGATGCAACATATAGTAACATAAAGTGCACTTAACATTATAGTAACAGGGCGTGCAAACAGGCAGTAAATAAATAGTGCAGAGATAATAAGTGCAGAGGCTATGCTTGGGCAGGGTTTCATATAGCTCTTTCCAAAGCTAACTTATACTTGTTACTGGTCACACAGTGAAAGGTCAGCTAGCCACACCTGAATGGCGCTCTTATGTACTTTCTGCTTCAATTGTACAACACTTAGGATAAATGAAGCTGCTTAATAATGTCATTGTAAAATGCATGTACGTGATGCAGAACGTACCCCTGGCTTGTGCCCTATGCTGCCTGGGACAGAAGCATATGAATCGTGTCTGATATATTAAAAGGAGAGACTGACCAATCGCACTTAAGCCCAAAAAGGTCACATATACTTAGAAATGAAGTTTCCCCTATTGTAAAATAATGGGGAAATAGAACGTAAGACATTTCAGGACTGTTTCCCTCCAACAGTTACATGAAGTTACAGCATATCTTAAAAGATTTTTCTCAATAAGTTTAGCCCCTTAATCATATTAGCCCAAATTTTGGATTTTCTCTATATTCGATGGAGATTAGAACTTAGTACTGAAGTAGTTAGGGTGAAAAGCACAATAACTGGCCAAGCCGATATCTTGTAAGGATACTTTGAATTACATTTCAAAGATCTACAAACAACTTTTTACCTGGAGACTTTCTTTTAATTGTGGTATAAGCATTTTGAAACGGTGAACGGGGTCAAAGTCTTGCTGCTGGCTTAGCTGTTGGTGCTGCTGCTGTTGTTGTTGTTGTTGTTGTTGTTGCTGCTGCTGCTGCTGTTGTTGCTGCTGCTGCTGTTGTTGTTGCTGCTGCTGCAATGTTGTCCCAGGTTGGACTCCAACGGGCTGATTCATTTGTTGCGATGCCATACTGCTCGGCTTTCACTTCCCCAGTATTGTTTTAGGCACGCAACCTCTTTCCCACCTTCAAGCACAACTAACGAAGTAACAAAACGCAAAACAGAACAAGTAAAAAAAAAATCCGATAAATAATAAAATGTATACACCTACAAGCCGCAGAACAGCATACCGCTCTACTTTATAAAGCTGATCCTAAGAAATGGCGCATTTGCTTTGCGTGTATTGTTGCTACCAACAATTCTTTCCGGTGTCATATTTTGTTAAATAAAAGTCTCAATAATACTAATGAATAAATATTTTCATTGTGTACAGTCAATACATAAGAGCATCGTACACTATATTTCATTCGAAAGCATGTGTTTTATATATATATATATATATATATATTGTACACAATTTATATAATGTTTACGAACATTTAGGAGTGCAAGCAATATTAGGACTTTTATATTGGAAACTTTTAACCGGAAGTTTCGTGTTTTGGCTGTCTGACGGAGTAGGTTCTGTTCATCGTAAAATATTGTAAATGTTTCAAATTCCTCATCACCTGCAAGGTACAGTCATCTATGTGGGCAGGTAAATCGTTTAGAAAGCAGTTGTACCTCGTTATCTTGAGGCATAACAAGACAACGCTTAGGGGACAGCCAGACGATACTGCTGTTATTTTCTTTAAAAAGAAACCTAAGCACTATATTTGTTCAAAATAAACTGTACTGGGTATACGCAATTGGTGTAATGAACGTTAACGTGTAATGATGCACGATGTGCATGTGTGACACAATTAACTACTGGGTTATTCAAGAGTTAATAATACCAGCGTATGATTGGTCTGACCTCTGTTAACAATGAAGTACAGGGACGAAGTTCAGTACCAGGGCCGCTGCTAAGATAACAGTCTTACTCTTAAAACAAGTTAAACAGAAGAACTAATCCCCGACTTCCAGCGATGCAATAATAATCACACATATCTTTTTATAGAAAGAGACCATGTGGAGAGAGTGCCAAATGTAATATTCCTAGGCATCTATACGTTTCAAATGACCTCAAGTGGACAGTCGGTTATAAGTTAAAGCACAGTAATTTCTATACTTCCTGCGATCCCTCAGAAAGGCAAGTATGGGCAGATTACTAGTAAACTTTTACGAACTTTTACCATGCCATTCTATTCTTATGTAGCAATACAGCTAATAAATATCCCAAACAGATTTTTATAGGTATGGATAATTAATTTTGAATGTCGAATACCAAATATAAACACAACTTACATAATTGCTAATTAAGCAATGTCATATATTCAAGAGCATTCAGTTGCATTCTAAATAGAATCTCTAAAATGTTCTGCACTGTCCCATCCCTCATTGCACTACTGTTTGCCCAGTCCCCCATGCCATATCCTGCAACTGTAGCGCTAGACTTAACTTGAAACACATGTAAGATATAAAACTTTAAAATCGATGTGCGTACTTTGTGCCCTGCGATGAAGCTGCATCCAGTCTATGGCATTTTCCTACGTGTTGTCAACAGGTGCAGGCCGCCACGCCACACGCAATGGGACACGGATGATGAGAAACACGAGTGTTTTGCAATAAATCCTCATTTCAAATATTCACATAAATATACGATTTACAACATTGACACCTATAAAAAATAGTTTCGTAAACTTTGATTTCGGGAAATCTTTATTCTTCAGTTATTTTTTAATCGGCTGACTTTTTTGACAGATGAAACACTGCCAATTTTCCCCGTACTTTTTCTTGTGGTTTAGTATTCTATACAGCATGTGGTCAGTGGTCACTAATAAGAACGTGAGTCGCTCGCGGACCTGTTCTAAAAGTATATAGCGCAATTTACCAGTGAGCAGCGTCTAAAATCTAATTTTATCCTGTTATTATTCTTATTTAATCACATTTGCATTTATATATATTTGATAATGACAATTAAAAAAGCATTTAAAAACATGTTTATTATACATTAAGTTTAAATACGTTTAGGAGGGCGTTTCAAACTGGTAGCCCTTCCTATGGCTCGGTACCCGTGAAGTAGCTCTCAGTTTCAAGAAGGTTGGTGACACTGGCTGCTATACAGTGAACCCCCGCCTATAGCAGAAGATGCGTTCCAGACCCATTAGCGATAGGTGAAAATCCGCGATATCGAAAGGCAAAATAAATAAACATTTTTAAATAACTTAAGCCTTAAAATACCCTTCCTACGCACTTTAAAAGCGATAGGTGAAAATTCACGATATAGCGGGGGCGCATTATCTGAACCGGGATATTGCGGGGGAATACTGTATTATTATATTTTGACTTGTTAGAAATTCAAGTACGTACGGTTAGTCAAATCTGCAAAACATTGAAAAAAGAACAAAACATTAAAAAAAAAACAAGAAACGCTATCTCACAACATTAAACTATAGGTTCCTGTAGATAAATACTCAAATATCAAGCTTCTACTTAAATACCTAATAAGATTTTACATATAAATACAAAATTTTGAACCATTTTATAAGTACGGGTTCCCGACACAAACAGGTTTAGCAGGATGACACCGGAAGCTGCCTGACAGGTTGCTGGGTGCGGTATAGGTTGCTTGGGCGTAACACATTTTTTTCCGTAATAGTTGCCCTTTAAACTTCAAGCTTGCTGTTCAAGTGACACAAGGGAGTAAAAGGAGGAAGTTCTACTCAAAGGCAACTCAAGATGGACAAAGAAAAGACTAAGGTATATATGTAACCATATATATGCTGTGTATTATTGGGTCTGATTTTGAATAAGAAACTAACCTGTATAATGTGTGATTTATGAAGATACTGATCTGTTTTGGTTTGTTAAATCAAGGACCATAGCAAAGAACACAAGAAAGGTGAGAAAAAGGAGAGTGGTGAATGCCACAAGAAGAAAAAAGACAAGAAACATAAGAAAGATGGACATGAGTCTGATTCGTCCTCATCATCCAGCAGTGATGGAGGAAAGGTAGGCCTACTGTGTTCTAGCTCTGTGCAGATAGAGCGCTGCCTAGGCACTCATAAAACACTCAGTCTGTCTTCAGATTATGTCCTTCTGTTTGTTGTATTTGGAATCTCAGGTTGGATTTGACTCCCCAGCTGTAGAGGTGTGAGGCAGCTGCCTATCTGTAGTTTCATGCTTTTATTAATAATTTTTTCCTATTCTTGTTTTAGGAGAAGAAGAAAGAAAAAAAACACAAGAACAAACACTAGTAACTGTACAAGTAAGAATAACTAAGCAGAACAGATTCATCACTGCGTCTTACCATTTGTACTGTAAACTGATGTTGCCCAGTAGGAACATTGTTGAAAACTTCTGTCTGATCAGGTGATCATAATTTTGATTTCTGCTTACAGACACCACCTTAGAATATATACATGTATCTACTAATCATTCCACCATCTATGAGAATAGAGAGTTCTGTTAGAGACAGACATTGAGCTTTCTGGAAGGATCCACACAAAGGAAATCACAGAGGACCACTTCTGGTAATTGGGACTGACAGAGTAATTGAAGATAAGTTACATTTGAAGACTATGTACCTACATTGTCGATTCCCTGTTGCCAGTGTAGACTGTATGCTGTCTATCCATAAAGAATAAAGCCAGCAGTTGTAATGACTACAAAAGCTTTAGTCTTCTTCTGTACAATTTACTTATTTTTCTTTGTATTACTACTTTCTGTTACATATATTGACGTGCAGGCGAACAGGGGAGCAGGCGAGAGAGCCGTAGATAAGGGTAAACGGGGTTTATTCAGGCTATCCACAGAACGACGACAGACTAACATCAATGACTGATCTGGGGAAACTACCTCAGACGCGGACTAAATACACAGGACATGCCGAAAACAACAGGAGCAGGTGATAACAATCGGGACACTGCTTCCTTGTATTCAAATAAGCTGCTGTCATAATTTGCCCATAGTCGGCCTGCATAGGCCTATATAGAAATGATCTAGTTCTGCGACATTGCACATTATTCACCTACAGTAAGCATTCATACAACGAGAGACAAAATTGTTTCCAGAAGAGGGCAGAGTTTCTCAATTTTCTATTCAGCGTCACAAGTTGCCGAGCAACAGGCCCGACACAGTATTACAAATGGGACGCTAAATCCAAGCGTGCAGGCTAATGAAAATCCCCAAGCAGAGAAAGACGGACACTGCACAGCGAGCAATGCCGCCACGGCCAATGGCCTGTAAAGTAACTTCAGCTTTTCGGCATAGACTATTAGAGAAAGCGTCAACGTAAATAAAAGAAAAAGAAGAATGTCGAAAAAAACTGCCGATAAAATGTCCAACAAACAAACGTTAAGGACTCCCGATAATTAAGTTTTATTACTAAGTGAAGCAAGTGTGGTACTCTTTTTCTGACAGTACAATTCGGTAGTTTTAAGTGGATATTAACTGTAGTGACTATCAACTCGTGGATTTAAGTACATCTGATTATATACTGTTGTCCTAAAACGGCTTTACGCGCTAAGAATGATGAAATTCCTCAGCTCTGATTTATGGATTCCTTGGGTAGTACTGCTTTGTATGGAAGGTAAGTCCATTTCAATTTGTCAGCAAAGGCTTTTAAAAAGCTGTGACGATTTTTCAGCTTAATAGTTTATCAGCAATATTTTGTCTTGTTGTGTTTTGTAAATATCACACTTCATGACAAGTCATAAATGCATTCTTTATTTGCATTTAACATACAAAAGGTCAATGCGATGAATACTATGAAAGAATACAAATAATTAGTCTTCGTGTTACGTTTGGTTTACGTTGTTTGTGAGAGTTTGTGGTTTAAATGTCTCCTTAATATTAATTTATCTCTCTAAAGCAACCACGTCCTATGCAATAAGTAGTTTAGTAGGCCTGCTTATGCGTTGCAGAGCGCTTTACGGTAGTTGGATATTCTAAAAAATACAAAAAAATTTGACTATCAGTATTTACTCATGCCTCATTGCTTTCATAATTTTGAAAATGTAAATAGAATTCAGAATAATTTTTAGTTACTATTGATATGACACATTACATTAAGTTAAAATAAGTAATATTACAAACAAGGTCCAGATTGTGAGATTCTGCCTTCAAGTAGCCTAATGTCGCGTGATTGGAGCGGATTTTCTCGTCATGTGATGAAGTGGCTGCTGCTGGCGTGCTAATCTGTTTAAACGATAAACTCGTGAAAAATAAAAGAAACATAATTATTGTGTAGAAAACTGACATCCGTCCATCCATTTTTTGTACCCGAGTGTCGGGTGCCTATCCTGGAAGTTATACAACATGAAAATGACGTTCTGTCGAATTTGTTAGCTATTTAAATACAGAACATATTAAATTGCAATGATAACAAAAAGCCTATTCTGAAATTAAACTATATTGTTCTTAATATTACAGTGTCGCTCCTTTATTCACGTCACTAATTTATGCTTTGCATTTTACTATAATGAATTTTGTTCACCTGAAAAATGCCTATTGATGCCCGTTGGAACTATTTCCTCATTAACATATTTCAATATAGCCTGCATGTTGTTCAATGTTGTAATGTATTTAAACTGATTTGGCAGAAGAAATTATATTTAGGGTTGGTCCTTATCTTGTATTTATTCCAGGCTGATTAATTTGACAATAATACTTTATGGATTTGTTGATTCCAGCCAGCATGATCAATGGCATAAAATAACCTCATATAAATAATAATGGTGGGTGTCACAGCCAGTTGCATTTTCCATATATTTCCATAATTTAAGATTTAAGAGTGTCTTCACATTTAGGAGTAGGCCATCATAGAATGTTTTTGGAGGCCTTTGTAGCATATGGACTTGTACTGGCATCTGTCTGAGATGTTCTTCAAGGGCGGGGTGGGTACAGGGGTTCTGCTAGAGATTTTGGGACCCGTGGAAGCATATCATATTGGGCCCCCAACCCAGGTCAATACGATTACAGTATGTTCCAAATTTAATATGACCCTCATCACTCGGAGGCCCTTGAAATCATTTTACCCCCCACCCCATCCCACCCCATCCCACCATGGCACCCCTGGACAAGGCAGCCAGGCAATTGAAACCTAACAAACCCAACAGCACAGGAAAAGGACTCCACACCGCAAGCAAACCTATGACAGCATGCTCCTTGTGAATTGCGCACCTCTCGCCCAAATTCCTTCTTTATTTCATGCAGCTAACCTCGTTTAAACCCTAATGAAGCGAGCAGCAGCAGCACACCCTCGGCCAGCTGGGAGAGGCTCGTTACCCCAGCTGCCTGCTGGCCTGCGGCTGGAAATCATGGAAGTGGAGGTCACTGGTTATACAGAATTCCTTGACCTGCAAACAATAGGTTTATAAAAGGGGGAACTTGGGGGTGAATAAAAGAAAAGAATTAAAGTCTCTTGAAACTAGTGAAGAATCGTGACAAAGACATCGTTCTCAACACAAGTATAGATATATGTTTGAATGTGAAAAGGTGAAAAAAATCTGTGATGAGCTGCAATGGAATGTACTTTGGTTACCCTTATCTGTTATAATATAACATATTTGTACTTATTTAATGACACAATAATATATTGTTTCTAACTAATGTTATGATTTTGAATAGATTCATTATTTGTAGCACAATCTTTTTAGAAAACTTTGCGTATAATTATTATGTGTCTGTTTAGAAAAGGTCCCCATCTGAACAAGTGCATGAATCTTATTGAACGGGGTGTTTGGTGAGGTTTATCGGCAAGCAATAACAGCCAAAATATACAGTGATCTTGGAGAAGCAATATTTCCATAAAGTGAATAATTCTGGCATGAAGTCTGTAGAAAAGGCATTGACAAAAACAAGGACAAAAACAATAGAGTGGAAACTAATTTACTGTGTACTCCTAAAAATGAGCAGCTGGAATATGTTTGGCATGGAAGTTTCCACCTCGATTATCACAATTTAAAAATAGCCTCTAAAAAATTAAGGACCTTTAGGGCTGCCTGCAAAAAGCTGCAGAGGGAGGGAAGGAAGAATGTGTTGGAATGAAACTGCACACAATTTTCATATTGGTAATTTTGGAGTAGAATATGGGTGGGGCATAGGTTGGCATGGTGACTAGGTGGGTAGCATAGGTTGGCATGGTGACTAACTGGGTAGCATAGGTTGGCATGGTGAATGAGCGGGGCATAGGTTGGCATGGTGACTGGGTGGGGCATAGGTTGGCATGGTGACTAGGTGGGTAGCATAGGTTGGCATGGTGACTGGGTGGGTAGCATAGGCTGGCATGGTGACTAGGTGTGACATAGGATGGCAAGGTGACTGGGTGGGTAGCATAGGTTGGCATGGTGACTGGGTGGGTAGCATAGGCTGGCATGGTGACTAGGTGTGACATAGGTTGGCAAGGTGACTGGGTGGGTAGTATAGGTTGGCATGGTGACTGGGTGGGTAGCATAGGTTGGCATGGTGACTGGGTGGGACATAGGTTGGCAAGGTGACTGGGTGGGGTATAGGTTGGCAAGGTGACTGGGTGGGGTATAGGTTGGCAAGGTGACTGGGTGGGTAGCATAGGTTGGCATGGTGACTGGGTGGGGCATTGGTTGGCGTGGTGACTGGGTGGGGCATAGGTTGGCGTGGTGACTAGGTGGGTAGCATAGGTTGGCATGGTGACTGGGTGGGTAGCATAGGCTGGCATGGTGACTAGGTGGGACATAGGTTGGCATGGTGACTAGGTGGGACATAGGTTGGCAAGGTGACTGGGTGGGGTATAGGTAGCACCGTAGCTTCATACTCCCAGGCTTGTGGGATCAAAACAAATTGTGCCTCGAGCTATGTACGGCTCTCCATGTTTGTGTGACAACCCCCCCCACCCAGTCTGAAAACATGCCACTTAGTGATCTCCTGTCTGTAGCTTGCCCATGTTGCATGTATGTACTGGAACTCTCCAATGGACTACATTCTTTCACTGTGTTATTACCAGGTTTAATGTTGTGTCATCAGTGAATCTGTTTCCAATTTACTTTTCTAATTGTCTTCATTTTATATATTAAGTTCACATTTTTCTGTGAATCATTGAGCATTTCTGGCTCTTAGCTCACCATAGAGACAGGATGATTGCAGGGACCCCTGAGTGACAGGGGCCCTAAAAAATGGGTTTGGGTTGGGGGCACAATATGATGTGTCTTATCGGGCCCAAAGTGGCACCTGTCAGCAGAATATGACTAACTGAAGACTTCTGATACACTAAACACTGAGAGATGGTGACCTTGTCAGCACAATTTTAGTTAATACCTAAATTTTTAAAGCCTTGAGGTTCTGTGGAACCTTAATTGGGGTTAGTTTGTGAAATGGTTGTTTCAGGAAGTAGTGTCATACCAGGCAACTAAAAAACACTGGAAGGCATATCATAGCCCAGAGTACAAAACCCCTAAAAGAACGTGGGGACCTTCAGACTTCTCTGCTTCAGATGAGGTTAGATGAGGTGTGAAGCAACAGCGCTAACCACTGCACCACCATGCCACCCCCCTGTTGTGATATAATAGGGGTGTTGAAATTAATCTCATAATCGATGCATCGCGATGCAGACGTGGACGATTCTGCATTGATGCAGTGACAGAACATAATTGATTATATCATAAACCTGATCAGAGTACAGCGCTGCTTCGCGTAGGAGTAATGCTGCTTTCGATTATTTCTCTCCAAGTCGGAACTCGGATGAAAATGCCACGAAATGTGAAAAACGTCACTTCCTGTCAGAAACACGCCTCTTTTATGACGCTGACGTCGGAAAATAAATTTTGTTGTCCGAGTTGCCCCTGTGAAGTAATTTCAACATGGCGACTTACACACTTAACAATAATTCTATTCTATAAATCTTCAAAAATGTTTATTTTGTTAAATTTATTAATAGTTATAAATGTAACTGCACGTGTTCGATTTAGAGAATATCATATCATGACCGTAAACAGTATCCTATCATGCAAGATGAGTTTTTTACTTGTTAGTGTTTTTCGTTTGTAGTTTGTTTGCCTCTCGAAAAAAGAATATCGCTATGAATGTGCAAAAATATTTTAGAAAGCTTTTAATGCGGTTTGACTATATTCTTTGTTTCTGTTCGCAATTTAATGTAATTTCACAATTTCTGTTTACATTTTCAGGTTTAATAAAAACGGGAGCTTACATTTCACTACTTGTATTTGTATTTGAAAATATAATGTGAAGTAATGTAGAAAAATTGGTGGGATGCATCACGATATCGAATTGAATCGCTGACATGATAATCGTAATCGAAGCGAATCGTGAGACCAGTGAAGGGTCACACCTCTAATATTTATATACTGTGTGGCTGTAATATAATTCTTTTAAACTTTCTAGCATTAATTTTTGGTTCACTGGAGAACTAATACTAGGCATAGTTTCAATCTGTTTCACACATACAACGTACGGCATTGTGAGACCTGTCATTTTTTGAATGGTCATGTTTGTCTAAGTCAGATTAGCAATGAGCAAGCAGATCACTTGAGTGTTTGGTTCTGTTTTGTGTAGATGGTTTGCAAAATAGTGCCCAGTGAGGTTTGTTGCAGTGCTTCTAATAATCATGAAAACTGAGTAGGAGATGGTTCCTGTATCTAAATAATAAATTTAGACAGCTGAAAGAAAATATTATTACACACATTATTTACACAGTGTGTGCAATGTATGCATACAGTAGACTTCAGTGGCCTATAAAAATAAGCACAATGAATTCTTTTTAACATCTTGAACGCAAACAATCTTTTGTGTTAAATTAAATTAGTCAAATGTCTTATAAAGCAAATGGTCATCATTTTTGCATGATGTTATTAGATGCAAAAGCCAAAAGGATAAAGTAAGACTCTTCAACCATTTCCTAAATCAGTGGAGATCAGTTTGAAAAAAAATATTTTGTGCCAGGGCTGGTATCCCTGGCAATGGAGCTTAGAGACACTGCAGCCTTTCATTCAGCTGCCTCATTTCCATTTGAATACATCACGACTTCCAATTTGCCTGCTACTATGGCTTGAAAACAAGCATCTCTCTGTTCCCCTATGAAGGGCCTGGTCAAGCTCTGTATGCCCGCCTTTGTCACCGTAAGATTAAAAAAAAATGTTTTAGTGCTTAAAAGTTCACTGTGTGGACCTGAATCGGTTTTAAGGTGCACTGAAACTGTGGATGTGATAGGCCCAGAATTTGGTGAAATAATCATTTAATCGTTTCCTTTTTTCCCGCAGGTATCGTGAGCCATAGGTTCCCTTCAGTGATATATTCAGGCATATAGTTACATAAACAATCCTCACAATCAATTTTTATGACCTAAGGCCCAGTATTGCGGTTGGTCTCCCTTGCCAGCATTTTATTGCTTTGAACTAGCATATTCTGGCAGCTTCAAACAGCCAAACAAGACGGTGTGTGGGAGTGGAGGCCCACGTAACTCAGTCTTCACAACAGCCATGTAAAACCTTGATCTACATTCTACTGAAGTCTCTGAGAATCCCTTCTGTCAGAAGAGCAGAAATCTAGGGGTTTCACCTAGTGACCGGCCTGGACAAAACAAACAAAAATGTAAACGAAAACTTCAGTGGATGACAAATTAAAAGTATAGTAAGATGGAATGCGGCAAAATTTACATAAAACCATTTTGAGAGAACAATTGGGACTGCTGCGACACTGTTCATATTGGGAACTCCTTCTGAGTAGCAACATTCAACGAATCACATGTGAGGGCTAGCTTAGCAGTCCAGCATTCCAATAGGCTCCCCATAGTAACAACACAATTTGTGACATCAATCCACACAGAATGTGAGAATGTTAATTCTGTACCCCACAATGCTCCCTGTACAGAAATCTCTAGTGCAAACGTTCTCAACAGACATCAACATAATGCACCATGTGGAAATAGTATAAACTAGGAATCCTCTGTCTTTCTTCAGTACATGCATGGAATAGTTCCTTCACTGCACAATCCTTCAAACATGGGCACATCTCATAAATTAAAACACTTGACCTTTGACTCTGAATGCCTATATGTACATCACCTAAACCTGCAACAGCTCGCTCAGTCTGGCAACCAATCCGCAACCTTGTTAATCCCTGCCCTTAGGCCTCTCAGGTTTACCTCCATTACATTATGTGTGGAGTACCTGTGGACAATTACAGAGAAGATATAATCACTAAGTCACACCAGCCACTTAACCCCATATAGAGACACTTCCAAAACCCCAAGCATCTGACCTATAGCTTTGTATGTTAGGTCTCTGCCCGTGACCAGAAGATTCTCAGTTCATATCTTGTGATTGTCGGAGCACTTTCATCACCTGGCCGTTGGGTAAAGGCCGCGGTTGCTGCACAGATTGCCTGACCTCGCATGTTCAACTGTTCATGACTTTGGATCAAAGCATCTGTAAATAAATGTAATGAATTACCAAAAGTGATTCTGTAACACTCTTAGTAGATGTGCCTTAAGATAAGTAATAAATAACTATTAATTATCCAGATTATCTTTCTTTTCTTACAGTTTTATCAAGATCACAAGATCAAGAACACATTTTTATCCTTTTAATATGGCTAAATGCATTAATTGGTTAATTTAATATGAACTGCTTTAAGTGTGAATGACCAAATTAAAAGGGATTTGCCACAATCATGAAAGAATGAAAATGATATAAATTTTGCAGGGTTATGTTTGTATTCCTTATTTTCCCATGTCCTATGCACCTTACACATGAGTCAGAGGTACTGACACTGACGGTGGCATAATATATGGATTTTATAGCAAAACGTGGATCGTTTGTGAATGCGACATCCCATAAACACCACTGAACTCTGGTGTCAGTTTGCAGATTGACTTTGGAGAGATTACAGTACAATTACCGAACCACCGGCAGAGCGTTTACTTACCTCTTCTTTTTTAATAACAATCCTTATAGCGGTAATTATGTTGAGGTGGTTTTAAAGATATACATGCTACATAGACACACATTAATATTCACCACCACACTGTATTTTGCTTAAATAAGTGTTTTATTTTTTTTTATTTTTGTCAAGGAGGGACGGCAAAATTTATAAAGGACTAAGTTAGTTCTATTACCTAGTTGTTCTGATAATTTTGGTCTTGGAAACTAGGACACTAAAAATATTGTCTGTGCCTGGAGGGGTGATTCTCTGCTCTGTTAATTAATTTTGTCAATGAGTGAATTTCAGCATTAGAAGAACAATCCGTAAACATTGATTTTGAAGCCACTGGGAACATTCCGTTTTCTTATTTGTTACATTTTTCTCATGTAAGTGCGATGTTTCATATATCGCTGGCCATCCTCAAAGTATCAGAGCAGTTGGGGCATAAATAATCTCATTTGTTGGTACAATACATTTTAAGGATCTTTTTTAGCCTGGGCTAGTGGTGTCAAATGGAACAAGGCCGTCTGAGATTTAGTGTGGATTTTTTTCTCAGGACCTTGATCTTCAAACAAATGCTATGCCAGTTATTGCCTTAAAATGTGTATTTCTCGGTGATTTGATATATTTTTCATTTTCCTTTACCAAAGATTTACCTATAAGTCAAACAGCATTAATATTAAGTAAATTACAAAAATATATTTGAGGGAATAAGGAAGAGAACGTAACTTGGAACACATTAAAGAACACTGAAATGTCTAAAGTTTGCTAGGGATTGTCCAGGTTAAACACATGTCTTCTGGAATGTACTCTGGACGGTAATATACTGTTTAGCATTAAGCAAAAATTTCAAATATAAAAACTCAAACCTTCAATATGTTTTGGGGCTGCTTTGCTTCAGGGCCTAGGTAACTTGGTAACTAGGTTACTTGGAAAGTGCATGGTTTCTACAATGTATTAGAGAATACTGGAGGAGAATTTGAGGCAAAAATTGACTCATGATTCAAAGAGAAGAAATTGAAACTATTAAAAATATCAGTTACAATGGCATGCTAGTTCTTATGAAATGATTCATTTGAAAGGAAATCTGATGTACAAACTTTTCCAATAGGTAGCAGAAAAGCATCGCGCCGTAAATCACAGATATGCACCTGGCTCTGCTGTGTACAGTACTGCTACTAAAGGTCAAGCGAGTAAGCAATTTACAGCCATGCGTTAAAATAAAAAGCTGTCTATAAGCTTTGTAAATTGACAGTCATCAAACTAAATAGTGCATTTGGTCTTTGCTGTTTTAGTTATGTTTAGTTGCGACACTGTATCCTAGGGAGTGTTAGTCATATTTTAAATGATGAAATATGTAAATTTTAGCATCCTTTCACAATCTAACTATTGCATGTGTGCCCATTGTAATGTCACGATATACATGGCACCCCCCTGTCACCGGGCCCATGTTGAACTCCACGCAACGTCAAACTCCTTCTGACGCCGCTGTCTGCATGCCTGTGGAGTTTGTCTCTTCTTTCCCTACCTACCATATTTGCTCTGTCCTATTAGAGTCACTTAATACATGCTGTACACAAATTTTACTTGGATGGAAACTGTCAAATATATCTGTTTTTTTTACAGATGAAGCACATGAACTCAAAAATAGATAGAAAAGCATACTTTCTAAAACTACACAAAATGTACAAGTATGTTTTCTCAGATTCAGTAAACAAGTTAGGAACATTTTCTTTCTTTATTGTGCCAAAAGAGGTGAAGCAAATGTGGACTTGCCATTTGGCCTGCGTATTAATAATCACCATTAGGTTCCTACAGTGACACCCCTGCAACTTCAGACGTTCCTTTCCACCACACCCTATTCTCCTGTCACACACTCCACCGGTCGCACATGACTATGCGGTGGGCACCGGCCGGCTAATTCAGGCCTCGCCGTGTCAGGGAAATAGGATCTGTAAACAAACGGCTCTCCTCCACCCAGTTCGCAGCTTTTCATGGAACACAGCTGTCTAAGGATGTCTTTTTGGAGTCCTTGGAGGTGTCTTCAGGCAGACATCCAAGGCATGCTTTCAGGGAAAAGGAGACAAGTATGCTGGAGATTCTTCTGTAGCTGTGCAGCCCCTTGAGCTTTTACTCTATAATTATTATTGACGCATCTAATAGAAGCATGAAATCCGTGGTATAGGAGACAGTTTGAAATTGGGGGGGGAATTCATTTAATATTTATTTAAATTGTAAAATTTCACTGTTTAACATAAATGGTCTGTTTATTATCGGGGTGAATGAAGCCAAATTAAATGACCCCTCTGCTCCCATTAATCCCTTAAAAATGTATCGTTATTAGGATACCTTGCAGCAAAGTTACTTGAATCCTCTTAAACGTGTATTTTTCCTTCTGCCATTAAAACTCTCATTTAAATGTCCTCAGGATTCCACTGTGTAGAATTTTCCAAATGATTGTGCACATGCAGGATGTCTGAAATTTTCATAAAAATCGGTAGCATTGCATAATTGCGGGAATTCAGTTACAATTACAGTATGGTGAGATATCTGTTTTTGTTTATGAGTGATTTCATGGCGAGAAGCATGTAGAAAACACCCAGCGTAACTTACTTGTGTAAGGGTACATGGAGTGCACACACCTGAAAGATGGAAAGGGAAATATCAGCCCCGCCTTCAATGGCAGTGACTAAGTGTTTGAAAAGCGATTCTGCTATGCTACACTGTGACCAGACATTCAGTCAAGGTTAGAAACTGAATCTTTTATTTTAAGATTTTTTTGTGCTTATTTGGATTTTTCTAGAGGCATTCAGATGTTTTAGGTATAGTTCACCATGCTGTATGACCACTATTATTAGTTATTTTCTGTTTTTTTTCTCAATATTTTAATAATAATCAAGTATAATGAACTTGATAATTGAGTGTTTTATGTCAGCCTTTTATGCCTATTGGAAGTACAGCAATGATACAACACTGGGACCTGTATCACAGAGTGAGACTTGTTTGTTAACTTGATAAGTTGTTGGATCTAAGGCATCCCAGCCTAAAATGGACTTTCTCTTCATTCAGTTACATTTAGCCCAGATAGCCCCTTAAATCCAGCAAGTTATCTGGCTAAGCAAGAAATCTTGCTTTATGATACAGGCCCGGGGTGTGAGTCATTTATATTTTTCCTTCATGATTGATGGCCGTCCCACAGGTTCCTCAGTTAATGGCTTCAGCTGGCCCTAATGAAACTAAATAATCTGTTAGGGATAAGTAAGGCCAGATGGATAAATACCACTAAGACTGCAGCATGTTCCTAAAACTCTGTACCTGTTCAGGGGGCTCTGGTTTATTTTTTTTCGGTAGGTAAAATATTTAACCAATATTGACGTTAGTAATAGCAGAATATTTGAAATCCACTGGGGCTGTGCTGTGAATCCACTGGGGTTATGCTGTGAATCCACTGGGACTGTGCTGTGAATCCACTTGGACTGTGCTGTGAATCCACTGGGGCGGTGCTGTGAATCTACTTGGACTCTGCTGTGAATCCACTGGGGCTGTGCTGTGAATCTACTTGGACTGTGCTGTGAATCTACTTGGACTGTGCTGTGAATCCACTGGGGCTGTGCTGTGAATCCACTGGGGCTGTGCTGTGAATCCACTTGGACTGTGCTGTGAATGGTTTTATCTCGACAGGCGTTAATATAATAAAAGGTCGATTGTAGCACTTACGTACAATCGCTATCTGTCGTTCTCCATCTTCCATGCAGCCTACCAAGAAATGTTTTTTTCTGGTATATGAAACCGAATCTTGGTACACTCGCTGTGGAAGAATATTACTATGTACTCAGTTGTTCTTAATCATTTAGCCTCTGGGATGAGAAGGTAGGTAGCACTGTTCTCTCATGCCTTCGGGGTTTGGAGTTCGCCGCCTACCATTGCTGAGTGTGGAGTGTTCATGCTCTCCCCGTGTTTCCTTATTGTATTCCAGTTTGCTTCCACTGTTGAAAGACACACAGCTACGTAAACTGGCTACCGAAGTGCCTGTAATATATGAGCATGTGTGTGTGTGTGACCGGTGATGGACTGGCATGCCGTATGGAATGTATTCCTGCCTGGTGCATTAGGGTGTGAGAGAGGTTCCAGGCTCTCTAGAATCCTACACGATAAGCCATTCATGAATACTAAAATAGATTTGTTGGCATTCTGTGCTGATCATCTCAATTTCACCTGGAGGATAGTATTTATGTTCATCTGGTTTTGTTTCTTTTCAGAAAGTTTGCATCGATACAATACATGATCCTCATCCACTTAACAAAGCCTGATCCAGTGAAAGGTTACATGTGGTACCTGTAGCCGGCATAGTAGGCTCTGGGCCGCCTGCGACCATGAACAGGATAAGTGCTTACAGGATTCGCACACACTCACAGACTATTGGTGATTCAGAGGCACTGGTAAACCTAACTGCATGTCTATGACCTTGAATGGCACCTCAAGGATCGGAGATTCAAATTCCACCTCAGTGAGTATGGACTTTCTTCTTCCTCATATTTCATGGGATTCCTCCCACAGTTCAGGGACATGGTTTTTGATTGGGCCCTGCAGTTCTGTGCTGCCTGAGAACTTACGAACCTCCCAGCAACCATGTCCAAGATAAGGTTTTGGAAGAAGGGCTACAGTATGTTAATGGTGTTATAGCCAGATGGTGGCGATTTCAGGTCAAGAACGTAAATTTTGAGACCAAGATTTTGTTTCAACCAACCAGCCGAATACTTACGTCTGTCATTCTTTATACTCAACTGGTTGGTTGAAACAAAATCTTACTAATTACAGGACTGATTAGATGGAGAGTTCTCACACCGGGGTTTGAACAACTGACCTAAAGGTTACCCCTAAAACCTGCATCCACACTGGCCCTTGGTGGATATGATTGGCCATCCCTGCCATATAGCATGCAGACATACAGGACGGGTACTGTATTCCACTCTGCCTGACTGGTGCTGCACAACATAAGTAAATTAAGTTCCAGCTCTGCCCAGTAGGGACAGTAGGATATATTAATATAACAATTTTAACATCTTGTCTTAAATCTCAGCTGATGTTGCTGGAATACAATTATACGGGGAGAAAACTGTGACAGCTTTACAAAAGAAGGTGTTTCTTTGTGAAATGGTTTTCTCTGAAGCGGGCCATGAATACAAAATTTTCCCCCATAACAATATTTTTGAAGAACACCTTGCATACGTCGTTTGTACAAAATATAATATTCCTGAGCATCCATGATAATATTATGAGCCTTGTTCTGTGATCGATTTAGAAGCCTGGGGTTTTTTTGCCTTGGGGTACAGTGAGCCATCTTTTAAGTCTGAAGGTGGTGGCTCCTGTTCAAAAGTATAATAAACTGACCCCCAAAGGTCCTGTCCCAGAGATACAGCAAAGCCTGTTTCGTTTATATCCTGCTATAAGGAACTGTGAGTGTTGAACCACCTGGGACACTAAAGTGATCCCCATTATTGTACTTGGGTTTACTGCCCAAGCCCCTGTGGAGTCCAGGATTCTTCCATATGTTCTTAATGTCTGGAGTATAGAAGGGTTTTTGTGTACATAATAAAATAACAAATCCAGTCACGTTCTGGCTCTTACACATGTGCTTCTGTTGTGTCTTTTGCCATAATTTAATAATCATTTGGTCAGTGTAAAAAATAATTTTGCGTATGAAATTGAATCTTAGTACACTGACCGTGGAAGAATATTCTTATGAACTCAGTTAAAATGGAATGATTTTACAACAAGAATGAATTCACGTCCAATATCTTCATGATATCCACAGTTTTCTCATAATGCTGTCCTTGTCGGGTCATATTCTACAATGCGTTCTTTATCCATCTGTGGATCAGGTTCTATCTATGTCCTACTGTCCAGCTCTGTATGTAGCTACTGTTCAGAGCAGAGAAATGGGGAAGATGGTCACGAGTATAATCTGCAGTTTTTGCCCTATCAGGGATCACGTGACTCATGATCCCTTTCTAATCTCTACCTTCTTTTTAGTTGTGTCAGCTATATGACATTGATCACAGCAGCTTTTTGCTTGTGAAAATGGCAAACAGATATTTTATGGTATGTGGTATATAGCAATATCATTGTTTAGTAATCTGGTGTAGAGTCAGCATACATAGTCTTTTGTTATTCACGTGTGAAAACAAATCTACTCTTGGAAAATTATGGTATATGTTATAAAAATACTGCTGACCTCGTTCACCAAGCCACACATAAAAAAGCGTTTTTATTTTTTAGAAGCCTTAAAGTTTGTCATTCCCATTTTGTCTTGTGGAACCACTGTATTCGAACGAAAATGAGACAAGCCTTATATCATATATGTCATATAAAGGCATTTTTTTTATCTGAAGATGTTTCCAGTTACAGTTAGTGCTTTTCAAATGATTTATTTAGAGTCTTATCTATTCACCCAATGCAGGGTCAGTGGGGGTCCAGGGCCTGTCCCAGAAGCTATGGGTGCAAAGCAGGGGTGGGACCCTAATCCATCACGGTGCACACACGCCATTCACACACCTATACACAGGTGTGCAAGTACAATTCATCTTCAGCATCAGAGTGCTTTGTGATTAGCCATACATAATTTTTTAAAATACATTTGAACATAATATATCCATCCATCCATTCATCCATCCATTTTCCAAACCACTTATCCTAATGGGTTGCGGGGGGTCCGGAGCCTATCCCGGAAGCAACGGGCACGAGGCAGATAATACATGGTGGTGTAGTGGTTAGCACTGTTGCCTCACACCTCTGGGACCCGGGTTCTGGTCTCCGCCTGGTTTCGTGTGTAGAGTTTGCATGTTCTCCCCGTGTCGTTGTGGGGTTTCCTCCAGGTACTCCGGTTTCCTCCCACGGTCCAAAAACATGCTGAGGCTGATTGGAGTTGCCAAATTGCCCATAGGTGTGCATGTGTGCGTGACTGGTG
>JABFEA020000039.1:6668161-6693626 GCA_019775915.2 Cyphomyrus plagiostoma | reverse complement strand
TGTCACTAATTTCAAGTGAAAAAAATTTTCAACAGGTTCACAGACAAAAACAAACTTCCTTCAAAGAAGAGTGAGTTCGCTACCGTTGCATTGTGGGGAATGGAGTATTGGTGCGTGCGAAACAGCAGCAGGCGGCTGTGGCCTGTGGGCCGGTTCTAATACTAATCAAATATCATCCCGGGGGCCATAGATAACTCATTCGCAGGCCGGATCCGGCCCGCGGGCCTAGACTTTGACACCTCTGTTTTAATCAATACAGTAATGTCATGCGATGAAGACTGTGATTGGTTAAGGAAGTGAAACACCCGGCAGAAACAGGATGTGCAATAATCACAAAGAAATTACACCAGAAATCTGCACAGAAACCTGTAAATGAAAAACTAGCAAAGTAAAATCATCCCCGCAAACCCAGAAGGTAGGCAATGAGATTCAAACCTAATGAGAACAACAGAATTGAAAGCTTGAATAAATCTCGCTGACCATATATCTCCTTTATATGTTGATGCTACTGCACCAAAGATACCAAAGATATTCTTCATTTAAAAAATCCACTACAGTGGTGTCTTATCTCCTCTGTCAATTATAATAACATATGAAACTGACATCATTGACAGCATCAAGTTCCAGTTAAAGGGTTAAAACATAAGAATACAACTCATGATGTCATATGAGAATGAGTTAATTGCCATTGATATGTGACACCAATGATTTCTTTTGATAAACTGGAATAATGCTTTCGCACGAATTTAGTCATAAATATGAATATTAAACTTTGTTCAGTGCAGATATGGTAGAAAGCATGGTGGAGGGCTCTGTGAGGGTTGGATGGTATTTATAGATCTAGATTTGTGGAGGAGTTTAAAAACCTCCTGTTTCCAATATGAATGTCATATTTTTGCTGACACTAAGACAGTAACAGCATAACATGAATGTAATAGGATTAATTGGAGGCAAGTCTAAGGCATAACGATGGCAACACATAAGCTAATCTTCCACATTTTCAACTGTACTTTCTGTTCCCATTGTCACACAGTGCTGTGAAAAATGTCTGTCCTTTGCATTTACCCTGAACATTTTCAAGTGGCGGTAATTCATTCACGTCATTTAAATCCCATTAGTAAATCATATTTAAAAAAGGTGGAAAGCTCCATTCTTGTGACTTTATTTGGAAAAAAGCATTGCCTTTATTTATTCATTAGTACGAAGCTTTATCTCAGTCTGCTCTGTGCTGCAGATCAGGACAGGCAGCAGGACACAGAGAAGGTGAGTGGGATGTTTTCTTGGCCAGGCACTCTCTTGAAAGAGCCCCATCAGAATAAATCATATATTTCATGTGAATTGTCAACAGATGCAGTGACCTACTTCATTTCTTTCACAGTAAACTCACCCCTCACTTGTGAGATGGAATCTTTATTTAGTTTGAAGGGGGGTTGTGGGGTGAAAAGATGAATGAATTTCATTAAAATAGTAAAATAAAATAGTAATTGCTCGTTCTAGTGTGGTCCCCATTGGTTGTCAGAGCTATGCCTAGTCATTCTAGATGAAGTAAGCCATTGCACACTGTCCCTCGTCCTTCATTTGGAATTAGCTTGTAATTTCTGAGTCGTGCATATAGTCATTAAAACTAGGTGAGAGACCACATGTAACAATGAAGGAGATGCCTCTCAAGGGGAAAGGTTACATAGAATTTCAAGGACCTTAAATATCTTTTTTACATGTCCATAAATAAACCAATAAAATTCATTTTGCAACATTTGATGCAGAAATTATATTAGTTCATGATTTGTACTTGAGTAGTAACTAAGTTATTTGTGGCCCCTCATGTAATATGTTACAGAGAATGTTTATCAGCTACAAAGGCATAAACGTGATACTTCTATAATGGCTATAATTCATACTTTGCTCAAAAGAGATTTTTTGGCCTGTGCTCACGGCGATGATGTTCATTAAATTACTTCTGGTTTGTCAGAGACCATCCGCCAAACCTAGACCACCTGAGTTTCTCCCAGGGGTCTGTTTGCTGTTGTTTTACGCAAAACAAACCACAACTTATATTCTGCCTATCAAAATTGTAATGTGTCCAGATCATACAACGATTTGCTAATATTAGGTTAGAAAAGGGCAACGCAGTGAAGCTGATCATTGGGAAACTGGAAAAGTAAAGCAGCAAAACAATCAGTTTAGGGCGCACCATCACCTCAAACTGAAGCATTAGGTAAGAAGTGTACTAGCTGGAATGCCTAGTTTGGACCCTAACTTATGAAACCCTCCATCTTATGACTAAACTCTGCTTCACTTTGGACCGTAGTTAATTTAGTATTACATGCAACGGTTTTCATTAAGGTTCCTTGTGTAGCTCTAAAATAGGTCACTGGTGATGTCATATTATTTTTCATTCTTTTTAAATTGAAATGCACTTCAGTCTGTAAAATGTTACAAGATATTGTAGTTCCTGCCTGTTCTACCACTGAGAGAAACATGGAAATCTGTACTGCATTAGGAATATTTAAAATCATCTTTGTATAAAGGTTTATAAATTTAGGGAATAAAATGATTATTTGATCAAAGAATGTATATGTAGCCTAAGGTGTTTTTTGCAAGAATTGATTTTTGATATTAGGTGAGAATTCTGTAATATTCTAATCTCACGGTTTTGTTCTCCTGTGTCACAGGTGTAAAACCACTGGAGGTGACAGTAAGTCAGGCGAATGTCCGCGTGGCAAGGGGACAAACAGCCACTTTGTCCTGCACCTTCACAACTAGTGCAGCTCTAACTAATCTCAACATCATCTGGATGGTTATACCATTGTCCAATGCCAACCAGCCAGAGCAGGTAATCTATGGTCTCACTCAACCATGCCCTCCTTGTGAGACCTCCACAATATACACAATGAATCCAGTTTAAACTTTACAGAACATAAAGCACAATACACACACACAGGGTTGTGATTATATCTTTGCAGGGTCTCCCCATTTACTTATATGGGGAAAACACTAATCACAACATGATGACCTTACCCCCAACCCAGCCCTAACCATAAGTAACCATAAGTAACCAAACTAAATATGAGACTTTTTTTTTTTGAGTGTATCCACAGATCCTTGTGGGGAGCCAAAAAATGGCCCATACTATGTTAAAAATAAAGTAATATAAACCTAATACCTAATACACACACAAACACTAACTTGCATAGTGTAGAGTACTGTGCAAAAGTCTTAGGCAGCCAAAAAAAATAATGTTTAAATCAGCCTCGTGTTTTTATGTCTGTGAAAGTGTGCCATCTTAGCCATTCCAAAACCACTAGCAAACCATGTGTAGCTAATCAATATCTCATCAGATGACTTCACTCATTAAGTGAGATGGTGGTGAAATCTAATGGTTTTCTGGGGATGGTATGGTGGTGTGGTGGTGTGGTTAAGGGTGTTGCCTCATGTTTCTGGAGACCAGGGTTTGAGGTTCTATATGTGTAAGGTTTGCAGCTTTGCCCTCAATTATGTTGGGCTTTCTTCAAGGTGTCTGGTATTCCAGCAGAATCCAAAAACACACTAAGGTGAACTGGAGATGCCAAAATGCCTGTAGGTGTGAATGGTTGGAGCCTCATCCTGGGTTAATACTATGCTTTTGGGTCCCAGACCTGCAACCCTGCATGGGACAAGCATGTCAATCTGGATCTTATATAAAACAAGGCTTGAATGGGATGCCAGTGCATTGTAAGCACCCTCAATTACTTTTAAATGACACTGTGACTTAACACTCATCACAGACATTCAGTTTGCTGTTTCTGCACATGCGTGCACACACAAACACACACACATCCAAATTTAATTTTATGAGGAACAGAGACAAACTTTCAACTGCCTTGACCCCTTTTTTGATGCATGCTGGTGGCCTTATGAATTTGTGCTTCTGCATAGTTCTAGCAGAATTAAATTATTATACAAAATTCATCAGGATATCTGCACTAGGAAGGGTACGGATGCTGAGTAGCGGGGCAGGACAATCCTATAGGCGACATAGGTGACCGCCTAGGGTGCCAACTTCTGAAGGGGCACAGATTTTCCAGCTAACTTTGCCTTGGACAGGCGGCGCCGTGGATGATGCTCATCTAGGGAGCCACATTGACCAGGTCCAGTTCTGCTGAATAGTAATAGTTATATTGTTATAGTTATATTATATTTTGGATAATGGGTGGAAATCAGAGTATCTGGAGAAAATATACACAATAGTGGGAGAATGCACACAGAACAGCAACATTTTAATCATAATCTTATAATCTGGCTTTTATATATGCTATTTTTGGAATAGAGTGCATACAATAGTTATTTTCTCATTCCACAAAATACACAAAAACAAAACCTGTAGTCCTCGATTTATGACACTATCCAAATTTTCATTTATTTCAAACCAATTACTTGGATATCTGATAATTGTGGTTCAGTAGTGACCCAAACCCCAAAGATGAAAGTGCTCAGATGAAAAGTCTTGAATCAGGTTAACATACCTAATGGTTGAGTGTGAACCTTTGTTTGCCTGGAAGTGGTAGTGATTTTTCACAAAAAACATATTGGGAGTACTGTTTTCATTTTATGAATATGGTTCCTTATTTTCTTTTTAAGGAACAAATGTTGTTGATTAATCATGGGATAATATTAATGGTTTATAATTAATGAAAATGGATAGCTCATCAATCATCAACCTATCTTACAAATGCTTGTCTAGTACAGGGTCTAGGGGAGCTGGGTCTTATCCCTGACAGCATGAAGCACCTTGGATGGGATACTGGATACATTTATGGATTATAAATAATCTTTCTCTTTTTGCAGGTTATCATCTACCAGGGTGGACAGGTATTCAGTTTAGCCAACCAGTTAAGTGGTCGTGTGGGTTTTGCTGCCACCATGCCTAGCACAAGTGCCTCTATCTTCATCAACAACACACAGCTCTCTGACACAGGGACATACCAGTGCCTGGTCAACAACCTCCCTGACAGAGGAGCTCGCAACATCGGGGTGATTGGACTCACTGTCCTGGGTATGTGTCACTGATATGGTGATATTCTGGAGTTTTTCTGTTGTGAAGCTTTTGTAGTGACGTCTTGTCATAATATCATCTATTTTACTATCATCTATAATCCTTTCTTCTAGCCTTTTCCAAACCCTAAATGCTTTGTTGTTACAAACAGCATTTTACTAGTAGTTAACTGAGAATCGTTATTCATTTGTAACTTGTGTTCACGTACTGTGCTCACAGAAAGACTTGGGATGTTTGCTTAATTCTGTAATAATGTTGCACATTTATTGGTTTCATATAACAAAAGTCCATCGACTAGCGATGTTTAACATATCTGGACATATTTTCGACACTGACATTTTCTTTTTATTAAGTTTTTTGAGTTTTTTGACAGACTGACTCATTCAGTTCTGTTCTTGCCATTTTACTATTAATTGTAATTGTAGTCATTGACTCCCAAAGGGATACTAAGCACAAATGTTTGATGTTTTATGTTTTTTTACTCACAAAAAAACACTCAATGAAGCTGCTTGCCAATGAACATCATAACACCTCTTTTAGATCTATAATTTGGGTTTCAATTTATTACTATTCAAAATGAATATAAAATCAGTCATGACAGTTCATGTATTTCATGGGGAAACCTATATTATTTCATAATTTGTTCTTGAATAGTAAATGAGTTAAGTTATTTTGCCCCCTCAAGTGGTCTTACCATTATCTAATTTGTTCACTGTTAACTAACATAATTCATGTGTTCCATTCAGGCACTATCATGATTGATTAATGATGAACAAGCGTGGAATCAGTACGCAACTAACATTTGGTTACTGATTAATTAATGCATTAAGCATGCATGCACTACATTATTCTTGTCCTGTCAGTGTGACCAATTTTTGGTATAAAACCAATAACTTTCCATTTTTTTTATTGAATGAAGAAAATTAAGCATGATTTTCTGTGAGCACTGTACAAAGAAGCATGCAGCGGTTTAATACCAGGCACTAAAAGTAATGCAGTGGGCATGTCGCAAAGAAATTAAAAACAGGCTTGTGTTTCCAGCAACTCTGATTTGTGATGGCGCAGATATACAGGAAACAACAGCACAAAGCTAACCACCTTTTTCACTGTGCCCAGTGCCGCCTTCCATTCCCCATTGCCGCGTCCAAGGCAGCCTGGATGTGGGGAGTGACATCGTGCTAATGTGTGGCTCCGAAGAAGGGATCCCCACGCCCACGTACGCGTGGGAGAAGCTGGAGTCTGTGTCCAAGTTGCCCAGCTCTGCTATGCAAGGTACGTCATCCTTTTATTGTACGTTTGCTGGGAACTTCTTTCAAATTTTCACGTCGGCAGAAATTCTCATTACTCTGATCCCATATCTGGAGCCTAGTTATTATAATAAAGAATGCTTTAACAAATGGCCTTAAGCAATAACGTATGCCTTCTTCAGATAAAACAGCACATTGCTTACAGTTGTCCTGTGTTTATTCTTGTTTGTAGCCAACTTGAAAGAATAAGACTTACGTTTTTGTCTAAATTGAAAAAAAAAAATAGTAATAGCAATAGGATAATTGGTTCACACAATTATATTTGAAAGATAGAATATTGAGAATAACACTGAAAGAAGTACTGGTAACACTTTACTTGAAGCTGTCATCTATAATGGACCTTTATGATGCCTTATAATGGTCGGTATAAGAATTAATAAACCATTATAGCATATTCCATTGACAGTAATAAGTCATTAAAATTATACTTCATACGCTCCAATGAAGCTCTCATTTATAAGGCACTATAGATACCTTCATAAGGTAACATAAGGTCTTACTATGATCAGTATAAGAACTAAGGATGCTATGCTTTGTACTGCATTATGAAGGTATCTATGCTGCATTATAGATGAGAGCTTCATAAAGCATTCATAATGCATAATAAACATGCATATAATGTGTTATGCCTTTAATACGTACAGCCATATATTAATGTTTTATGAATGTAATATGGCATTCATATTACTAATAATAATACAACCTTTGTAACTCTATCAATATAAATTTGGTTGTATATATCAGTAGAATGACCCTTAATACATTTAAATTCCACAAATTACAAAAGTGATTAATATTGTTATATAGTAGTTCTAGTTACACTTTTAATCAGAACAGCTTGTTTTTTCTTAGACCAGATACATGGAACAGTTTCCATGCGGAACATCAGCACAAGCAACTCGGGTCTGTACCAGTGCACTGCCACCAACGCCATTGGGAAGAGCACATGTCTGCTGAATTTGCAAGTGGTGGCCTGTAAGTGAAGAACAACATGCGTTCTAGTGTCCTATCAGTTACCGAATGACTACGTGACCCCCTGTACAGACGATAAGCTACATTAACTTGTATTCAGTTATTAAATTAAACAAACAGAAATAACTAAGGCTTCATACAATAACAAAAATGGATGTTTGTTTTTCCTGTTTTTTTCTTTACTTTTTTCTTCAGTATAAATAATCCATGAGTTAATATTTTGAGTGGAATTATTAGTTTAAAGAAAACCTACCAAAGGTCCCCAACTCTTACCTTGGTCACTCTTTATCAATATTAAGATCTTTCATTACTGATGCTGGATAATTATTTTTATTATGCAAAGTTATCTGCGGTATCTTAAATATTAAGTTCTGAAAATTTTTAGGTCAGTTTATTTGACAAATCTTGTGCGTATGCTAATGGTTCCATTTGAGCCGATAACTCTTCGTCTTTGGCTGCTATTTTACTAGGTCGTTCTCCTTGCTTTTCTGCAGCTCAGTCGGAGAATGTCGGCCTTATTGCTGGTACTATTGCTACGAGTATACTAGCTGTCCTGATGTGCTCCTTCTTGGTGGTGGTCACTCTCGTCTGTATGAAGAAAAAGAATAAATATGAAGAAGAAGAGATCGCCAATGAAATCAGGTCGGGCTTCACTGCGGCACCTTTACTGTAGCTACAGTGATCATCCACAAGGACAGAGCATTAAATCCCACACCTAGAGATCTGAGGTCACCATGCTGCACTCAATAAATATATCCATTCTGTAAGTTACAGCAATTATCATTGGTTAATTACTCATACATTACATACATACTCAAATGTATAATTATGAATGATTTTTACTGACAATAGAATTGACAAGCATATGTATTCTAAGCAGCATTTAAGAAGGTCAGGCAAAATCAGGTGGCTATGTATTGCCTGTAGTCAAACAAATTCAGTGTTATATTTAAGTTTTTTGATGCATTGTTCTGTTTGCTGTCATGAGCAAAGAAAATCTTACACAGCCCCTGTTTAACATGCATATATTCATGTAAATGCCAGTATGTTATTCAGAAGGAAAAATGTGAATTTTATTCCTCAATAGCACCAAAGATGCACACTATAGTAAAGCAGTTTGTAAGTCGCAATTGTAAATCTAATCATCAAATCGATTTAAGCTAAATTGATGGGGAAAAGTTGGGAATGGACCATGTTTTAACAAAAGTATAACTGATTATTGAAAAGTGCATTAGTGTAAGAAATATGGCTGATGTAATGGGAACTTCACCAATAATGTCTTCTATGCCACCGCTTCTATGTGAGTCCTGTTTGAAACTGGTTGTGGAGTTGGCCGCCTTGATTAATTTGATCAGGCATTTGGAATTGCCTTTGCTCCCCCAGAAAAGAACAGAGGAGAAGAGCACACTAGCAGCAACAGACCTGAAGAAGATCTTTAGTAGAATATTGCTTACATTGAAGCAAATGCCTGTTGGCATTTCTTGCATAATGCAGCTGTATTGTCTGTCCAGTCCATTTATATATACAGTGGTACCTCGGTTTTCGAACTCACTAGAACTCAAATTTCTTGAAAGTCGAACAAACCAGTTTGACCTAGAACTCGATCTCAATATCAGAAGTCAAACTGTGAACGCTGACCTAATTTAAATTGTATGTGCCAGGAAATGAGTCATACTACAATGAACTTCTTACTTGAATGCCTTCTTCACATACTGGACAATTAACCAAATGAAGCAGTGCAACATTACAGTAACTAACAATAAATAAATGTTTTACTTTAAGCCAGCGCTGTAATCAAGTCGAACACACCCAATGACCGGACTGGGGAAACAAACTGAAACGCGGACTTAATACAGAAGACTAATGAGAACAACCAGAAACAGCTGATCACATGGGGATCCCACACAAGGTTAACGAGGGGGCGTGGCACACAGAAGGAGCAGACGATCGGGGCAAGACAGGGGTAATGTTGGGATTAAACATCTTTATCGTTTTGGAAGCCATTAAGAAAACAATGCTCTTCTTGTTTTACCCTGTTCATTTTGTGTTTAAATGCCAAAAAAAATATTGGTTTTCCGTTATATATGATGGGAAAAATTCGATCAGAACTCAAACTTTTGAGGCTTCGATCCAGAGTCCGGAACAGATTAAGTTTGAGAACCGAGGTACCACTGTACATTTATGACGTTTGGCAGACACTCTTACCCAGAGCGACGTGCATAAGTACAAAACTATTCTGCTGTTTAAATGATGTTCCAGGTGAAGGTGTAACTTCATCACTTCCTTATTCCCTTCCTGGATTGTGACGAATCTCAGGTGCTCCCTGGTACACAAAAATAATCCACCATCAGCTCCTTTGCCATGCTGATTTTCAGCTTCAGGTGGTTCTCCTGTAACAAGACTGTCCTTCACCAGCTTTTTATACCCCAACTCATGTTTGGTGACAATGCAGCCTAAAATAGTGGAGTTGTCATAGAGCTTCTGCAGATGGCGTGAGCTTGCGCTGCACTTTAAGTCCACTGTTTTCAGACAGGAAGGTTCCCTAAGGATGGCCCAGTACTTCTCACCACTTAGTTCGATAAGCAATTCTGGAGCCTCACAAATCTCTGCCTGTCAGTAGTCTGTGATCCAGGAAACGATGGGGAATCTGTCTGCATCCCTCTGCCAAGTTAGAGAGGCAGAATTATGTTGAACAGACTTGCATCATCCGCACCTATATCTGCCTAGTAGGAAAGACTTAATTTCGTCCACGTGGTCTGCGATTAGAGGTTGGAGCTGGTTCATTGTCACTGTATCATGTCTTCTATATGTGTCTTCAGGAATTGTGTGGTGCGGGGAGTCAGTAGTCCTAGAGGGTACAGGAATACCCAATCTCTGGTACTAGGACTGTCTGAGGTATCTTATTCAGGGACACAGGGAGGGAAAACAAATAGAAGAAGAATAATGCCTCCAAACTGGCACATGTGTTGAACACCATGGGGCTGATACCGTGTATCATGCTCTACAGCCTTTCCTGTACAGAATCTCCAACTCTGTCCTGGTCAGCAGGGATAAACAGATTGGGAGGGGTAGTGGCACCTCAAGGGGAGTGCCTTTGAGGGAAGGTAACAGGAAGAGTTAGTGAAGGGGTCTGGGGTGAGTGCCAGTGTTGGGGAGAGTCATGCCTGCGAATGAGAGTTATTGTTTGAAGTAGGACCATGCCTGAGTTTTCCCGCATCACCATATTACCAGCCTCCTTGTAGCCGTTAATGATTCTCTTTCCACTTTAAACCCTCTTCAGGTTGTGCTGCTGAAGTTTGCACTCCACATTTCCCCTCCAGATGTTGTCTCTTCATGTGCCCTGAGGGGCCTTTTCTTCATCTTCAGCAAGTCCTTTCGCTCCTTTTTTGGTCTACAGTTTCTTACTGGGAAAACTGGGTACACTGTCTTTTTGCAAACCAAGTTCCAAAACCGAAGTGGGTGTAGTCTGTGATACAGTGGCTACCAATGTCCACCCCGTGTTACAAAAAAATGCATTCCCAAGTCAATCTTACGGAGTTCCCTTAATCTCATTTTCTTCCAATTTTCCACAAGGCTGCTGGAAGATGAGTGTGTATGTGGGGGTGGCAGACAAGAGGTTCAGGGTCCTGTTCTCTCTAATTGCACTGTCCACAAGCTGGAAAAAGTTGGTGAGAGTGGAGGAGTGGTCTGTGGTGAGTGTTCTGATTATATTGCATATTACCGCCATTGTAGATGCAGCCTTCGGCAGTGGGCGGGGCACACACAGCCAATACAAAGCTATGTAAAAATCCCCAGTGCAGGTAATATGGCCAAAGTACCACAGGAAGTTGAATGGTGCCTTAATGGTACAGTGGGTTTAACACAGAGCATTCTCACAAAGTAAAACGGGACTAAGATTCTGTAGCGGCTGAATAACACTTTTTAGTCACACATAGGTGCGCCCAAAAAATAGAACATTACAGTTTTCAAGTCTGGAACTTAAGATATGGCATCGATTCCTTTATCCCCATAATTGATGGATGGCGTCTTATCAAGCTCAGCTGTGTTCCTCAAATGGAAGGAAGCTGTTCAGGTAGAATTTTAAATGTGAGCATCGAAAGAGTATAATACCAAGACTTTTTAACCGCAGTGCTTTATTTGTTATCGCAGAAATCACCACGTTTTACAGCAAGCAGGACTAAGGAACGGTGCTTGTGTTTTATCTGGGTTTAGTAAGTGGACGTTATTGGCAGCAATGGCTCACTTGGTTTGGCTGTAGCTGCACATCGTCAGCATACTGGTGAAATCCATCACCATATTTTCTAATAATGTCACCAAGGGGCAGCAAATGCAAAGCAGACAGTACATGGTTGATGATGAGTAGAACCAGTGGTCCATGTATCCATGGAGAAGAGAGCAATGGGGAGAAAAGACATCAGTCATGCCAGCTAGCACAATGGGGCATAAAGGAAGGGTGACAGTGTTAACTAGCTTTAACTTGGTACACACATTATTGTGGCCAGTCTTAACCATATTGCTGTTCTAGGGCCTCTCTTCTGAGAACCATGCTTCTGACTTTGCAGGACGCTGTGGGGTATTATACAGGTAGGAGATTTATACTCCGTCACGGCCGTCCTCTGGACCCAGTGGACAGCTTTTGATAACACTGTGATGAGGTCTGTTTGCTGATTATTGATTCAACCCCTTGCAGTCCATTCCTTTGCAATGATAAAATTAAATGTGGTTGATGTATCGGTGCACCTGCAACAAGTGGGATTTGCCCACAAGAGTACGGAAGTGCAGGCAGTTTCTCAGGTTTGTTCCTCACATCAGTGTTTCGCAAACCAGTTCTCGCGGACCCCTATCCAGTCCACGTTTTTGCTCCCTCCCAGCTCCTTGCTAAACAGTCCATATTTTTGCTACCTATCAGGAGCTGGGAGGGAGTAAAAAGTGGACCATCTGGGGGACTTAGAGGACCAGTTTGGGAAACGTCATTCACTATATTTTTCTACAGCCCCTCTCGCTTGTTCAGTGTGATGAGAAAATGGCACGTTACAGTGGTCTCCTTTTGTCTTCTGCAAATGTGGCTTCCCTGGTTGTGCGCCTGGCTACTAATCCAACATTTATCACTTGCATTTTGCTTTTACATTCAAGGCCTCTAATTCTCAACAAAAACCCTAAAGTTCTTTCAACCCCCAGTGCTTCTGGATCAGTGCATTTCAGGGGCACTGGGGGACTGGCAACAAAAAGCAGCCTGGGTTTTTTGGGTGGGGGGGGGGGGCGGCTGGTTTAACAGGGATCAACTGGTTGAGCACCACTTAGGTAACAGATTATCCATTAATTATCTTCTGTGATCGACCACACTAAGATTTACAGACCAGATGGACGTCTCTGGTGTGTCGACTCTGTAATGGCCGGCCCTCTCAAAACACACCCACTGGGAAAATTCCCAGATTTCCCAGTGGCCAAACACGGTCCAGTGCCTTTGTTCAGTACATTTTTTTCAAAACTTCTCACTCTAGGGTATGTTTGCTAATAATTGGTTTACATTCTAATAAGCTTTACATCCATCCATCCATCTTTCACTCACTCACTCAGTACAGAATCATGGTGGTAGGAGAGAGGTGAAATCGAATCTTGGTGCCCCATCCTCCCTGCTTGGTAATTCATGGGGGTTGTGGTTTCTTCATGCTGGGCTTTTCAGGTAGGTGGCCAGTAGTCAGGTTCGGGCAGCTGTCAATCTGCATCTGCCTTAAGAGAAAATGTTCAGGCGGTCAGTTGGCATCTAGTGTCACGGTGGCCTTCAAAGCTCCAGAGAGACCAAACTCAATTATCTTCATGTAGTAGGAATAATTGACTGCCTGCTGCATGTTACTGGGGCATTGTGATTGGCCACCCTGCCAGGCGATGTTCCCCGTGTAACCCTGCGCTGCCAAAGCAGCGATTGATCTTCCCTCTGGTGTTTAAGCTGGATCATTGCATAGAAGCACATGGGGGGGGGGGGGGGGGGTGTTACTGTTCACGGTAGGTTGTTAGTGCTGAAATAAAGCAGAGGTATGATGAACGGGATAGATGGTCCTCAGATTGACCAGCCTTCCTGATCAGTATAGTCGGCCTCCTCATTGGTCAGCAGCCTGGGTCGATATAATTGCCGGTCATTCTGGTTCCTCTCTGCCACAATTCTCTGGCTTTTATCTGCAAGGACGCACAGCAGAGAACAGCAAACCCTGACTGGGCATGTCAGAGCAGATGGGAATCACCCCCACAGTGACAGACTGCCTGTACAAACTACACATCCTCAACTACGTTAGCAAATGGACAAAGTGTGTTTCCCAGAAACTGGCCTCTTAGGCAGGACTTGCTATGTTCACTGTGCCTCTGGTGTTTAAACAGGCTTCAGGGTGGGGTGGGGTGGGGGGGGGGGGAATGGCTGTTGCACCCAGCAAGTAATG
The DNA here is from genome assembly GCA_019775915.2 of Cyphomyrus plagiostoma. Lineage (NCBI taxonomy): Eukaryota > Metazoa > Chordata > Actinopteri > Osteoglossiformes > Mormyridae > Cyphomyrus > Cyphomyrus plagiostoma. Next base: position 6,679,884 of record JABFEA020000039.1, on the reverse strand, counting down.
CATGCTTAAATCCATGGGTAAGGACTCTCCTCGTGGTACTGGATAGGAGTCACGGTGTTTATTCATCCAGCACGTGCCCTAAGTACCAGCTGTCATGGGCCCTAAGTACCAGCCCTCCTGGGCCCTAAGTACCAGCCGTCCTGGGCCTGTGATTCACATGAAGTTTTCCTGCGTTTTAGGGTAAGGGGGGTGGTGGCACCCATTCTTGATTTTCAGCAGTCCAAGGGGGTTTGCACCTGGCCTAGAAAATATGCGCACAGCTTTCCTCAGTCCCTTATCTGCTCTTTTAAGCCCAAGGGAGAGGCAGATTACGGCTGGCTCTGAGGGGGGTTTGGAGCGCTTTACCCACCCTAATGGGTGGTATTGCCTCTGTACCCTCCTCTGTCGGCGAACTGATTCATCTTCTAAGGTTCTGCCATGAAAAAGCATTTTAAAAATATACTGACTATGTTTATCATTTGTGATCCAGTCGCTGCTATCTGTGCCTTCTGTTATTTGCTCATAGGGGTGAAACCAGGCATTTCCTGCCTGGGTACATCTGTAAAGGAGAAGCAGCCATTTAAGCAGAACTGAATGCTTCACTACCACAATCATCAAATCGATCGTGTGCAGAGAGAGAAATTCCTAAAAATAAGAGTGTATTCCTCTGATGTGGAAATCGGCTAGTTTAAATGGAATGTTTTGCAATGTCGATGCTCAGTGTTAGAACATAAATATATCCACAATAATTCCCCAAAAATCTAAATTAGGATTACTGAGTATATTAAGTGGATAATGTTAATATACTAATTGAGAGTGTAAGGTAATACAGTAACATCCATCCACCTATCCATCCATTTTTCAATGCAGGGTCATGGCAAAGCTCTCCATGGATGTCTGTGTCATTAAGCAAGGAATCGCTGCGCTAACGAACAGATGTTGTGTGGCGCTGTGGGTTAGGCCAGTGCCTGTGATTGGAACGCTACTTCAGCAGAGTCACTGTGGGGCCCTTGAACGAGGACCCTAACACCATCTGCTTCAGGGCCTGGCTGACCCTGATCATTGCTCGCTAATTGCTTGGGACAAAAGTATCCACTAAGTAAATCAAAGAAACTGACTTTATCTAAGTGCCCCAACACAATAGATTAAAAATGTAAGTGTAATTACCGGTAGTTACTGTTTTATAGTTACTGTGTGTTTACGGGCGACGCAACATACTGTACCAGTGGGTGTCCGTCCAAGCAGACCTAACTTGACCTGACCTGAGTCTTTCATCTCCTTCAGGGAAGATGACCTCCCACCCAAGCGGTCCTCATCGGTAAAGGCATTCCAAGCTGACGCCTCATCATCAGGGAACGACACCCTAACGTCAACCAACACCTACAACAGCCGCTACTGGCACAATCCCAGGCCAAAATACAGCACAAACTCATACACGCGATACACCGGCGATCCCAACCAGAACTTCTCATCCAGCCCCCCCACCTGCACTAACGGCAGCCATACTCTCCCTCCACCCAAGACTCTGGTAGTTACCTCTAACTTGGCACCCTCCCCGTCCACCGCACTGCACAGAAACGGCTCCGTCGACACGAAGCAGGGCCTGGCCCTCGGCAAGCCTGCTCACTCGGTTGCTGTAGGCCAGGCCACACTGGAGCGCATGGGTGGCGTCTCCGTCATGCTTCCAGCACAAAGCAGGGCCGGCTCCTTGGTCTGAGCAAGTCGCTCTGCTCTCACCTTAGAACTGAATTTTAGAACTTAGAAGCTTGTCTCATGCCAACGATTTTTTTTTTTAAAGCGACACTTTCTGATTTTGAATGTTTTGTTTGCGTTTTTTCGAAGGTATAAATTCAAGTTTTCTGCCACAAAATGGATGATATAGCTGTCAGTTAAAGTAAACAGAGCATTGAAAACCTAGTTAGAGAGATTAACTTTAAAGGTTCAGAATTGCATATTATAACTTTAGATACAATGTATTTAGATTATGTTAAAGGAAACTATATCTATCTGCTATATCTATCTGCTGTGCATCTGTCCATCCAATTACCCCCCCCTCTTATCCTAGTCTGTGTCGTGGAGGGTGGGTGGGGGGGGTTGAGCTTAACCCAGAAGCATAGGGCAGAACGCTGGGTGGGATGCCAGGTTCTGCTGTGCATTTCCAATTATAATAATTATGATGGAAAAGCATATTTTTCAATTCCCTCCAGAGGTCTTAAATACACATTATAAGATTTAAGAAGAAGAAAATTCCTTTAGGAAATGAAAGACTTGATCCTATGATGTGTTTATTTGCTGTAAATAATGCATATTTTGCTATAAAATATTTTTTAAATGTGAAACGGTAGACTGTGGTGCACTTAGGACGGTGCCGAAGGCTGGCATATAATGCTGAAGTACCAACTTTATAGATACCTACAAACATTTTAATCCCTGTAGCTGCAGTTCTCAGGTTCTCAGGAGAGACAAATTCCTGCCATTACACATGTTAGAATTATTTGGTTTCACTGACATTCAGGAAATGTCAGTAATGTCCTTCTTTTGATCATAAAATAGTTGTTATCCTTCATCCACTTACAAATGTTCCAACTGTGAACTGCTTTACAACATATAATAATTATATAAAGTATTATTTAGACAGATCTAATATATTTTATACATTTTTTTAGATTTAAAGCCACAGTAAAATAATACTTAGATAAAACAGTACCTTTGAGTATGTTGTTCCACACCCTGAACCAAAGCCCTTCACTCTCTTGCAACATGCCTTGTTTTTGTACTGTCAGTGGGTTTTGCATAAGCACAAGAATTTAAAAAAAGGTCATCCTCATGTTCATCGTAAATTATAGACTTCAATGTCATGTCATTTAAACTGTGATTATTTTATTGATAAAATCTCTTTTTATAGCATAATAATAGAAATACATAATATGGCCACTTTTCATTTAAAAAAGCAGATCACCTGTTAATGGTCTGTTTTTGATGATTAAATAAATAAATGTCAAAGAAATCAATGAATTCACACTTGGGTATTTTGCAGTTTTTTTTAGATGCATTTTAGATGTACTAAACATTTTAAATTTAATTATTAACACACAGGTTAAAGTGGTTATTCTTGTAATATTTCTATTTACTTGTGACATGTCATTATAATATAAATTGATTGTACACTTTATACATTATGATTGTGCCTTGAGCCTCTACAGTAACCATAATGCCAATTTGGCAATAGAATTCATTTTGGGATTGCATCAAATAATGTATTGCAAAGTTCTTTGCTGTCTTTATTAAACCCTTTTGCTTTGTGTTTTTCCTTCATCAGTTAATAAAATGGATCATTTATAGATATGCAGTCAGATTTTGTCAGATGCTCATGTGAGATTTAGCAATATTTACTGTTAAGGAAGTCAGAGAATGCAATTCAGTGAACATATGTGAAATGACTCATTGGCTTTTTTGGGAAGATTGGTCCTAAAACCTGTATGTCATCTGAATCTACAGAAGATGTTTGAAAATGTTGTGCCAGTAAAGATCTACTTTTTGAAATATTTAGATTCTATTCATCTGTTTTGAATTGTTTCTTTTTTGTGAAATTAGGTGAATTATTTAGGGATCTTTGCAGATGAAAAAGCATATGAGTGTGTCAGGTACAGCTTGTAAATATAAGCAAGCATCTCTACAATTACATTTAAATTTTGCATTCATTGTATATTAAAACATCTCTTTCACACACACACAGATACACACATACAAGGGATGGCCAAATAAAGGAAATGCCATATGAAAAATTACAATTACAAACAGGTGCAAAGATGGGTTACACAAGGCTGAATGACACTTAGTATTCAACTTAAAAAGACCTCAGAAGTTGTGCTTTGCTGTGTGAATTTATAAAGCCTGCATAATTAGTACCCGAATAGAAGTGCCTGAATATGTAATGTGTCAAGAGAAGCATTCTTAAAAATCACAGCTTGGCCAAAAACAGATGAGCTTCATCTGCAATGATGGTCAATGGCCACAAATCAAAGTTCACCAATAAGGAAAGGCAGCCACTCAGCAGGATAGCTGGACCTCTGGGTAATGGAGAACAGTAAGTCATGGTTCACCCTTTGCCTACATCTCACTGTGGTCCATTTAGAGAAAGACAAAGGATGTCTTCAGCTCACAGTGTCTGTTGATATGGGCAGCAATCTCATGGAGTCGGTAAACAGCGACACCAAAATAACTGGCAACCCCCATGAAGATGAGTTAAACATTCATTTAGAAGCTGGATCACAAATGCAATGAATGATATTTTGGGCTTAAGTGATGATGTATTTCTTGTGTTTATTTTAGCATATTTTAGTTTTTTCAAACAAATACTATTATTTAGTAATGTGATTTTTAGGGGAAATGTAAGTTTCACAAATATTGGTGACCTCATTATTATTGAGTGAAGCTTCATTGTAATGGCACTGAAATTCTTTCTGTAACTTTGTAACCAGGCTGGAGAGCACTTGCAGCTCTTCCATACGGTATAATTCCAGTTCCTCTATATCCTTGGGTTTGTATCAGTGGACTACCCTCTTCAACTCAACTCACACCGCAGGCTCTCAATGAGGTTAAAATCCGGAGACTGAGATGGCCATTGTAAAACCTTGTGTGTTCTCTCAGTCATTCCTGTGTTGATGTAGATGCGTATTTGAGGTCATTATCTTGTTTAAAAGTCAATCCATTGCCAACCTTGTGGCAGAGGCTGTAAGGTGTTTGGCTAAAATATCCTGGCCCATCCATCCGTTTTCCAACCCGCTTATACTACTGGGCCGCGGGAAATGTCCTGGCATTTCACAGAATTTATGATGCCGTTGACCTTGACAATCTACCACCATATTTGACGAAGGGTACCAGGTACTCTTCTTTGTATGAGGTCATACAACACCAACAAGAAGGTGTGCATAGTCTCACCTAACCACAAAACAATATTCCAGTCGTAACTCCAGTGATATTTGGCAAACACCCACTGCATTTCTCAGGAATGGTTTCTTTATTCTTGTGGGTAGTGTCTGACACTCGGGTTAGAGACACTAAAGCTGCAAAGTTCAAGCAAGGTGTGTCATTCAGGAACTGTGATTTTTGGGCAGGTTATTTCTTGTCTAATATGCTGATGCCGCCTCATCCAGGCAGAATTTAAACTATTCCATGCTTATTCATTTTTAAAAATTTGTCCTGATAGTGCTCAGTGGTTTTTTTTTTAATAATGTCTCAGTCTTTCTATAGTCCTTATTTAATTTGTATAGGTTAACAACCTTTAATGTCATTTGAATTAATGCTTTTTAATTCACCCATGTTGATGTACAGCACAGGGATTTTGTATGTGTGTGTAACGTCATATATGTACCCCAGGGAAACAGGAAATTGTCTTAGATAACACATGACTTCCTGTGAAACAAAAGCAATATAAAGAAATATTTTTTTCACCAATAACACAGATTTCTTTGGTGTTATTTAAGATATTCCTCAATGGTGTCAGTGGTGTTCTTGAAGGATTTCTCATCTGTGAATATAATGAAGGATATAGTTTTATTCCATAAATGGAAAGCAACACTTCTAAAAAAATTGAGGGAAATGTTAATCCATATTTGAATTGTGAATTTTATGTTATTGTTTTTAACACTCTTTCTTTGGGGTTGCTATTAATTCTGGAGTTTAATGTATATTAAGCCTGAGACATCTTGTCTTAATGTAGTGACAGAGGGTTATGTTAATTCACACTACCTGTCTTTCATTTATGTCTAATAGTTTCGTAATGTTTTGTTCAGCGTTCAATTCTATTTTTTATCCCTAGCAAACCTGCCTTGTCCCCTTCCTAACTCCTGTTCCATTCAGCTTTAACTGCCTGAATTCAAAATACATTTTGTTATTCTCTCACTGTAACTGCAGCTTTTTTGTTTTTGTGTTAACACTGTTCCAGCCCAGTCCCTGTAAATATTTGAAGGGACACCCTATCCCTAATAAATGTGCATCCTATCCCTAATAAATGTGCAGTTCTCCCTGTATCACATGCTTACATGTGTTTATTGAGTCCCACCTCTGATCTGTGCATGTTGAGTTTTCTCTCCCTGTGAGGGTTTACACACACACACACTCTGAAACCATGCAGTTAGGCAAATTATTATCTCTAAAACGTGTGTCATCTATTGTCCGGGACAGTCTTCAGGCAACCCTGAAACAGATATTTCATTGAGTGTAAACACTTTGCCTGGTTTTGCAAAGTAAAAATTGCTAGAATAACTGCATTTTTAAGTTTCACCAGTGTCAACACAGAGAAGCTGTGGGGACAAGGGAACACGGAAGGAGCAGAGTTCAGCAGTGGAAGTGCAGTGGGGGCCATAGGCAGGTCCAGAGTCCTCCAGCTGGCTCTTCTGATGCAAGAAAGAAAAGTCAAGATTAATCACATAGCAGTGTGGAGTTGAGGCCACTGTCTGCCGTGGTGCTTCGGTGCTTTTTCCGGCTTGCATCCTCAATGCCATGGTCCACGGGGATTCCACCACACACCAGCAGGGGGCGATCAGCACCATACAGGCCCATGATTACTGTGGTTTCCTCATGGTCAGCCTCATGGAGTGCCAAAAGAATGCGAATAATGGCCACTGATTGTCCGAACCAGAGGACACTGCAGCTGAAAGCCAGACTCATGCCTGTTTAGGAGAAGAGGTGCTTCCCCTTGAACTGACAACCACAGCCCCTTTAGCTGCTAGCGACTGTGAAATGAAGCATAGTGAATTTCTGACATACTTTGTGGAAGCTTTGTGTTAGGGAGTTCACATTGCCATCTGCTGGCAACGTCAATGTAATGCAATAACCTAGATAAATGTTCATGAATTTATAGAACCACACTGTTACATTTTAAACCTGATAATCAAATACTGAGCACAAGAGTAACTATTTTAGCAGCTAGTGTAAGGAAATAAAAACAAGGAATAAAGACAGCCGAAGTGCAGGGGTAGGGCACTGATGGTGCTGATAGACAGTGTATGTCACTAGAGAATCCATTGGAAAGGTGTATAAAATCAAATGACAGAAAAAAAATCTCAAAACTCCCAGATTTTTTTATTGAGGCGTATAATATTTGATGCCCGTAGGGGTGAATGTGTATGTGAAAAGCCTGTGAGCCCTGCAAAGCGTTGGCACCCAGTCCTGGGTTATACCCTGCCTTGTGCCCCCAGGACCCTACACAGGACAAGCGGGTGTAGAAAATGTGTGGGTGGAAACAAGAGAGCTTTCTATGGTTTTCAAGAAGACCAAACCATCTGGCTGTGGTCTTAGCGGTTGCAAACAAATTAGCGCGTCTCTGTAGGGCGCTGCGCAAGATGCGGGTCGTACTATGGTTCTGTCCTCCGTATCCACACACGAACCGGTATTTGTCTTTGTCACCTTCCCGTTTATATTTTATTTCCCTCAAATTTTCACACAAAATCTCAGTCATAAAATTATTTAACTAAATTTTCCGTTATTAATTTTTGTTCCATATTTAAATCTTAGTTATGTTTTATGTACTGGTTATAGGACCAAAGACGAGATAAAAATTGAAACGCCGAATAGTATTAATTTTTCAGAAAAAAAGTTCAGTGGAATAAAGACAAACAGAATATATCTAATACCTTAATATATAGACTACAGAAGTCCAATCAAGACGACATTCAATATATGTCAACACCATCCACAGAGCAACGACTGTGGCAAAATATATTGAGTAATGTGTTTAATGCCCTTCATAAAATGCTAAATACATTGTTACGGTGGGCGGCCCGTGGCGTTAAAACTGTATTTTTGATGAGAAGCGCACTAGTTCAAATCCCGTGGCCAACAGAGTGACGTCACCACTGAGCCCTTAAGAAAGACCCTTAACCCTACATTGCTCCAGTGACTGGCTGACCGTGCTCTCTCCAAAGTACGTCGCTGTGACAAAAGTGTCATAAATAAATAAATGTCAGCTCACTTTAAAATGTAAGACAAACAACAAACGCCTATTATTATGTGACACTATAAGCAAACATTCAACCTGTCATATTTTATTCAGGCAGTTTTTTAAGCTACCCGCACACGAAAAGGACCCCAACATGAGAACGGAAGCAAAACTAAAGGAGGGGAAAGAGAACTTTATGGTTTAGGTTTAGCTCGTATTTTTCCTACACTTGTATAGGAATATATTTCATCATACGGTAAATTTTTGTATTTTTTTTTAACATGGCGCCAACAATCCAAACTCAAGCGCAGCGAGAAGACGGACACAGGTAGGCGAAGCTATGCACATGACTTCGCTGCCCCTTTGAAAGATTCCAGGGTCCTCCGGAGTTGTTTTGTTAATGGCATCATGGTTTTCGTTTTGCTTGTTTTTGGTGGTGCTCAGCATAATTAGCGTTAGGCCAGTTATGAATAAAGGCACGATAATGTGAAAATATTTGCGTTCGTGTTTTCTTATGCAGTCCGATTTGTGAAATTTTTTGACATCTCTCGTCGAACCTTTACCTATCATTGAACTTAACTCCCCATTTGTTGCACAGAATAGTATTCAAGTCTTGTTTGTCACATAATCATGAACTGTACTGCGATGTGGTGAAATGCTTTAAGTTCAACATTTCCTATTACTGTAAAATATGCAGCAAATAAAACTAAAACAAAACAGACTGGCTCGTTTATCGAAATGTTAGAAAGCAGCTGTTTTTACGTGTTACTTTTCTTCTTAGGAGTACTTCACACAGAACCGTTCCAGAAAGGTAAGTCCCGTCAAAATTATTTTGTAGTGTGATCGCAACTTTATTTGATTAGTGCCGTATTTTTAATCTAAATTTATCTCAATTACTGGACAGTTTGTATGGCAAGCCTAATTGTCTTTTAATAGGAGAACACCCACTCGGCATAACTTTTACTAGTAAAAATTATAACTCTTATTTAGTAAAAAATGAGTTTTTACGAATACGAATTTCAAATATGTATAATTCTGGATGTATTGGTGAATACATAGCCGTTCATCGTAGTAAATGTGTTTTGTGTTAGGCCTAATTCTGTAATGTTTCTAATTTCTTGCTTTGCCTAAAATTTATTATTGACTATATAAATTTATTGTAATCAATTATTGGTTATTTAATAAAACTTTTCTTATTTGTTTTCCTATTACTTGGTACAATTTTCCTGATAATTAGTCCTAGTACTTAGTTATTTTAAATAATAATAATTTTTCGGTAGGCCCATGGGTTGTCCTGGACTCCTTGTGTAAGATGCTTTAATTTAAGTTTAATTTATTAGAGTCAAGTGTAAGTTTAGAAACCAACTCTTCATGAACTGTCATTGCATTCTTGTGATTATGTACATTGTTTTGCTCTTTTCCTTTGCGTTAATGGTCAGATCTGGAGTCGTGTGCCGTGTGAAATATTGCAACAGTCTTCCCGATATTCCATTCGACCCAAAGTTCATCACATATCCTTTTGACCAACACAGGTAATAAAGCCTTATTAATTAATCGGTTTATTAAACAGTGGGGAAGATATCAAGCAAAATTCACACACAAACACGTATATTTACACTGGGCATGTGTGTTTATAGAATGCACATGAATGAGTGTGTTTTGTTTTTGTGAAGCAGTCCATTGGCGGAAAAAAAATTATTAGTCTTAAAAAATAAACAATTACTAGTCTTAGCTCTTTTTTGTTTTTGCATTGAATATAATTATAAAGTTAGCCATGTAAGGATATGGATCTATGGAACTGAGAAATTTTAATAACATTTTTAAAATTTTTGGAGTATTTTTACCAAAAATTACGTTTGATATTATTTTGGGGTAAGCAAAGTTATTACATGCCTAAAATGTAGCAAGGGTGGGGACACTGACCCGAAAACAATTTTATTGAATATGTTTATTTGTGGTAGGTTTGTGCAGTATAAAGCAACTTCCCTGGAGAAGCAACACAAGCATGAACTGCTAACTGAGCCAGATCTGGGAGTTACCATAGACCTCATCAACCCTGACACCTATCGCATTGATCCCAACAGTAAGCGATCTGGGGTGGTCGTGAGAAAATGTGATGTTTCCTATGTATATATTCTACAAGCTGAAAGCCTGGTGTCATATATACTGCTGCAAAGTATTGTCACTATTCTATCTGCCAGTGACTAGTTATGCAGCATGTGTAAAAACCCAGTACTGTTAATGGAAGAATCTGGATCTTTGCAGGATGGCACATGCGTTTCACTGCATCAGTGCTGTAAAATATTTCGTAAGAGATTTTCTTTGTACTTATAAACCACAAATGCAATCTGTTTTTTTTGTGGTAGATGAATTTTGTGACTTTGTGAATTAGACTTTTGTTTCTCCTTCTATGTGTTCTTGCTTTCTTGAATTCTAGTAATCTGTTGTGATGGTTTTAGTTCTTTTGGACCCTGCCGATGAAAAGTTACTGGAAGAAGACATCCAAGCTCCATCCAGCTCTAAACGGTAAGTGCTCAGCTGTTAAATGTAGCCTTAAAAATGTAACCTGACGTGACGAGTAAATAAAGCAAAGGTAAGTACTGCAGCTAGTTGTTAACGTCTCACTTCTGAAACGCAGATCACAGCAGCATGCCAAAGTCGTCCCGTGGATGAGGAAGACGGAGTACATATCAACTGAATTTAACCGATACGGAATCTCCAACGAGAAGGTTGAGGTCAAGTGAGTAAACCTTTTAGAGTCAGTCTTCCCGATTGCATGCAAGATTCGAATGTTAGTACATTCTTGTGTGTTTTTCTCCCTGTCAGGATCGGCGTCTCAGTCAAACAGCAATTCACCGAAGAAGAGATTTACAAGGACAGGGATAGCCAGATTTCAGCCATCGAGAAGACCTTTGAGGACGCTCAGAAAACAGTAAAATTTATAATTTTGTTTTGCAGTAAAATGGACAAATTTTCGTTATTGCTGCATTGGTTCCGACTTCATTCATAATGTTAAAAAGTTGTTTGTATGTAGAGTAACCAGCAATGGTGTTTTGTGTCTTCTCAATGTGACAGATTGCACAGCACTACAGTAAGCCCAGAGTTGTGCCTTTGGAAGTCTTACCTGTGTTTCCTGACTTCAAGGTTAGTAGTTATGTTTGCATAGCTTGAAACGGCAAAAGTAAATGGCAGCACAGAATTTGCATACCCTTTTGGCACAAGATATTTGCACACCAATATTTTAGATGTACAGAATAAATACGAGAATAACATATTCTTAACATAAATGTGTTATTACTTCTGCTGTTAACTTTATCCCAAATAAACTGATATAAAAACCATTAAGCATTATATACACATTATATAGCAGAAAGACAAGGATACATTTTAAGTATTAAGCATGTAATGACAAGTAAAAATTGTAAGCTTTGCCTTTTCACATCTTCTAAAACATTGTTTTTCCTTGCTGATCTTTTCTGGTACTTTTATTAGATGTTGAGAGGTAACGGCATTTTTTTCTAACTCCACCAGTGTGTGTGAGACTAAATTGCAAATACTGCAGAGCTGCGGTTGAAGTAATTGCCACAATTTATTGTGTGTTAAAAAGGAAAAAAAAGGTTTGTGTGTTCAAAAAACTTGAAAAACTGGAGAGGTGAATCTCTCATTTGGTGCAGATCGCTGCAAATGTTTTTGAATCAGGACATAGATGAGTAGGTTGAAAAATTATGAAATTTGTTTTTTTTTGGGGGGGGGGGGGGGGGGGGGGGGGGGGGGGGGGGGGGGGGGGGGGGGGGGGGGGGGG
>JABFEA020000039.1:6634154-6668151 GCA_019775915.2 Cyphomyrus plagiostoma | reverse complement strand
AAAACTTGAAAAACTGGAGAGGTGAATCTCTCATTTGGTGCAGATCGCTGCAAATTTTTTTGATTAAGGTCATATCTTTGTATGTTGCAAAATTATGTAATTTTTTTTTTTCCCCCCCCCCCCCCCTTTCCTTTCCTAGATGTGGATCAACCCATGTGCTCAGGTTATCTTTGACTCGGATCCAGCTCCCAAAGACATTTCAGGGCCTGCTGGAGTTGATATGATGTCCCAAGCTATGATAAGGTACGGAAACCTGTGTACTGTGTACTCATTCTCATTGCTTTTACCCTGTTTTTAGATTCCTTACCTGACGTCAGTAAGTGTTCTTGTTTATGCGTTTTATGGATTCTGAGTGTAGGGAAGTACCAAGCAATCACAAGCAATTCCAACTATCTCAGAGCAAAAGTAGAGTGATTTAGTAGTAGTTTAATATATTACTATATATGGATTTCCTTCTTTAATTTTTTTCCTTCGTTTTCTCTGTTTTTGTATTATTCTGTATTAATGATGTTGAAATGTATCTCACCACAACAGTGTAAATGCCGTGAGGCAACTCTGTTATGAAAGGCGCTATATAGAATAAATTGAATATATTATAAATACACTGTTTAATATATGTATACGTCTGTAGTTTTTAAGTGTAACAGCCCGTGTCTTAAATGTTCTTTTACTAAGGGGCATGATGGATGAAGAAGGCAACCAGTTTGTGGCCTATTTTCTACCCAATGAGGAAACTATGCGTAAGCGGAAGAGAGATTTTGAGGAGGACTTGGACTACATGCCGGAGGAAGTGTGAGCGACATTCCATGCTTTCCGGTTAATTTATGAATGCAGATTCCATTTCTCTTTTTGAAGATTGTGTTCCGTGTCATTTTTCATATGAAGTTGCAGAACCGCAAAAAGATATCGTTTCTGAAATGAGTGTGGTCAGTTCTGCGCAGCTGAATGTTGTTTTTGGTTTGGGAGTTACATTACATTACATCACATCACACTTTTTATTGCCAACAGAAACGGACTTGTGCACCAGTATGTTTTCTGACATTTCTAACGGTTCCTCGTAGCTTCATATAGATACAACAGTCGCAGACACTTATGTCCATGAACTGTATGTCAATGAAGTGTTTTCTTTTCGTAGGTACGAGTACAAGATTGCTCGAGAATATAACTGGAATGTGAAAAACAAGGCCAGTAAGGGCTATGAAGAGAATTACTTCTTCATCTTTAGAGATGGGGATGGGGTATACTACAATGAGCTGGAAACCCGGTGAGTACATGGTGTTTCCTGTGGATCAAGAGGCTTGGCGTGTGCACAGTATTACCTCTGGTAGGCAGTCGATGATGAGTGCAGTTAGTTCTTTGTCGTGTTTGCGTTGACCAACAATTCACAGATGATTTTTCTGACATCAGTTTACCTGACCCTGTGTTTGGATTGTGAGTGGAAGCACACAATATGCAACACAGATGGAAATTCTACTTAAAGGCCCAGAAGTTCATCATTTAACCAACTTTATTATTTCAGCCAAGAGCAGCTCGACTCACCCCGCTTTGCAGAAGTGGTTTGTAGCCGAGATGGGTGGAAGCTCACAGGACCTTCATGTGTGTTACAGGGTGCGACTGAGCAAGAGGAGAGCTAAGGCTGGGGCCCAGTCCACGACCAACGCTGTACTGGTGTGCAAGCATCGTGACATGAACGAGAAGGAGCTCGAGGCTCAGGTGCCTGCTTCTCTTCAGTCTCTCTGGCTTCGGCGTCGGGGCGGCCGGCTTGTGCTCAGTGTCTCCCTCTCTTGGTCTACAGGAAGCTCGTAAGGCTCAGCTGGAGAATCATGAGCCTGAAGATGAGGAAGAAGATATGGACCTCGAGAAGGACTTGCAGGACTCTGGTAAGTATATCAGTACCTACCATTTATGGGACCACGCTCCACCTGTCTACAGGTGTCTTTTTCCGCAAATAGTAATTTGTGCCATTATAACAGGGTTTCTGTGGGTCCTTAAATCTTAAAGTCTAAAATCCAGTATTCTGAATTGTATGCCTTAAAATTTTATGCCTTTCAAAATTGATTGGATTATGAATCGAACATTACTTTTATAAAGTTGCGTGAACTTGCATCTTTCTGTTAAATGTGAGTTTGGGAGAAATTGATTACGCTGTAACAAAACAACAAAACGAAACCAACATGGAACCGATTACCACTTACTGCTAAACTGTGTAGCCTGGTAAGAACTTATCAGAGCTGCTCAGTGTCACAGTGCGCTGCGTGGGCAAATGTGGCATCTCCTCTCATTTAAAAAAAAAATGTTCATGTTGAATGTGAATGAATTTACTTTGTCAGTAATTCTGGGACTGATTTCCTTCATTATCCTTCATACTTTTCTGCCAAAATGGATGTGAAAAAGATCTTATGACTTAAAGATATCTTTAAAAAGCTTAAATATAAGTTGTTGAATCCTGCAGAAAACCTGCATAGTTGATTATAGGGATTTTTCTTTATTCATAGAGAGTCCTCTTAATCTGATTTTATACTTAAACATTATTGATTTTCATAATTCAAGTAGTAACATTCTCTCTTACGAGGGGCTATATCTTATTCTAACTTGGCGAAAGTGTTGAGTTCAAATAAAATAGTCTGTGCAAAGTAAGGCTGTAAAAAACAATGTATATTTTCCTAATGCAGTGGTTGCGAAATTAAATACTTGATGTAAACAGTGCCATTACAAGGTTAAAAAAAAAAAGCTATTTCTGATTTTCATTTTTGTATGTTTTTCGTAAAATTTAATTATTTTAAAGGTCTAAGCTTTTTCCCCCAATGCTCGTCTTAAGAATACCAATTTAAATAACTGGTACTCTTACCCTGTTATTTAATCTGTTGGTTAATTTTAGTTTTGACGTGCCCATTTGTGAAGATATTACGATACGATTGCCTTCTGTGTAGGAAGTCGGTGGAAGATTGTTGAAATGGACATTTTTCACATACAGGTTTCAGCGTAATTCCTTAAGGCACATTCTGATTTTTTTTTTTTATATTGGAAGAGTATGGTGCACACTCTCAAGATTAATGACTGTGCGTTAACAACGCTTGGCCTCTATAGCTATGTCTTTCTTCGAACCCACAGATAGTTTAATGGAAATTATCAAATGTGTGGTTGATCCAGGAAGTCTTAAGCTGGTCTTAAGACTGTGCAGGATGCAAGAAGTCTTAAGTTTAGATCACTAAATTAAAATCTGTAGGAAATTTGATATATGTGTAAGTGTAATAATTTGGCACTGTGAATTATAGGTTATATGGTCGCATTTGCCCACTAAGATGTCACATTATCAAGCTGAAAAACAGTCATGTTTATATTCTGCAGTTGGTAATCACCTAGCCCTGCTGAGTGGCGTCTGGAAATTTGGGAATATGGATGGAAGGCCAGGCTTAGTAGGAGAATTGGATGGAGGAGTGTGTCTGTGTGTGTGTGTCTGTGTGTGTGTGTCTGTCTCTAACTTTACTTTGTGCCCCCACAGGTGATGAGAAAGAGAGAGAGAGTGAAAGTGACGGAGAGAACTCGGGCAGTGAGTCAGACCGTGAGGAAGATGAGGATACCGCTCCGAGGAGAGAAGACGAGGAGGAAGATGAGGAGGAAGAGGGGGGCAAGCAGAGGAGGAGGGGCAGCGGCAGCGAGAGTGGCGATGACCGTCAGACCCGGGAGATGCGAGACGAGGAGGAGATCTTCGGGAGCGACGACGACAGCGAGGAGGATGATGGCAAGAATCGAAGCAGCGGGGAGGGCAGCGGGAGTGAGGAGGAGGAGGAGGAGGAGGAGGAGAGAGGCGGCGCGAAGAGCCGCAGTGCTTCGCCGGCCCTCAGCAGCAGTGAGCATTCGGACGGCGGTCAGCACAGTGGCAGTGAGCAAGGCTCGGATTCCAGTGAAGGCAGTGACAGCGAGTGAGGGTTCACAGGCATGGCACTGTACAGTTAAACGCCAGGCCTTAGTCCAGCTCAAGCTTAACTTAGACTGGGGCCTCTACCTCTACTAGATGTGTCCCTTTAAATGGTCAGTGTACAGTTAAATGTCTTTGCTGGATTTGACTGGTAGGCTTTTCGTTTTGGCTGGCTATGTTGAGTTTCTATTAGGAATTTCACAGGGTGTTCTGTGTAGGCAAGCCGCGGTCCCTGCCAATCACTTGTCCTTCGACGGTCAGTTGAATACCCCTCCCAGCACTCGCTTATTTCACACTTGCAGGTAGTTCTATTCTGCAACTAAGGTACTATTTGTGCTCAATTCTGGGAAGAAGAAAATCATTCACTTTTGCTTTAAACCTCCATTCATAACAAAACGTAGCCAGAACATGGTAGACTTGCTGTACAGTAAGTGGAAAAAGTGACTCTTTTGACGACCTTGACTGGATTTGGTCAATTTTCTTGGAAGTCCAGCATGAAGCAGACGGCTGTTAATGCAGTACCTTATCCAAATTCCCATAAATATTGTATTGTAATTCTGTATCTTATTACTGTAGTATAATTTCTGATTCCCGAGCATGCATTTTTTATTGTAATTAAAGGGGAAAGATAAAACATAGTCATGAACTTTTATTCTGGGGAAAAAAAATTGCCTAATACAGGTCTCTCTCCCCCCCCCCCCCCATTTAACAAGTTCTCTATACAAATACAACCCATTCATCTGTTTTAGCTGTAATGCCATAAACTTCCTTCACAGGGGCTTAACTTGTTTTTTTTTCTTCAATACCCAGTTTTAACTGTAAGGGTTTTTAAACATTTACATTAACGGAAAAAAGACAATTTCTCTCGAAGCCATTCCTCCGAAAGGTCGTCTGCATTCCGGGTCTCAAATACCTGTGATGTGGGAGGAAAAATGCAAGAAACGCTGAACTGTGAATATGGACATATTGTGGCATGGCTGTTTTTTTTACTATACTTTTGTAAGGATTTAAATACAGTAGTGTGCAAAAGGCAGATAATTATCTAATACTGTGCAAAAGACTCCCAAGGAATACATACAGATGTATTTTGACTGGACCACTAGCACACCATGTTTGCCTAATCAATACCTCACTGAGGCATTTAACTAATTTGATTAATGAATTGAGCTGGTAGTGAAATTTAGTCAATACATAGGATGGCTGGGGGGTAACTTTTTGGAAAGCACATAAGTGTTAAGTCTTAATTGTTACTGTTTGCAAATTTGCAACCGGTAACGTCTGTTTTGTATTCGTTCTGATGTAAAATTTTGCTAAATTGTTGTTTTCTGAGCAAATGTAGACTCACTACCCAGACAAATGGCAGCGAATGTATTATTTTCTGAAGAGTTTTACACAGTGCTATTGATTAAATTCCACCCATGTGAGTAGCTGAACACAAGCACGACCGGAAGTGATTTTGAGGTTACATGATGGTGAAGGAGTTATCTTTTAACTTAAAACTAATGGTTCCATTTCAGTTGTAGATATATGGCCACGGTGATATACCTTTGTGAGCTCTGCAGCCTGGACCAGCCTGTTTTTGCTGCCTGCATACATCATCTGCTGCTCTGGCTTACAACCTGTGCAGAATAACAAAACGCTGCTCATCCATCTTATTTCATTCTTGGGATCAGTTTTCAAATCAAATAACAGAAGAACAGCAAATATATATAATGCTGACGGCATAACTTAATAGACATGTTGAAAGTTTTTATTATGAGATGTTTGGACGCTTTATTTAATTACGTTTCAGTGGAACACTTACCCACAGGACTTGAGAAGATAAAGCACAGAGGGTAGGAAATTCTTCCATCTGCATGTGTGTACTTATAGCTGTACACAATGAATGTGTGGTTTGAGTGAAGGACTTAAAGTAATATTATAAATGGATTCTTCCAAGTAAGGGATAGAATGATGTGTTCATCTTTGATTCAATGAAGCATTATTGAATTTACCTGTGTAACATAGGCTGAACATGTGAATTCCACACACAACGGGTGGGATTTAAACCCCCAAGCCTGGCAGTGTGAGATGTCAGGGCTCCCCAGCATGCCCCATGTCACCCTGTCATAGGATGGCTGGAGTTGTCTATTTGTCATGTAACCACTAACAAAATGGACGATTGGATTGTTATTAGAATGCTGAATGGAATACCAACAATGTGGTATGCAGGGACACATCCAAAGGTATAAAAGGACTTTACAGTCACCCAGACAAGGCTGTCTTTGAAATCAAATCTGATAACATTTATTTATGCGGAGGGCATTTTGCTTAACACTGCATTTTGCAATAAATAGTTTTTATTTTTAAAAAGTAAACTGTTAATACAACTATTCCAACCTTCTTAATACGGTAACATTTATTTGAGGCGAAAACATAACGTCGTCCAGCACAAGCTAATTTGACGTCTCTGGGGTGAAGTGGAACTCAGGAGCTGGGTGATATTAACATGACCTTTTTCTGTAATGGAGCTTAGTAGTATTTTTTTTAAGGAGGATAGGAATAAAACTGCACTGGATTTGCACCATAAACCCGTCTATTAAGTAGTTGCTAAACCAGAATAATACATATTAATTTCTGTTCACTGCCCATGTCTGATGGCATTTGGTAATATAGTAATAAGAAACAACTTAATATAGGGTTATCCCAGATTAGGATTTTGTTTGAATCTATTCCTTATCCAGAGTACACTTCTATTCTTTATGGTAAAGGATATCTTGGTTGCCTCTCCGGAAGTTCATTCTTCAGATCATCCAGAGAGATATCCTGGAAGGTAAAGCATTAGTTGCCTCTTCACATGTCTTTTGTCCCAGAATCTATTTAGAAATGTTGCAGTAAAATATTTCAGCATTTTTCCCCTCAGGTTTCCGTATATACTAGTGTATCATTTTAGTGTTGTGCAATGTGCTTCGGTTAAAAATGTGTTATGATACTGATATAGAATTGAGTTCAGGAACATTCCATAGATAACTAGCCTAATTAATACTAACTTCAATTTTCTGAAAAATAAGAACTGGAGTAAAAAAAAAAAAAAAACTTACTTCATACTCTTCCTCTAGGATCACTAACTGCTTCTCTTTATCAATTTTCACTAAAAGGATAAAGCATACATAGTTTATTCCAGATTTCAAACATCATATTGTTTCTAAATTTCATTAGTTAAACTTTTAAAAGTTTAATGAGTAATCCGTTCTGTTGATCCATACATAAACAGCCTTTAATTTGCAGCACTATAAATATTGACACGCAATGTTACGGAGCGTACAATATGCAGTATTCTCTACATAACAAAAAAAAAACTTCATTCCCCTGTTCCTACATAACTGTTAATTAATGACTGAACACATGTATTATTGACATCAGATCAATGTGAGTGATGCTTACTCAGGATGGCAGCGTTGCTGGTCTCTTTGCGGAATCTGAACCGCTTCAACTTTTCCAAAAGACTGTCCTCTACCTCACACACAACCAGGGAATCAGCCTGGCCAATACCACAGAGAGGAGAGCATAAGAGAAAAAGGTATAATAACACACCTATTGTTACGATCATTCACACTCAAGGGCATAGACATAATGCTGTCTGCTGCAGAATTAGTATTATACAACAAATGAAGTTACAAGGCCACAATTCATTCCGTTACAGAAGAGTACAAATTCACATGCTTTTGCATTGCTCCACAATGGAATAGCATTCCTTTTGGGATATGCCTTGTCTCAGGAAATTACCCGTGGAAACACTTTTTGCCTCCATTAATACATTGTTGAGTTTTGCCTGCGAAGGCTTGCCAGTATATTTTCCATCTCAAGATTAACTTTAGCAAAATAGCCTACAGTTTTTGCAGGACGGATCAGAAATTAGTTTGTAATGTAAATCAAACTTCAAATCTTTTCCAAAGAGACTTCAAAAAGCACCATCTCTACAGTCAATATGGGGTACATTTAGCAATGCTGTGGAGTTACTTTGTTGCTTAAGGCAATGCTTCTCATCCCAGTACTTGGGGACCCGCACATGGTCCACATTTTTGCTAGGAGTTGGCAGGGAACAAAACGCGGACTGTCTGGGGTCCCCTAGGACTGGTTTGAGGAACACTGGCTTGGGGTACAAAAGGCCTTCAACATGGACATTGTCAAATCAAAAATGAAATCAAGTTCTCAGCCTTTTGGAAGAGTACCCAAAGTCATTTCCCACAGTGGCCAGTGTGGAGGGGCAGCTTCTCATCTCCACTTCCACCCTGTAGCAAGGACATTCCTTAGATTTCACACTGTATCAGATCTCTCTTTCAGCTTCTACACAAGTTGTTAGCCAACTAATATTTTAATGTGCTTCTAAATAGATAAACACCTGTTATTGGGGCACATAGGTTTATGTGCACTGTAAAGTAGCTGCAAAGGACAACTTTAACTTGCTGTTGGTATGATGATAATGTTTAGCCAGTTATAGGTAATTGTCTGGGTCAAGTAGAACTTTTTTAAACCTTATTCATTTTCAGAGTCAAGTCCATTTAAAATACACCTGGAACTGGATACCGCTTCTTCACAATATTCTATTTATCTGCCTGCCTGCCTGCCTGTCTGTCGGTCTTGTTTCCCAACAATCCTGAACCTGTCTCTAATATATATGGCAAAAACTATGTGGACAACCCTATTAATTAGGGTTTTGCCTAATTAAACCACAGCAGTTGCTGATTAACATGTATAATTTAGCACACAATCTCCTGCAACAAACAGTAGCAGAATGGGTGGTTTTACATAAAATGTTAGTAACTTCCCACTAAGCATCATCATAGTACGCCATCCTTCCAACAAATCAGTTTGCCCCATTTTTGCCCTGCTGGATCTGTCAAATGCAAGAGAAATGATTATGAAGGTCAAGTGGTAGGACAAACATGCTCCCAAAAAGAGACCTAATGACTCAATGCCAATACCCACCCTGAATGGCAGCAAATCCCACCAGCAATGTCCCAACATCTAATGGAAAGTCTTCCCGGAAAAGCAGAGGCTATCATAGCAAGAAAGGGTGGATCAACTTCATATTAATACCCTTGGATTTGAAATGAGTTGGTCAAGCTTGTGTCCGCATACTTTTGGCCGTATAGTGCATCAATCTGTATATGATTAAAAACACATTTGCCATGTTCACCACTTTCTGCATCACCTTCCCTTTCATTCAAATCTCTTACTGTGCAGGTACTGATGGGAGCCACTAATGACTCTCACTTACCTTGCATTTTCTTGTTTTTTTTTTTGTGGTAGGGGGGGGGGGGGTGGCTTCTGCCTTTCTAAAAAAGCAGCAAATGACTATTCCAAAGCTGCTTATCAAGTCCAAGGTGGCAGTGAATCTGGAGGCTTATTCCAGAGCCTTCATAGAACATATAACATCATTCTGAGAAGTGACAGAGAAGAGGGATGCTTTAAAGAAGATAAGAAAATTAAGCTTGGCAGTATTGAGCTATCCATACTCCAACCCACGGGTGAGCGGCATATTTTTGCACCCCTATGCCTTTCTCAAATATATAGTTAATCTTTCTACTATGTCATTTAATTATTGTTGTGAGTAGTCCTGATATTTGTGGATGTATGCTATTTCTGCAGTCATCCAAGGTTCACAGTAAGACTACAGAATATTCAACTTATTCATATATTTAATTTTTCAGCAAAATAGTTTCCACTGCCGTCTTTTCAAAACTAAATTTTAAAAATGATTGTCTTTCAAACACCCCCACCACTGGCTGGATCTGCAATGCCATTGTGTTTGTGTGTGACCTAGAACCTTCAAAATTCCTTTGATAGAGACATCCCTCGTTTGTTCAGTTGTTACTATGACAGTGGTTCATTGTGTTGTTAATCTGTTCTTCCTGTTTGCCATTTCCTCCACGGCCAACTCTAGTTTTCTCTACTACTTGCACTATTATGGTTTTAGCCGTCTTTGGAAAGCGGCACGATCATTATCACAACATGCACGCATGCACAAGGACTGTATAGTGTGGCGCTGGTCTATGTGAAAGCTGACATGCACCAGCAGGGGCAACCAACACCACACCAGCCTATGGAAACTGTGGTTTCATCATGGATGAGTGCATTGGCGGGTGGCTGTCAATTGCCCCAAACTGGGTGGGTGGGGCACGACCTCTCTTCCCCAGTGCAACTGAAAGCTGGAGAAGGTCAAGAAAAAAAGAAAGGGCACAGCAGTGGTGCACGTGCTCTCTGCTCATGAGACTACTGGAGGATGACTGCCCTGAAGGAAATGCTGCCACCCAGCTGACCTGTTGTATTTTCCCCTTTCCCCTCAATAAACCTTGTGTTAGGCACATGGGTCATAAGGAAGTAAATGGATTTTTATATGCTAATATAGGCAACAATTAAAATTTACAAAAGTATTACCATGAATGGATCAAAGACAAAGATTTCAAATCTAGCATGCATGTAAATTGGAAATCATTAATATTACGCTCAAAAAAAAACAAAACATTACACACGTGTGCCTGCACTGATTCTTAATCAAAACAGACATTTTAGCGCAAACTTATTTCTGTAGAATCGCGGTAATAAGGCAACTTTGAATATATGACCAATAGCAGGATGTATAAACGAAGAAAGAGAACAAGTTGTACACGTCATGTTTTTGTGCACCATGCGGCAACAGCTTTGTAGAATTGCACTTCAAATTTCATATGGGACTAGTGGGGCTATTTTTACATAACAACCCAGATCATGGTAATGCTGCAAATCCAGAAGAGGAGGAGATGGGCTGAATGAAGTTACAGCTCCAGCATAATCAGGAGATGATTGATAAGACTAACCAGATCAGAACTGTTAACTAGAATGACTACAAACTAGTAAAATAATATCCTTACCATTTTGCATGAAATATATTTGCGTCTTTTCCCTCCGTCCTGTTGCAAATATTAAATTGATGTTGCAGCAGTTCACCTTCTGCCAGAGTACAAGTGACAGGAAGCTAACAAACTGCTTACACTTCCTCTTCTATTACAAAATTTGTTGAAGGGGGAGGGTAAGTACTTTCTGACAGGAAATATCAATGTGATGCTCCGTAACAGCAAAACATTCAGTTGCACGTCTATAATGCATTCATAATGCATTAATAGAACATTCATAAGCAGTATGTATGCATACCTTAACATTGCAAGAACAGCTTTAATTAATAACAAACATTATACGATATGGAGCCGACACCTTATCGTGGTGGAGGAGTTTGCGTGTTTCAATGATCCCAGGAGCTAAGTTGCCCGGGGCTTTATGCCCCTGGTAGGGCCACTCAAGGCAAACAGGTCCGGGGTAAGGAAACAGACAAAGTGCGGCTCAAAAGACCCCTAATGATGTATAAAATCACAGATTTACGGTTTCCCTTGCCTGGACATGGGTCACCGCGGCCCCCCTGGAGCCAGGCCTGGGGGTGGGGCTCGATGGCGAGCACCTGGTGGCCAGGCCTATACCCATGGGGCCTGGTCGGGCACAGCCCGAACAAGGCATGTGGGTCCCCCCTCCAATTAGCTCACCACCCATAGGAGGGGCCATAGGTGTTGGGTGCAATGTGAGCTGGGCAGTGGCCGAAGTTGGGGACCTTAGTGGTCCGATCCTCGGCTGTAGAAGGTAGCTCTTGGGACATGGAAAGTCACCTCTCTGATGGGGAAGGAGCCTGAGCTGGTGCGCGAGGTTGTGAAATTCCGGCTAGACATAGTCGGGCTCACCTTGACGCATGGCTTGGGCTCTGGAACCAGTCTCCTTGAAGGGGGTTGGGTCCTGTTCCACTCTGGAGTTGCTCACGGGGAGAGGCGCCGAGCGGGGGTGGGCATACTTATTGCCCCCTGGCTGGGCGCCTGTACATCGGGGTTTACCGCGTTGGACGAGAGGGTAGCCTCCCTTCGCCTTCGGGTGGGGGGACGGGTCCTGACTGTTGTTTGTGCTTATGCGCCAAACGGCAGTTCAGAATACCCACAGTTTTTGGAGTCCCTGGAGGGGGTGTTGGAGAGCACTCCTCTTGGGGACTCTCTTGTTCTACTGGGGGACTTCAATGCCCACGTGGGCAATGACAGTGAGACATGGAGAGCCGTGACTGGGAGGAACGGCCCCCTGATCTGAACCCGAGCGGTGTTTTGTTGTTGGACTTCTGTGCTCATCATGGATTGTTCATAATGAACACCATGTTCAGGCATAAGGGTGTTCATATGTGCATTTGGCACTGGGACACCCTAGGCCGCAGTTCAATGATCGACTTTGTCTTAGTCGTGTCATCAGACTTGCGGGCGCATGTCTTGGACACTCGGGTAAAGAGAGGGGCGGAGCTGTCAACTGATCACTACCTGGTGGTGGGTTGGCTCCGCTGTTGGGGGAGGAAGCCGGCCAGGCCTGGCAGGCCCAAGCTTATAGTGAGGGAACGTCTGGCGGAATTTCAACTCCTACCTCCAGCAGAACTTTTCTCATGTCCCGGGGGAGGTGGGGAACATTGAGTCCGAATGGGCCATGTTCTGCACCTACATTGTGGAGGTGGCTGACCGGAGCTGTGGCCGTAAGATGGTCAGTGGCTGTCGCGGCGGCAATCCCCGAACCCGCTGGTGGACACCAGTGTGGGATGGCGTCAAGTTGAAGAAGGAGTCCTATCGGGCTTCAGCAGTCGCTGAGGCAAAAACTCGGGTATGGGAGGAGTTTGGTGAGACCATGGAAAACGACTTCCGGACGGCTTTGAGGCAATTCTGGTCCACCATCCGGCGGCTCTGGGCAGGAAAGTGGTGCAACATCAACACTGTTTATGGTGGGGATGGGGTGCTGCTGACCTTAACTCAGGACGTTTTGGGTCGATGGAAGGAATACTTTGAAGACCTCCTCAATCCCACCGACACGCCTTTCAATGTGGAAGCAGAGTATGGGGACTTAGGTGTGAACTCCCCTATCTCTGGTACGGAGGTTGCTGAGGTGGTTAAAAAGCTCCTCAGTGACTGGGCCCCAGGGGTGGATTACATCCGCCTGGAGTTCCTTAAGGCTCTGGATGCTGTGGGGCTGTCCTGGTTAACACGCATCTGCAGCATCGTGTGGACATTGGGGGCAGTGCCTCCGGACTGGCAGACCACCCAACCTCTTTAAGAAGGGTGTGCTCCAACTATAGGAGGATCACACTCTTCAGCCTCCCTGGTAAAGTCAATTTGGGGGTTTTGGAGAGGAGGGTCCGCCGGATTGTCGAACCTCGGATACAGGAGGAGCAGTGTGGTTTTTTCCCTGGCCGTGGAACAGTGGACCGCAGGGTTCTGGAGGGTTCATGGGAGTTTGCCCAACCTGTCTACATGTGTTTTGTGGACTTGGAGAAGGCATTCGACCGTGTCCCCTGGGGAGTCCTGTGGGGGGTGCTCCGGGAATATGGGGTGCCGGGCTTCCTTTTAAGGGCTGTTCGGTCCCTGTATGACCGGTGCCAGAGTCTGGTCCACATGGGCGGCAATAAGTCGAAATGAGTTTCCTCCGTAGGGTGGCTGGGCTCTTCCTTAGAGGTAGGGTGAGGAGTTCAGTTATTTGGGAGGGACTCAGAGTAGAGCCGCTGCTCCTCCGCATTGAGAGGAGCCAGATGAGGTGGCTCGGACATCTGATTAGGATGCCTCCTGGACGCCTCCCTGGAGAGGTGTTCTGGGCATGTTCCACTGAGAGGAGGCCCCGGGGAAGACCCAGGACACGCTGGAGAGACTATGTCTCTCGGCTGGCTTGGGAACTCCTCGGTATTCTCCCAGAGGAGCTGGAGGAAGTGGCCGGGGAGAGGAAAGTCTGGGTTTCCCTGGTGAGACTGCTGCCCCTGCGACCCGACCTCAGATAAGTGGGAGAAGATGGATGCATGGAATGTTTGTTATTAATGAAAGTATAGCTGTCAGGATATAAAGGTAAACTTACATGCTGCTTATGAATTACCAAATGTTCAAATTCATAATCTAATCAGATAAAACTATCATCCACGTCTGTCTGAGAGTCTGTACTTTATTTGTTACTATTATGTGCTTTGATTAAAATCTGTACGGAGATGGATGTATTTGAAATTTAAATTTGAATAAAGATGTTAAATTGACTAAGTGTGGAACATAAAACAGAATGCATTAAAAGACATATGCGGTCTATCAGAATCGCACAGATTGAGAAAGGTATTTTAATAAAGGATTTTATGGAAATTTTCCAGTAATCTAAATGTAGTACTGTATAACTTTGGAATTAAAACCAGGAATTAGATCAAGGCACTTTCTAAGAAAGTAAGGCCTTTTATGAATAGTTACATTTTGGCCATCACTGTGATGTAGAAGAAATAGCGTCCAAGTAAATCATTCAGAACTTTAAAATATCCACCAAATATATATTACAGCTTATTGTACAGTGCCTTCGCAATGTATTCACTCCCCCAGGACTTAACATTTTGTTCTAACAATCTTCATCAAATGCAAATAATGCAAAATATACTGTATTATGCAGCTGCCATCACTAGATCTATCAAGCACTCATCCTGCTGCCTTGCATTGTGGGTTGTCAGTTCCACATTGGATGAAGCTTTTTCTTTATCTCCTTCCCACTTCTTGGATGAACCACATGCATTTCCCGATTCAATGGAATACTCTACCTGCCCTTTGCTAAGCCACCTCACCTGCTAACAGTCTGACTCAATGCCTACCTGACGTCCTCTGAGCTCTAGGGACTGTCTGACCTTGCTAAAGTTCTGTGTTAATTTGGATAAAACTGTACTACGAATGAATATATAGAACGAATAGTTGACATGGATGGGCTGCTGAAGACCAAAATGGGTTCCAATGCTTTCAGCAAAGAACAGACACTGAGACTAAAATGGACACAGGCTTACTGAAAATAGACAGATGAAGACTGGGAAAATGTCACCTGGTCTGATGAATCTCAATTTCTGCTGCGACATGCAGATGCTGAGGTTTGATTTTTCGCATGAATCCATGGACCCACCTGCCTTGTGTCAGGAGTTCAGGTTTATGCTGGTGATATAATGAAGTGGGGAATGTTTTCTTGGCACAAACTGGATCCCGTAATCCCAAGTGTCATCTACATACCACAATGTAAATAAGTATAGTTGCTAATCATGTACATTTCATTATGGCCATATACACATCTTCTAATGCCTACTTCTAGCATGGTCATCTCAAACTGTTTTATGAACATGAGGAGTTCAATATCCTTCACTGGCTTAGCCAGTCACTGGATCAAAATCCAATCGAGCACCATAAGGATGTGGAGGAATGGGGGATTTGTGGCATCAATCATGTCTACAATAGACCAAAATCCCTAAGTAACATTTTATGCATCTTCTTGCTGCAAAGAATTTAGGATGTTCTGGCTGGTTAGCAAGGCTGGGCTGGCCATTTGGCATATCGAGCATTTCTTACCCAGTGGGCGGGTGGGTATGTCAGCCGGCGACAAAATGCATCACTCGGCAATAGTTATCATTCCCCCACCCCCCGCTGAAATTTTCTCCGAAGTCCAGGGCCAATTTTTAGTCCAAATCCACCCCTGCTGTTGAGTGTACAAAACCATAAATAATAATTTAAATATACCATAACTGGTATTTTGGTATTTAGCATACTTGGTTCTGGGAACCTGCACATGAGGCAATGACATATACAATATTCCTACCTTATGTACTATTCAAAGCTTCAGGCAAATGTGTAGTTGTGAAGAATACAAATTGTGGCCATATTCTGGCAACGATACTGATTCTGCTTTCGCATTCTGCCTAGTATCCTATAATCAGATTGAGGTCTGGGCTCTTTGTTCACCAAGGCAACAAATTGGATATTATGAGCAAATCAAGATGTCTGCGCATTTCGTAGTGAACCCACATCTTTTTTGACTCACGAAGATCAATCGTGACGTTTTATTTACATAATGCGATATATTAAGGCAATGATTCGGTGAGAAAGAAAACCAGCATGGTCGTAGTTTTATGCCCCAGAATTAATACGATTCACCAATGTTTACACAGAATCATATTTGTCCTTCATATCTCACCAATACCCAGTTCCAGTACTGTAAAAAAATACTATTACAATACAACGATGGCAGGCCATGTATTCTGGTAAAATACTTGATTTCCAGTCTTGCGAATGAATGGAATCGTATAGTTGATCTATTATAATATTAGTTAGTCTGAGAGTCGGTTGTACCCACTATAATATGCAGTTTAATTCAAGGTGCTTGATACAATAAGCCAAGTACAGCACAATTTGTTTTGTGCGATCTATTCCATTACTAGCTCGGGAGAGGCTAAAAGTTTGCAAAAAATCTGCAACGATCTGGCTTTCATACTTCCAACATTACATAATCTCGAATTACTTATTCGTTCAAAATGTGCCCCTTATGAAAGACATGTACTAAGTTTCCCGACTTCCCGTAAATCCATCGATGAGAACTCAAATGATCTGCTTGTGCAACGGATTTCCTCGCTCAGCCAACTTCCATTACTCAGACGAATTTTTGCTAACGTTTATAAGCTCTCCAGTCGACATTTTTCAGGGCGCGTCAATTAATTTCATGCCAGCCAATCAGAACCTGCAAATCCAAGTGGCACCGCCCCAAACTTCGTAACGCTGCCCATACGCTGCTACGTATTGTCTCCGTTTGCGTCCTATGCGTCAGGTCTCAATTGCATTCGATTTTTCAGCTTTCTCCGTGTTTGTTTTATTTTATTTTTTATAAATGTTGATGCGTTTTAATTGTATACATGGAATGATGGATCATTAGAATTATAATCATTATATAAATGTAGGCCATGTTGGCCACTGTCTAAAACGTTCTTAAGGAAGCGATAGCTATCTGGCTATAAATTACTCTTCTGTATAAACAAATCAACTAGGGGAAACGGCAAGCGGGCAGACTAGTGAAAAATGACGGAGGAACTTTGGGGATCGTGAAAACAACACTACACTGCAGCTGGAAGAAGACCATAATCCTCCAGTAATAGTTCTTTTATATAGCAAAAAAAAGTCAGAGAACCTCACTGAATCCATTTCATTTACTGGGAAAGCAAAGAGAACCACTGAAGGCCTAGATATTCCAGTGAGACCCCTGTTCCAGCAGGTTTTGTCGCTGTCTGGGTTTTGAGAGACTCGACGCCACACCAGGTTTGTGCGCTATTTATTGATCTGAATTAGCCATTACTTGTTATTAACTGCCTCAGTTAAAAAACCTAAAACCCTTTAACTCGGTTTTCTTATGCCGTGAATGTGGGAGATATGTATTGCTTTTAAATGACTGGTTGGTTACAATCAGGTGGTTGAAGGATAGCTAAGTAGCTGGCTAGCTAACTGTGTGCTGCAGTTGCAGGCCAGTTACCTTGGTAGCAGAGTTATATCTGGATAAGATTTACTCGGTTATATTTGTGTATTATAAATGATACAGTTAAAACAAACAGCATTTTTAAAGCCAAATTTAATAGATGGCCGCGTAACTGTAGAAGATCATCTTTATGTAGCAGGCCGGGATGCTAATCAGGTTTTGTAAATTTGCTTATGATGTGCAGTACGTTGTGAACTACTTGGTCGGCTGTAAGGAAAAAAAAAAAGTTGAAAAGACATGCAGATAACTTAAAGCAGATGAATGGAAAAGCCGAAACGACTTTTCCCCACTAGGTTTTATGTCTAAGCTTCGCTTAAAATGCTGTGCGATGTTTCTTTACCAAGTTATCTAGCTGGCTACCCACGTTGTTAAACGTAGAGCGTTAGCTAGGCAGGTAGTTAGCCAGTAACATGTAAAGCACTTGGCTCGAGAAAACGCCTTTATATACAATCCGTTGTTGTGCATAGTCGAAAAAAATGATGGGTCAAATATTTTTATATTTGGATTGTTGTTGCCATACGTATAATAGGATCTGAGTCATTGTCTGTCTGAAATGTTCTAAAATTTACATCGCACATCACTGGATGAACACTATCGGCATTACTTTACCATTTGGCAGTATTCTGCATCATACACTTTTTGGGAAATGTAATCTTCTGTACAATTAATGAACATAGATGACAGCCTGTCATGTAACCGAACATTGCTGTCAGATCTTTTGCATGTTATCGAAACATACGCATGACAAAATTTGAGCCATACTGTGAAACACACGGGTGTGTGTGTTTTAAAGCAGAGCCATAACCATACATTTCCGCCCTTTTCTGTTCGTCCAACATTATTTCTGCTTTCCATGGGACTCATTATTAAAAGCAGTTTGTAACTTTGGAAAGTTATGAAGAATTATCTGGATTTGTGAATGTTTTGCTCTTATGATCTTTAATGTTACCATCTCAATATCTGTTTAATCAAATTATTTACCAAACATGAAATATTATACATTGCATATATATATTACAAATTCGGTAAATAAGGTAATTTTTGTAAAAAGTATATCAATCCTTAGAATTTGTAACTAATGGAATCTTTTTATTGGTAATAACCACAAGCAAATTGTTTCTGTGGCCTCTGCAGTGGTGAGGTGACACTTTGGGCCTTTCCACCATACAAAATTGTTTCAGTTCATGTACAGATTTGCGATATCATGCTGTCACATTTTTGTGGGATTGAGGTCATACAATCTGAATTGACCATTGAAAAAAAATGTAATTTCTTCTGTTTGAGCCACTGTGCTTTCTTTACTCCTGTATTTTTGGATCTTTGTCACATTTTGTGACCCAGCCTCTCCTGAGTTTTAGATCACAGGCAGGCACCCTGACATA
This sequence comes from Cyphomyrus plagiostoma, assembly GCA_019775915.2. Taxonomy (NCBI): domain Eukaryota; kingdom Metazoa; phylum Chordata; class Actinopteri; order Osteoglossiformes; family Mormyridae; genus Cyphomyrus; species Cyphomyrus plagiostoma. The sequence continues at coordinate 6,649,476 of JABFEA020000039.1, read as the reverse complement.
CTTGTGTAGAATTTCCTGTTTCAACTTGCGAATCATTGGTCTCACAATGATTGTAAGCCATCCAGACCCCGAGGCACCGAGCAGGGCCCACGCCATTACACTCCTTCCACCAGACTTCACAGTTGGAATAATACTTGGTGCTCTGCATAGTGTTTTTCTCCAAATAGAATATTGTGTACATTAACCCGAAGGTTTTTTTTTTCCATCTTTCCACCAAACATTGTTCCAGTAGTGCTGTGAATCATTCAGGTGGTCTTCAGCAACCTTGAGATGGGGAACAATTTTATTTTTTTGTGGGGGTAACAGTGGCTTCCTCTTTAACCCCCCCATGAACACTGCTCTTCCTCAGTATTTTTCTTGTTATAGATTCATGAACATGGATGTTATCAAGTGCAAGAGTTGGCTACCCAGTTTTTGCTATCTCCTTGTAGTTCTTTGTCACTGGTTTTGAAGGCTTTACGGCGCGCCTATGAAATGATCTTTGTAGGACATACTAGCAGTGCTGCTGAATTTCTTCCATTTGTAAACTGCCTGGCTGTGGACTGATGGAAACCCAAGTCTTCCAGTCATACTGTACTTGAAAATAATTTGTTGTTAAGTGCAGATAACAAAAATGGTATGGCTTTTATTTTTATCTGGTGCATTAATAGACCACAAGTTACCCTTTTTCATTATCCTTGAGGCTCATGTACTTTGCTTTTCAATGACCTTTTATTGGTGTAACCATTTGGTGTAGAATGACAGATGATGGTTAGTGAGGAGACCAGACATTTATTGAGTCACACCTCCATCCCAATAGTAAAAAACACATTGGCTGTGCTTCCACAAAGAAATTAATATTGAACATTAAAACAACCAAACATCTTTACAGACAAGCAAGCTGAATGCCTTGTGAGCTGTGGATTGAGGATTCCGATTAACTTTTCATAGTCGTGATGTTTGAATGCTTAGTCTAAGTACTTTTTTAGACTTTAATAGTGTCAGTAATTCTGGAAAATATTACAGAATAGCCTGCTTGTTTTCGATCCAATTTGTTCAGTAAAGATATGAAAATGCAAAATGTGTGTTAAATGAGACCTCTGTGATTTTGATGATTAAAATTCAGAATTCCTTATGGTACACACATTTTTCTATTTCAGGTTTGTTCTAACTTATACAGTATTAGTCCAGTAAATGTGTACCATTTGTATTACCAACATGTATGTATAAATATAATCAGAACTTGTATTGCATTCTTACAGTATAACAATACATAGTGGAGTTGGTTAACTGTAGTTTGGTGTTATGGCCAGAGTAGTGTAGTTATTGAATATATTTAGGTTTTGTCAGATACCAGTCTTGATCCTTATTGTAAGTGTTTCAGCAATATCAAGCATTTATGAAAATGGACAATTGCATGATTAAAGCCAAATGTGAGAGAGAATACTCTAAACTTGTTTTTGCCTTTTTGAATTCTTTCTTAATATATCCTTTTTATTTTCAGTTCTTGTGTTGTTTTTGTTTCAGTAATAAGTAAAAGAATGATTTATGTAAAAGATGGCCGAGCTGGCAATTTATGAATTATCCCTCTACTTTAACTGAGCTGTATTTTCATTATATGAAAATCTCTTCTTTTCTTTTTTTTAAGTAATTTCAGAAATTCGGGACATATCGTGTGAAATGTTTGTGACATTATGTTGTTTAAAAACATTGTGTAGGCAACATATGGTCTGTTATTATGAATGTCTGCCCATTTAAGAAATTCACTTTGACAGCCAACAATCCTGCTACAACAGCATCTAATTAGAAAATTTGTGTTGTCTAACTAGGAAAGGATATTTTGTTAGGCTTTGGTGTTAAAACACAATTCTTGACACAGCCTTTCCAGAAAAGAAACTTTATTACTGAGTTGGTGCTTTCATGAACAATATCACATACAAATTGATTTGGCAAAGTTGAAATGCCCTTACCATTGAAATGTTCCCGTGGATGTTCAGTTTCACTTGTAAGTAGAGAAGCACCAGTGGCATTGGCCAACTATCGGTATTGGCCTATATAGGAACAATCAGCCTATGGTTAAAAATGAGCCGATATTTACTGCCAGTAATCCCCATTAAAATTGTGATCTGTTTTGCTTTGCACACCCACGTAATAAACAGATATGGAAATGTCTGTCGTGTGGAATCTTTTAAATATTTCGAAAAATGTTACAAATGCATTTTGCAAACATTGCTCTACTGAAATTTCGCAATGAGGATCTACTGATAAATTTCACACAACAAATTTAATTCACCTTAAACCAAGAATGAACAGTATGAACTTTTTTTTTTGAAAAACAAATCTATTCTAATAAAGAAGGCTGCAGTAATGCCAAATAACGCTAGTCTGTCAATAACGCAAGCATGTATCAAAAGAGAATTCAGTACAGACAGTGCAAACTCATAATGTACTGCGTGGAAAATTTTGGACTTTGTCGTACTTGACCTTTGTTATAAATATTATAAATACTGTGGAAACCATCTATAGTGCTCACGGTTATAGTGATCAACTGCTTATGTGGATCAAAAACCTTGGGACAAAATCATTCCTGTACTAATGCTGTTTAAATAATTTGCTTATAGTAATCAAGTAGTCTGCTTACAGTATTCATTTTTGGTCTTGACAATATATGGAAAAACATGACAACATATGGAAAAAAATTTAAGCTGTGTTAATTTTTTTTTCTTTGATTGCCCTACTCTACCTTGTGGTAATCTGTCTGCTTCTAACTAGCTACCTGAGGCTAATGCGGTGTGCACAGAGGACATGACCATCATTTTCTGTCAATAAATATTGACTCATCAAAGCTTATGGTAACTGGCAAAAATGAGCCACTGAGATGCAGCAGCAAAACTACAATAAGCGCTTTGAGACAATGTAACGTTGTGAAAATGCTCTGTATAAAGTGAATTGAATATTACGTGTGCAGCTTCTGTAACTGCAGTGTATCTTTCTGGGCTTCTGGAAGAACAGAGTGTTGCCATCTTCACCACCCTGGGAGCATTTAAAAAAAAAAAATGCAGATTTTTGTCTGCTTTTCAGGTGGTTGATGCGAGATTTTCCAACACACACTCTCTTAATTCCTCTTAAGTCATGCATAATGTCCTTTAATGTTTTTTTTATTAAAAGATCTGTATTTTAGCTGAACTATTCTTGTATGTTGTGATTGTACGGTAAAAAATTAAGTACAAATTATGCAGTGAACATAAATGTCTACTTACTCACTACTTCCATGATTAAGCTGATTCAGTTGCTCTCCAATTTATGTTTTTGTCTAGGGACGCTGCGATCAGGGCTTTTGGGGCCAATTGCTAATCGCTTGAATCAAAATTGGCCAATACTTATTGTCGATAATGGGGAGAGATCTTCCATTTAAAATGCAACTTCACCAACAGTTGTTGCATCCCACCACAAGGGATCTCTGCTTCACACACATTGCATATGGTGATATTGTCTTTTTCTGACACCCTTGTAGAACTGCCAGACCATTGAAGCCATCTTAGTGAGCTGTTTTTGCAGCACGCCAATATGTCTTGTGTTTTGTCATCTGATTGGCTTTTCTCATCACCCTTAATTGAGAATTCTGATAGTTATTTTGAATGAATATTGGCAGATAGTGATTGGTAGTCGATGGACTGGAGCATTCCTAATTGTACATCATCTGCAAAATCGGTTTTTGAGATTGGCCAAATTAACGGATCATCGAGTAATTAAGACTGAAAATTGGCTGATTTTAAAACGGCTGATTGAAGAATTTCTGTTCATCTGTCTGTCTTTAGGCTACTGCTGGTTAATTTTGGACTTTCATTCAAATGGATGTTTTCTAACTGTTTATTCATGTCATGGTTGTGGGGTAGCCTGGAGCTTATCCCGGGCAGCATAGGCACATGGCTGAGGTACTTGCTGTGCCGGTACAGCATAGACCCAAACACAGTCAAACTGAGCATATGCCTCAGTTCCACCAGCACAGAGTCAGTGCTGGGCTTATCGCTTTGTGCCTTTTGAGAAACTAGGTGCGTTTCTACCAATTTCAAAAAAGAACAGAACAGAGATGTTACGTAGGCAGAAGTGAGTGTAAAGTAAATGTTCATAAGAATTCAAAACATATCCAAAAACACTGATCTGTTTTGACTTTTTATAAACTTTTTTCGGTGTCTGCAGTTTTCAGAGTATGACTCGTAGCGTTTTCTCTCTATTGCCTGTATCAGCTTTTGTCTCCTTAAAGGCTGTGTGTGTGTTTCTTGCTTCCTTTTGAGGATCACGCAATAGTGATGTCGCAAAAAAACACGATTGCTATCCCAAATTAAGCGGTATGTTAGATTTTTTTTTTGTAAATTAATTTACTGAACATAATTTCTTTTATATGTGCTCAGCATTAGCTGTTGGCAATTATCAAGGCTAGCGTTCCCTCTCAATGAAGAAATTGTCAGTTACTATTGATGCAGGGTATTTATTAAGCTGTTCTGGTTATCGATGGCATCATGATTACTGTTGGCTGCACTGCTGGTTAAACTGATTAAAATATCGTTTTACAGCGCTCCTCGGGTCATATGGTTCAGTGTGAATTTACTAGCAAACTTATGGCACAATAGCTTATAATATTTTATGTATTTATTTGCCATTTACCATTGTGGTATGGTGTCTGTTTTTACATGCACAACATTTGTAAGTGGTACTTGAACAAAAAGTGCTCTTCAGTTTGTTTTGTCACGTTGAATTACTTAGAATTTCATTGAAATAAAATTAAATTTGTTTATCCATTAAAAAATAATATTTTACCCTTATTACCCCACCTGGCCTCTTCGTCCTTAAAGTGCAAGGTATAAATAGGAAATTGCAAAAACAACCACTATATGCAATGTCTGCCCAATTTAGCTTGTGTTTGTTTTGTGAAAAATGTCAATCGATTTTGATCACTGGACACTTTTAAGAGGTGGGTGCTTTCTATACAAGTAAAAAAAATCAAAAGGCATATTTTGCCTGGCAACCTTTATGAAACCATTATACAATATTTGTGTGTTATTTCAACTGGAAAATTGTTCAAAATTGTATGAAAGTGTAACATTTCTATGTAAGTTTTTCAATGGATTTTTTTTTCTTTCATTTAAAATTAAGGAATTAATAGCGACTTCGGTGCGTAAGTTGTACAAAGTTACGTTTGTTTAGAAACTCTTCTTAGTGTTCAGGTAGTGTTCATGTATTCAATAGAAGCTTACACTGAATAAAATATACATTTTTAAGGAAGACTGGGCATTTATCACATTTTGCAGGATTTTACAGGACACGTTTTTGTATTGTTCTCATATTGACTATTTTATTATTAAAAGCCTATCGGCTACTTTAATGATAACATATGGCTAACGTGTTTGTTGGTTAACTGCTTATAGATAAACAGCTAATTTCAAGGTGTGCGCCGGCCAAGTTAACATTTTTGATAAGTGTTTAATAGTTCAGTGTTGCTGGAATGCAAGCTTTACTGACCTCGTGAAATTTCTCCTAAAGACTGGGATGTTGGTCTTTACAATGCTTCGCCAATTTGACGTGCTGCTTCACTTCGTCGCCACATCGACATCCATAGCCTTTCCATGCTTCTCTGTGAAATACTTACAAATTGCACTTTTTTTTTTTTTTTTTTTTTTTACTAAAGCAGCTTGCGAAGTGCCTTCAACTGCAGCATGTGCCATGATCGGCCAACTTGGTATGTTCAGTGGCTTTTGAGAGGAGGGTAGAGCGTGTGTGTGTGCGTGCGTGCGTGCCTGCGCTGTAGTGATGTGTGGTGAATGCTGAACTGCATTGATGGCATTGATAATGTTGAAAATGAATGTCTAATCAGATACTAATTTTTAATATCTATTAGTATCTGAATCGATTTGACAACCCCAGTGTCTCATTATTTTGAACTCCAGCATCAGCTATATCTTCTGTTTCTGCTCGTTACAACAAGGAATAATGAAGGTACATTTTTAGCGGTGCAGCAGTGGAAAAGGGTCCCCCCTTAAACAGTTATCAGCTGCGCCACTTTCCGAACGTTTAGGCTATTTAAACCAGTATTGTGGCATATAGGAAATTCATATCATAACAATAAAAAAACGGCTTTTGGTATGAACCGGTATACCACCCATCTCTAACTGCAGCCCTAATTCACTTTGGTTCTTTGTAGCTATTTTACAGGAAACAATTGTCATGCAGTCTTCATAAAATAATGACATAACATGTTCGTTCCTCTAATGTGCTTTTGTATTTAATTATAGTAAAATTGAGTGACACATTGAACTTCTGGTTTGACTTGTTGGTGCCATTATTAGTATTTGAAGTAACAGGAAATTTCAGCTAGCAAAGTTCCATTTGTATTGAGGGGTGCGGGATAAATGTTTTAATAAGGCCCCTTTTGTTATAGCATGAAAATCTAATGCAAAGTTATTTAATGTGTAGTTATTTTGCTTATGTGATTTCCAGGCACTGATTTGAAAGACTGGTATTTGGTGAAATGTTGTAAGGTTAATTTATGATGTTATTACTATTATCAATAATACATTTGACTATTTCCCCCATTATTATTATTATTATTATTTATTTAATTAGGCAAAGTAAATTTTATTAAATTATAATTATTGACCCAATAGCCCATTACTGTTAAGTTGATACTAGTAAACAGGAATGTAAAAGTCTTGATACACTGAGGACGCTAATTAAGCAGAAAAGACCACAACTGATATAGAAAATATTTTACTTTAGCTAGAGTTTAAACTAGGAGTTTTCTATGCTACCACAATGTGTTTCTGAGTTAACCTGTATAACCTGTGGATGGTAGCAAAAAACCATTGAAGGAGTGATTTAAGAACTGGAGTAGTTTTCATCTACATGAAACATTTAGTCAATTGTAATGTAGAAAACTAGTACCCACCACGTCTGCTAGCTTTCTGAACTGCACAAGATGTAGAAAAATCTGAAGAATTTTTCTCAAATGACTAGCTTGGATATAGATACGATATTCCCGAACTTAACGTAACATCAGACATTTTTGATTTTTTTCATGTGACCTTACAACCAGCAGAATTCAAGAGGAGACAATTACTATATTGTTATTTTGACCTACCTTGGTTGCTTAAATGTCCACACTCATCACCACACACCTTTTGCATTTACTTCAGCAGTAGGTCTATCAGGTTTCTCATCTCGACTTTGAAATTGTAGCAAACTCTTAATTTTGCAGTGAATGAGGGTTAGAGGCCTGATCTCTGACTGAGATTTCTGGCAGAATCCAGTAGTTTTTTCCCCCCAAAATGTATTTAAACCTGTACTAATTTCATTGATGAATACTGACATTCTTAATTTTTTAAAATTTTAACGAGGATAAAAAATAATTTGATACCAAAAACTGTGACAAAATGTACTGGCAATTTCATTGACAAAAATGAGACAAATGTCAGGAAGAGAGGAATTTGACACCGATCCAGTCAGAAGTAGTATCTTCAGCTAGCATTGACTGTAGTTGTGCATGATTGGATAATGTTGATCTGAGTCTCGTAAAAAGCTCATAAATTCGGGTTTTGTGAACCATGCTTTAAATTCAAGCACAGATTTTTCTCACCAAAATATTGTGAACCAAATGTAGCATTCATTTATTCACAATTATAATTTTTCTATTTATTATGGATTTTCTCCAAATATGTAATGTATATTAAACTGAAAGAAAACAATATGTAAACATTTCCAAATTGAGAGAATTATTACATACAAGTTTTTACCTTTAAATGTCTTTTAAATCGGTTTATGTATTGCTGTACTGTATTGCATTGTGATAGTTTGTCTTGCCCGAGCCGTTTTAGAATTGATGCAATGTTTCATATTGAACCTTTCCAACAGTTAAGTCTGTGACTTTAAAGACCTCATACTGTGCCATAGAAACTGCTTTGCATGTTTCCTTCAGGAATATAGAGCAAGGTAGACCTGCGAGTATACAGATAATTAAGCAAAATTTTCAAAGAAATGTGAAATATGTTGGACTTAATCATCAGATGACTATAATATGACTTGATTGTATTTTCATCGAAAGACTAAGGTCAAATAAAAAATGCTGTCAGAATTATCATTGTTTTGAAGCTAGTCGTTTGTCCCATCTATCTTGACTAGATTCTCCATCCCATCAAAAGACCATCATGTTTTAGGGCTGCTTCTGCTGCTACCGTGCTACACAGTAGATGTGGTGTTCTTTAGATAATTGTCTTTCAGTCAAACAATAACTTAAATTAGACCATAGGAGTTTCCAAAATTCTTTTTGGTAACAGTGTATGTTTTTTGCCTTAGACCAGCGATTCTTGCGTTTGGGTTGCGGCAAGTCCTGAATGGGTCCCGAGGCATTTTAAGCATTTTAAAACTAGCACACTCCCATGCTAATCCATGATTAGATTTCCCAGCCCCAATCCTAGAACTAACCTATATGAGTGGGTCTTAGGTCTGTAAATACTTAGTGTAAAACTAGTGAACACTCAACCAATCCAAGAAGGCAAACCACAGATGCTTAATTTTAAATTCACTGGCACATCCAATCAGATTTGTGCGATAGGCACTGATTGGCGTAAAACTGCAGAGTGCACTGTGAGCCTGATCATAGCGTTAATTTAGACCTACACTTGATATAGGGTCGTGGCTGAGCTGGCATTGTACAAAATTGGGTCATGGTGTAAAAAAGGTTGAGAACCACTGCCTTAGTCCATTTCACAAATCATTTAGTTTTTGTGATGGGTATTATTACCTTTCCTATTACATAACTTTGCAGGGTCTTTCTGTTTTTGGTCGTGTTCCTGTGGAGACACACTTTCTCCACTTATTGATGATCGTCTTCACAGTGCTCCATGGTACACCTGATGCCTTCGATATACCTCTGTTACCCTCTGTTGATGGGCAAGTGTAGGTCTAAATTATATGATGTCGTAGGTGTTTCGGCACATGTGGAACCGAGGTGTTGTATACATTTTATTCTATTAATCTATTTTGAATGTTGTTGGTTTAATGGTCACATTTCAGATGTCAGACGACTGACATCTGAAATATCTTGATTTCTGTTTTTCTGACCTCAGTTTTGTTATTCTTATGTGGAGAGCATTTCATTCTTTTATTGCTCCTTGGACTGGTTTGTGATATTTGTATTCCTTCCATGCAGTGAAAACATAAAACCCATACAACACAACTTTTTTCAGAAAGGTGTATTTCTCATTAAGCCCACAATTGGAAGTGTGGGTAAAGTAAAAATATGCTGAATGCAGAAAAAAGATCTGAACAACATCTTATATCCGACTGTAAGACTACTTATCGTGGATATGGGGTGCAATGGAGCCTGAATTACAAGTATTGTAGTATATGCTTGAACATTGAGATTATATTAATAATGCAAAAATGCTATATCGTGTGCATTGTCCATTTAATGCTCCTGAGGAAGTGGTTAGTTTTTGGAGTTGAGCACTTTTTGATGTCCATTAGAAAAAAGCTTTGGAAGCATTTTGGAAGGCAGCATCCCCTCACTGGGGAAAAACATCAATGAGGTACAGGTTGAATGAAATTGCATATGGGAATAGTATTTAATGCTATATTGAAACAATTATGTACTGTGCCTTTCATTTGCTTAGTGTTTGTGCTTTAGTACTGTAATATTGCTTTAACAATTCTCTACATTCTAAAATCCTCAAATAACTTTCTTCTTGCAGAAATGGCACCAGTTTACAGTTGTATCAGGAAATGTTTGTTTCCATAGACTCTGTGCACATCCAGTGGCATGTTCCTTGGTCTGGAAAGATTTTCTGCTTAAAATTGTAATATTTTTGCATAATCCAACATTAATTTTTTTTAACAAGTATTCAACAAATTTGGTTCATCCGGCTGTTTCCTGCTTATAAAGCATCATGTGTATATATTTACTATACCTGTGTGTAAGAGCAAAGCCCAATTATTCTAAATCAATCACTCTGTTATAATAAGGGAGTAAAAATGCACCATGGCACAATATTGTGTGATTTCAAAAATATGGCGATACGGATGGTAGGGGTTTAACAATACACCATTGCACAAAATCAGTTATTAATTTTAACACAAGAGGGCACAATAGGCATAATCTCAGTTTTGCTTTGAGATTTTATTTTTGCATTTTGCACTAGAGTCTGTCTGTCTGTCTGTCACTGTGGGGTCTCATTCAGGTCGATTATTTGCATTATTTATTTCTTCGCTTTTTTTCTTAGTACATTTATTCCATATTAATCAAGTACTGTGCAGAGGAATAGTGTCATACTGCTATCTATCAATTTAATAAATCTATCAATTTAAGAACAAGAAATTTACAAACAGGGGGGCCATTCGACCCATCAAGCTTGTTTGGGGAGAACTTAACTAATAGCTCAGAGTTGTTAAAATCTTATCTAGCTCTGATTTGAAGGAACCCAGGGTTTTAGCTTGTGTTACACTAGCAGGAAGACTATTCCACTCTAACCACACGCTGTTTAAATATTTAAACTAATATTGAAATAGCCATTTGGTGGAACCTGACCTGTTAGAATCTTATATACCTGGATCATGTCCCCCTTTGTCTCATTTGTTCAAGGCTAAACAGATTCAGCTCAGCTAACCTCTCCTCATAAGACAATCCTCTCATTGCATCCAAGGCATCAATGTCCTTTTTAAGGTATGGTGACCAAACCTGCACACAATATTGTAGGTGGGGTCTTACCAAGGAATTATATAATCGTAGCATCATCTCCCTTGACTTATACTCCACACACCTAGAGATGTAACCCAACATCCTATTGGCCTTTTTTATTGCTTCCCCACACTGGCGAGAGTCTGACATGGAAGCAACAACATACACACAAGGTCTTTCCTCATAATGAGCTACCTTTATTTCAGTGGAACCCATGGATTACCTAACATTTATCTGTGTTAAACTTCATCTGCCCAGGTATCAGCCCAGTAGCTAATTAAATCAAGATCCCGCTGTAGCATCTGTGCTGCTAGATCAGTATCTGCTACACCACCCACCTTGGTGCCGTTTGCAAATCCATTAATGCAAATTAGGAACAATAGTGGTCCTAAAATTGAACCCTGTGGTACCCCACTATAAACGCAGGCCCAATTTGACATTGTGCCTCTAACTACTTGCTGCTTTGTTTCTGTTAACGAGTTTCCGATCCAAGCTGCTACAGTTCCTAAAGTCCCTGAATCTTTGAGCTTAAGCAAGAGTCGTTTGTTGGGGACAACATCGAAGGCCTTCTGGAAATCTAAGTCGATCACATCATATTCCTTTTTGTGATCAATTTTTGTATTAATATTAGATTTTCAATTTGGTTTATTCCATTTTCTGGTAGTCTACATTATATATTTTACTGTAAAGAGGAAAGTGTTTAATGAAGTGCAAGATTGTGTGTTTAACGAGCATATTACACATGTGCTTTAATAAAATTACAATGACTAACAAATAACATTGAAAATAAGCTGCTTGGTATAACTGCTGCCTACATTTGTTTCAGTCTCGCAAACTAACTTAAGTTTGTTCTAAATGCTCTTTCATGCTTGTCGTGCCGTTTCATCATGCTGAGTTTGATTTTGTGTATTTCACGTACATAACCATCCCCACTTGTGTGAAAACATGCCAGACATCTGACTCTCTTGGCCATTGATGACTGGTTTGATTTGCATTACTTGTGGCAAAAATATTTTGCTGTTTTAGAATTAGCCACAATTTTCTTGTACATTTTTTTTCTTATCAATCTCTGGCCCGCCTATGTTCTCTCATCATTTTTTCCCAGTTTTTATTTTGATACTTTTTAAATTGTGGTTTATTTTTTAGTTTTTCATGGTCATATACTGATCCAAGACTTAAGAATTCTGCTTGCTGGTGTGAATTTGCCTGTCGGCAGCATGAATTAATATATTCGTCTTACTTTTTTTCCAGAGAGTTGTGGCCGTACTTCTGCATGGAAGAAGATATTGCATGGGATTCTGCAAGGATGTTCTGAAGAGGACTGTTTGACTGTTCATGAATTCGTCACTCGGGTTGCTGCAAAGCCAGCCCATACTTCTGTGCATATTTCTACACATCATCTGGCCTTGCACCTCCCCCTCCCCCCCAACACATCAGCCTTACTTCTGATCATGTAAGGGTTTAGCAGACCCCGAACGGACAGGATCTGGTATCATTTTGGTACAGCTGCTAACGCAGATCGGTGAGTCGGCGTTTACCCCAGAGTACGTGAGGGATCCTTGCTCCCTGTGAGTGGCACCCTCAGGCCCTCTAAGCGGATTAACCATGATGTTCCGAGACCAAGTGGGGGTACTGACTGACTGGTTCAAAAGCTGGAATGAGTGCGAGCAGACCGTGGCGCTCCTTTCACTCCTGAAGAGGGTGAGTCGCACCCAGGCTCGCTTCCTGCAGATCTTCTTGGAGCACTTGCTGGCAGATTGTACGGAGATTCACATTCTAGAGGCTGAGGCCAATAATGCAGGTAAAAGTGAAACACAATTTTTAACTTTTTTTTTTTCCGTTTTTTTTTCTTTTATATATGGATTTTGACCAAATCTGTAAAAGAAAGTGGTTTGTGACTGAAATTTTATCCTATTATATTTTTTATTATAGCAGCATAGTTACATGATATGATTCATTATTGTGAGATAAAAAGATTGACTGGAAAGAGCAATGTAATAGAAATTTACATGTAATCAGTGCGGCTCTCTGCCATGCACCCGTTAAAAGGAAAATGCTTGGCTTTATCTCTGCTGTTTTTGTTTCAAAAATATTGTTTGTAATCTTTCATACTGCCCAGGGCATTTCTAATTTGGAGTGCACACCTTATCAGTACATATTGTATAGAGCCTACTGGGGTGTGACATTAGTTTGATGCTGAAAGTAACTTTTTGCAGTGTTGAGTAAATGACTATCATGAACCAGCAGTATATGCGAAGGTGGTCGCATTGTGCAGTCAGGCTGCAAGTTGCACCTCAATAGCTGGGAGTCTGACTCGCATCCCCTCTCCGCATGTGAGGAATTTGCATGTTATTACTGCGTAAGGGAGTTTCCTTTGGGTTCTCTGGTCCCCCCATCTACTAAATATCTGGGAATCTTTCGCCGGTCACTACTAATGCAGTGTGTGAATTGCAGCAGGACTGAATTACAGCATTTTTGTATTCCCTGAATTGACGAATCTTTATGGCTTTCAGACTGGGACAGTGCTACAGGCATTAATCATCTCAATAACTCAAACTATTTGATGGATCTTGAAAAACTTTACAGTTGCATTGTATAGGTGGAACTGATCAAATTTGAGATGACTCGCATCAAAAAATATTGAAGCAGCACCATAAGGTGGTTCCAAAGAGAAGGGTAGTCGTAGACACACATCTCGTTATTGCGATAATGCAAAAATTATTTGTTAGGTCTTTTGCATACAGGAGCTGTATAGGAGAAGGTCTGGAATGGATTTCATTTTCATTTTTATACCAAAATTGTTGCTGCAGCATTAAGTAGCAGTAAAGGAAGGAAGGAGTGGATGCAAAAGACATTTGATCTTGTGAACATAGTGCCTAAAAGTATTCGATAAATCTTTTGGATTTTTAATTTCACAGTAGCATGGATGGAAGATCTGTCTTTTTTCATTTTAAGATGCACTGCATGAAAATTGAAGAGGTGTCACTTAGCCACGGATGCAGATCTGGTAAAACTGATTACAATATCACACAAAGTTGGATTTTTAATAAAGATTTCTTTGGAAAGGTGGGGAGAGTATGGGGGTAGATATTGTAGAGGGGGTGTGGGACAAATAGTAATGGGTGGGGGGGGTGGTAGACGGGCAATATATCAGGGTAATATATCCGACAGCATCAGCTTACTAAAATATATACAGACAGTTATTGAAAATGCCTAGTGTTTTGTTTTACTATCAAGATGTCCATTTGGGAATGCTGCCATTCAAGTCCTGTAGCGGGACGTTGGTCTGTTCAAGAAGGATGGAGAAGTTAGAAATCTGCTGTCGGTAGCTTCTCTTAAAGGTTCTCTGATGTTGAGATCTTCTGATTGATAATGGCCATAGACATTTGAGTCCATTCTTTTGTTCTTAAAATTACTCTTGAATTTGTTTAGCATTGTATGGGGAAATTATTTTTGAAACAGTGGAACATGAGTGAATGGTATGTTCCTCTCATTCAGTAAAATGTCCAATTCCTTGCCCATTATAAGATGCAAAAATTTTGGACCTGACATTTATAGAATGTCTACCACTAGATGATTGGCCATTATGGTGGTGATGTAGAGATGTGCTGTGGTGTATCAACAATGACTAAACTACAAAATGTGTTTTTTGCATTTAACCCACATGTGACATCACGACACAACAGAGGGCAGCTAATTCAGTGCCTGGGGAGCAGTGCTTGGAGGGTGGTACCTTGCTCAGGGTACCTGTGTCACCTTGTTGGTCAGGGATGCCAATCGGCAATCTTTCGATCACAAGTGCGCTTCCCTAACCATTAGGCCTACACGGCCCACACACGCTGGCCATATCAACAGACATAGTTGGTTGAAGACTTTGGCCAAATGTGTCCCTCTGCCTGGATGTAAAAAGAGAGGTGAATGATCCATATCTTGAATTTTGTATCTGCATTGGTCTGTGGCATGAGTAACTTTTAACTGACAACCCTGCTGTGAGTCCTGGCTTTGTGAAGCTTGTGACTTAATGTTCCGTTGAGACTTTATCACAGGGTGTGTTGATTCACTACTTTGCTAATTTTGATGTCATAAGCATCCATCTGTCAACGTTGATGACCTTTGACTTTATGCTGTTTTGTGTTTGAAATAGGCTGTGATTTTTGAAACACTTCCTCCAGACACATTTTTTCCTCCCCTGGTGCATCAGACTCACTATTTGACCCCTTTGGATCTCTTTATTAGCCCCAAAGTGCTGAATTGTCATACCTATATTCTGGCTGATAGAGCTAGCTGGTAATTAGCATTCAGGTTAATATGGCTTTAGAAAGGGGAATAAGTGCAGTCTACTGTATGGCTGTTCTTTCCCTGAAATCCAAGGGTGCAAGGTTTTTAATAATTGTCCTTTCTCTCTCTGTGCTGGGCTTTCTTCCTTAATTAGTGATTTCCACTCTGGTGTGGAATCCTGACAGGTGGCTGCTGTCCTTGGTGCTGCAACCTGTGCACCTGTCAGCCAGCTGGAGCAACAGATGATGGGGGGGGGGGGGGGGGGGCCTGGAGGCGCAGTCGTGACGGGTATCTCTGCAGTAATAAAAGAGACCATTTGTGTTTTGTTTGTATATTTAT
>JABFEA020000039.1:6619442-6633977 GCA_019775915.2 Cyphomyrus plagiostoma | reverse complement strand
GGCGCGGCTCCCCGCGGCCGTCCCCCGCCGCGCGGGGTGTCGCGGGGGGGGGGGGGCGGCGCCCCCCCCCCCCTGGAGGCGCAGTCGTGACGTGTCTCTCTGCATGAATATAAGAGAGCATGAGTGTTTTGATTGTAGATTTATTACAGTAATTAGGTTTGCACGTATCAGCTTTTTCTTGCTGTATGATTGCTCTTTGTAGTTGTCTAAATATAAATTGATTAATCTCATGTGTTTTGTAACTGCAATGCACTAAGTGATAAGCTAAAATGTCGACTTAAATACAGGCTTGGGGAACAGTACTCGTTGGTAACCGGGGGACTGCTTGTAAAATGGTTATTACCACCGAAATGTTAAAAATGGTAAATGGCTTGTTGATGAAAGTAGATACCTTTAATCTTTTTTTTTTTTTTTAGCACTTGGTGCCTCTGAACTCGTGGAAAGGTTCATGGTGATCCACTTGGGCAAGTGGTGATGGATGGCGGCCCTATCAGTAACTTGTTACACTGAAACAAAGTATTACCTCAAAAATGTACTTCAAATGAGTTTTGCTTAGTCGTTCTTAGCATTTGTTACTAACCTGTGTCTTCAATAGTGCTGCTGTTTGTAGTTACGCCCAGTTTTTCACCCTAGACACACATTTTTAGTTGTAGATCACTTGCCTGGAATGTGCACACAGATTCCTCAGAGACTGTATCATCCCGCATTCTGCCAGGCACCTCCCTTGAGCTGCAGTCAGACCCATTTTGAGGCATACTGTTAGTGGTCCTCTGCTAGAGGAAGGATGATTGCTTGGGGAAAATGTCTGTGTCTGTCTCTCTCTCTTACATACACACAGGCAATGTGTGAATTAACATGTTACCAAACTATGCAGTAAGACTTGTAAGCTCAATATCCTTTCTTCATTGAATGTTTGTATTTTCAAGTTTTGTTTTCTAAAGGTCTACACGGCTAAGACAAATGCCCCTCACATGGTCCTCCCTTAGTCATGTGTTCCATAAACATTTAAATGAACCAGGTTTGAAAATTCAGTTAAATAGAATTGTATAATAATGTAAGGGAAGGTTATTATTGGTCATCAGATGTTGTTACCCAAATTAGATTTCTTCTCTTTACATCTTAAAAGTTAAGATAAGATTAACTTTATCCAAGGGGGAAATTCTGGAATACTAAATGGAATACCAGTACACTGCAGGCCATTCTTAGGCATGTGTATTCATTTGTAAAATTGTGTATAACTTGAGCTTTTTTGGAATCTTGATTGACCTACATGGTATTCTTTGTGATAGCACTGCACTGAAAGAGCCTCCAAATGATTTATTGTATTTGAGGTGTTTGCATGCATCTTATTACTTCAGTAGAAATGTTGGAATTTTGTTTAAATTTGTAGCAAAATGGAATTCCAATTCTTATGTTCTGTGAAATTTTTCAGTCTGCCATGACAGTTACACCTTTTCCCAACATGCCCGTGGTTATTTAGAAACGGGAAAACATTTTCATAGATATACTACTATATCGTTATGTTTTTTTTTTTTTATTTTTTTTTAATTGTACCACGCAATAGAGAACATCTATTGTACGGCGCCGCTCTGAGTCGGTATCAAAGATCGGAATCGGGCCGATCCAGGCAACCACATCAGCTACCACAGCCCAATCCAAAATCTGATCTATTTAATTTCTCACGTCCCACTAATTTACATCAGTTGCATAGATTTCAAAGTCCCGTCACACGCAGCAGTAAACCTGAGACACACGGTGTGTGTCGGTTCATGTAATAAGTGGAATTGGAGGTTTATCAAGAGATGGCAAAGTGTATGTGTTAGGTGCTTATTTTAAATTACTGAGACCATGTATGATGTGATCATTGTGAATATCTTTCTGGGATTTATTGAGGGAGAAGTGAAGTCATACTTACCCATGGCGTTTGATTTCAGCACAGCAGAAATCTGAAATTTAAAGTCCAGGTCTGTGGATGTTTGGAAACGTGTTTTTAAAAGGCATTTATTTTTGCAGATAACTAAATATTCATTAGTATCTTGTGTCCTGTTTTCCCTTCATTCGAAACAGCTATTGTCAGCCAATGGCATCATGAATCCACAGAGAAGGTGGTTTCCTTGTTACTATCCCACCTACCCTTGCTGCAGCCAAGGAACAGTGAAGCCAAATGTGAGTACATGAAGCTTCTCCAAAAGGTGCTGAGTCACACCATTGAGAGCAGTCTGTTTGTGGAGGAGAGCAGGCAGCTCCTTTCGTACGCCCTCATCCACCCTGCCACCAGTCTTGAGGACCGCACTTCCTTGGCCATGTGGTTGAACCATCTGGAGGAGCATCTGTCTACTGGCTACGTGCCCATGCGGCCGCCCGTTGGTCCTTATCACTCCCGCCAAGGCTCTGACGAGTGGGTCGGTTCGGAGGCCTCAGACCCTGGTCATGCTTGGCAGGGCAAGCCCACCTCCAGCTGCTCCTCAGGAAGTCAGAATGGACACCTGAGTTTTCATGGGCCAAGCGGAGTGCCCTCTCCGATCAACAGTGTCTGCACCGGCACCAACACAGGTGAGATACCGTCTGTGCATGATGGGATGGGGGATTATCTATAGTAGGGGGCAGTACTTGTAGTTTAATCACAATGATTTTTTTGTACATGATTGCAGTTTTTGGGGCGGTGTGTTTTGTGGATTGGGGTTCTGTGCCCCTAGGCAGAAGGTTGTTGATTCCAATCCCATGGCCACCAGAGTGCTGCCATCATTAGGCGCTTAACCGCAGTCGCTCTAGGGGCTCTGGACCCTAACCATCCCTGCCCCGTCACCCCCTACTCTCACTTGTATGCGGGCCTGTGTCTCATCCAGAACATGATGGGGATGGCAAAAAGACAATTTCCCTATGGGTATGAATAAAATACCACTGTTCTATTTTAGAAGCATTGTCATTGAAATGTAGACTAAGGTACATGCGTTACATGACCTAAAGCTGTTTGAATAAAAAAAATAATCCATGGATAACTATAAAATACAAGTGTCCGATCCCTAATGCTGTATGACTCTGTGAAATTGCTCAGTTTAAAGTTAAGGTTCTTTGTATGAAATTATAGTGACATGTACAAGTCGTATTGTACTGAAAAATTAGCAGAGAAGGACTTTGAAATGTGTACTGTTTGCTAATTGATCAGGAGCACCTGTCCTCCAGGCAGAGACTAAAATTACTGAAATGTCTCTGCAGCCAGATCTTTGTATATGTATATTTATCCAATAAAACAGTTTAAAGCCAGTTTAAAATGGTTTTACAGTAATCCAAAGGGAACAACCAAAATGTACAATATTTAACTCTTTGATACCGTTTTGGAACAGTAGCTTAAACCACAAGTATGCTTTGGCCCCAGAGAAGGCTGGGATTTGCTTGTAATTTTTATCAGTATAATGTCAGTGTTATACAATTGGTTTATCAGGTGTTTTAGTTGGTGCTTTTTTTTTTTTTTGCAATTTAACAGATTAAAGGAATATATATTTTTCTAAATGAACAGCAGTATAGAAAGGTGTAAATTAGGTTAAACCAAGAAACATCCTAGGGAATTGAGCGTAGTCAATGAAATTAAAACTTCCACTTTCTGCTCTGTATTTTCAGAAGTTAATCAAGCTTGTTCTTTATTGTTAGTATGTGAATTATTTTTAGAAAAAAAAATTGTTGCCAAATGTGAACTTTAATTTAGTGATTCATTAGGTATAGAAATGTTTTTACTTTAACTTTTTAATATAACAAGGGAGACGATCCTGGTTTGAGGTGTCATGATTGTATCTTAAATTTAGATGTCCGTTAATTAGTAAAGTGACACTTTGCTTTTTTTTTTTTCTGCCTCTACAAGCAGTGTTGTCTAAGCAGATCCACCCCAGCCCACTGAAGAGGTCCATGTCCCTGGTCCCCTCCAGTCCACAAGCTTGTAGTACAGAATGGCACGGCCAGGAAGAAGGCGGGGGACGGCCAGCCATTGGGCCCACGGACCACGCCCCCCTGTCCCCCCAGAGCAGCGTCGCGTCTTCTGGGAGTGAGCAAACTGAAGACCAGGTTGCCACTCGTAACACTTTCCAAGAGGAGGGTAGTGGAATGAAAGGTAAGTGCTTTTTGAGAGGATGGAGAACTTGGTCGCACATCTGCTAAATTGCATGAGGATGGATTAATCATTTAAATAAACATAAATTTTAATGTACCCATGTATCTACATTTTATGTACGTCTAAGTATGACTCATTTTTACAATTCTGCTGAAGTAAAAACGTCCAAATAAACAAGATTGAGAATTCACACTTTAAATATCAAGTTCTATAACAGTGCATTTCCCTGAAGCAGCTGCAGTTCAGCACAGAGCTGAATATCTCTAGGGTGTACCCCTGGTCTCTATATGGGTAGTCAACCATTTTTTAGAACTCTCCCACATAGCTAAATAAAAGTCAAGCATTCTCTTTAATTCATATCTTTCTGTGAACATTTTGTAGTCCTGAATGGGTCTACTAGCACATGTTTAATGTTGGAAGATATCAAAAAAGTACACTGTTAGGTTTGAGCTTACGATAAAGAGAGCAAACTGGAAACAACTCTGGAATGGAGAGAGTCTTTTCTTGACCACTGTCTGGCTAGATTTTACAGGATGTTTTGCATAGTGGAGCATAAACCCAACTGTTTGTTCTGCGTAGCTTGTCACTCTGGCGTGTCAGAGAGTGTAGATACTGCAATAGTGGATATGGGGACTAGGCCTGTTATGATAAATCAATTAATTGCACGATAATTAAAATTGAACAATGATTTTTCCAGCTGCGATAATTTTCAATTGCATGCTTGTTTGTTTTCCTTGTGTCTCTCTCTACCAAATGGGAATATCGGCTCTTTTTAGCAAACAGGCTCATTTGGCTAAGCTCACCAAGAAGAGCCAGCTCTTAAAAAAAAAAAAAAAAAAAAACCTGCCCCTCTCCTCCTGATGCTGATTCGCGTGACCTGATTTGAGCTTGTTAAAAATAAGACGCTGTCCAGTGGGCGGGATTTTTCGGAAGACATGTTCCGACCACAGTCGTCCTTAATGTTTATCCATTCTTGTGCTCATAGTTACTCAAACCGGAAGCAAATGAGCTGTATTTCGCACTGGCGGGCATGACGTCACTGCGATGTTATTGTTTATCGGAATAATTCCTGGGGCAATTTATCATCCAGCAAAATTTATCGTGACAGGCCTAATGGACTCGTAGACTCGGAGATTACTCACCCCAGTCAACGTTGCATATAAGAATTACCTTTGACATATAACTTATGTGCTATTTATCCGTGTTTTGACTGAAAGCGATGTGATTTTTTTTATTTTTTATTTTTTTTTTTTTTAAATTGTTGACTTCCACCAATCAAAATTCTGAAGATAATTCGCGTAGTTTACCTAAGGTTGGCAAAGTTAAGGCCCTGATATTATAGCCTGCATTTGTGAATTGTCTAACTGAAGAGGGTCATCTAACATGTAAACACTGAATTTACCAGCCACCCTCAATAGAATATTAGGTCGTGTCTTTTAACCTGTTGGACAAATACAGGTTTAGCAGCTACTCCATTCGCTCACTGATTTGGAATTGGGTTTAATAATATCGGACAAATTATCACTGTTTTAAAAGCTACTCCTTCCTCACCCATCTCTTTATCAGCAATCTGTCTTCATTTGCTGACCACTGATATATATGTCAATAGTATTATAGTTCTTGTAATTTTGTTTTTGCATTAGAATGTTTATGGAATATTTCTAAAGAACGTATGCCTTAATTACCTTTTTGTGTGTTGTAGTATTACACAGCGAAAACTATACACCTGATTAATTTGTTTTAAAGATGAATACATTGAAATTCATTGATGTTACTAAAGCTGTAATTACTGGTTCTTCACTTTTGGCCAAAGGACCGGCTTAAATGGGTGAAATTCAAAAGTATGTTGTAGGTTAAATATTGATTCTAATGTAGACTTAAAAAGCTCTTTAAAATTTTGCTGTGTGAATATCCCGCTTCATGAAAGAAACTTGACAAGCATGTAATTAAGTGAAATTAGCTTGAATGATTCACAGCCGCTTTTAAGACCCTAACTCTCAGATCATCTCTATAGCTGCATTAGCTGGATAACCTTCATTGCTATTATGTGTAACTAGTTGTCAATTTAAAAAATTAGATGTATAAAAAGTATCCTGTTTTGTAGTGCGTTGCATTCTTAAGGGTAGTTTTTTTCTGAAATTGTTAGCTTCAACCCTACATTTAAAATTAATGTTTAGAAAGTCTACATTGATGTATAGCTGCATTGTTTCTAGACCCTGAGGATTAGGAACCAGCTTTGAATGATTAAGCTCCCAAAACCAGAATAGAGAGAGAGAGCAGCTAAACAGAATATTAATTGTGCTTTAGGTTCATGTTTTATGACTTTGATATTGAAAATAAATTTATCGTCTTTGTTCAGTTCCTCTGGAGGAGGGTTGTTTAGGGCTGCAACAGGGGGCTACTGGAGAGGCTGGGTAATTTTATTTGGCCGGTAGAAACAAAACTCTGTATAGTAAGTGGAAACAAGAACAGGAGGACTGAATACACAAGATATTCACTAAAGTTTGCTTAAGGGAAGAATGTTTCGACCTGAGTAACTGCAGCATCCCCACGCAGATGTGCCAGCATGGCTGAAGAGTCTCCGTCTACACAAATACGCCGCCCTTTTCTCCCAGATGACCTATGAAGAGATGATGATCTTGACTGAGCAACATCTGGAGTCACAGGTGAAGGGACATCTGTTCTACGTGAGCTATATATTACTGGGGACCTTTGGGCTTTTTAATGTATACCTATCTGTTTGAAGAAATAATTTCGAACAATTTGTACAGTTTGTGTGATGGTCTAAATGCCCATAATGACTATACAGTACTCGTACTCATGAATTCAAGTCGAAAAGGCCTTTTCTCCAATGGCTAAACTGGTTATTATGAAAGGTGACACTGCAGAAAGTATATAAGGTGGAGCGCCATACCCTTCTGGCAGGAAGACCTCCAATTAGCAAATATGAAAATGGGAATTGACTGCAGAAACCAAAAACATTACATTTGGTCAGATTTTTTAAAAAAATGTCGCAATTGGGCTGCATAAAATTAGATTTTTTATTCATTTACCTGCAGGCTTCTGAATTGAACTGTTACTCAGGTATGGAATGATGCATGTAACTGTCCATTTCAAATGCATTTTTAAATACATGTTAAAATGTTAAAAGCAGCAGAGTGCTTGTAAAGTATGATCTTTGGGAAGGCAGTCTAGCTTTTTTTTCCCAATTTGAAATTGTGATAGCTGACAGATGTATATGATTGAACTTGAAATATGCAGAACTTAAAATATTTCATCTTAAGAGCTCTGCATTAAAAACTTATATACAACTAAGCATAACAGCAAAAATGTTTTGCTTAAACCCTAGGTAGTCATGAGATGAAATTGCAAGATTAGAGAGAAGTCAGTAAAATGAAAATGTATAGCAAGCAAATGGAATCCTTAGAGATCTTTGCTCAGTTGGTTTTAAAGTATCGCGGCTCTATGTTGATATAAAGGAGCAGAATCAAAAATGATCCGCTGACGCTGAATGGTACAACAAAGTCGTCTCAGCATTTGATGATATGACTCGCACATTGTGTGCCATGTCACTGCTGCTACCTGCCGTTGTAATTGCTTCCTGAATTTTTTTTGCAGAAGGGTGAAATTCAGTATATACTCACTAAGGAAAAGATCAGCGGTAAACACAAAGGTTGCAGATTTATGAGGGGAAACATAATTTTTTCCTCTGCAGAATGTCACAAAGGGGGCCCGCCATAAAATCGCCTTAAGCATCCAGAAGCTGCGAGAGAGACAGTGTGTTCTTAAGTCCTTAGAGAAGGTAAGATGCATGTCCATTTGGACAGACAGATTTCATATAAAGAAAAGTGTTTATTTTCAGTGCTCTCTCTCCCATTGTCGGGCCACGTATGTTTGTGGTTACTCAACATACAGAGCACTGAGCATGAAATCCGAGCGCGTGATGCATTAGCCTCTGTTTTCTGCTTAATCTTTTTTTTCCCTCAGCAAATCAGAACTGAGGTTCTTTGCACTTTAGACAGATCTATCCCCAAGTGGACTTATTAAACCTTTCTCTCTGAATAGAAGTCATCACAGCTGTAAAGCTATGTGGACATTTTTTGTTTTGTGAGAGATGCATCAGAAGTTCATAAAAGTTATTAGTGGTGCATTTAAATGCATGTTTAGAACAAAAGGAAACTATTTGTTTTGGAGTCATCATTGGAATCTTTATGTATGACTTTGTTGTCTAGGAAAATCCAGAAAAATAAATGATTAATTCTTTTATGTTAAGTTAAATTTACCCTTGAATTTGAACTCTGCTATTGATTAATCAGCCTTAATTGAGATAGTAGTTGAATACATTGTCATTCAAGCAATGATAAACATGTTGCAATTCAAAATTGGTTGTTTATAAATGCATTTTAGCATTTAAATGCAGTTCATTCTTCTAAGTAGTTTATGTATTCAAACATCAGTAGAACGTCTGGGCAGAAAAAAAATTTAGATGCCATTTAAAAGAGCTCACATGGCTGGCTGGCTGACCTGGTGTCCATGGGCAGACTGTTCCACAGCCTTGGGGCACCAACCGCAAAAGCTCGGTCACTCCAGGATGAGCTGTCCCATTCTGTTGAGCATTTGCCCTGCTCTTTTATTGTATACAGTTCTAACTTAATGTTTGAAGAGCTGGTAAACGGGGAACTTTGCCACCAACACAGTTTTACCACCACAAGATAAGATGAGGAACTTTCTAGATGTCAGGGAGACATTATGAGAGAAGTGCTACAACTGACCCCATCATTTTATCATTCTCACTTTCCATTAGTCGTTAATAGCACTTATATAATCTTCTAGGAGTATTTCTTCCCCCTCACTAGATGCAACTTACCCTTTTTAGTAGAAAACTGTGCCGTCTTATTCCACCTATGTCTGTGTATGCTGGAGGTCGGGCTCAGATAAAGCTGAGATGATGATACCTGTAACACTGAAAATGTCATTCTTAGTTTTAACCTCACAGTACCTTTATCTTGTCCATGAAAACCACATTATAAAGCGTGAGGATAAGGTGCTATATCTGATGGGCAAAGACCACGTATGGAAATTCGGTTTTGCTGTAGTTTGGCTCTTTTTTTTCCCGCGTTGGTCTATTTAGCTTCTTCAGAAAGTTAAGCTTCATTGTTAACAGGCTTTCTGTGAGTTCCGGCTATGAGATACGTGTGACCATCTCTCCGTGCGCCCCTCTGCAGGACATTTTGGACGGAGGCAACCTTCGCAGTGCATTGCAGGAGCTTCAGCAGATCATCATCACGCCCATCAAGGCCTACAGTCCGCCTGTCACTGCCCGAAAGGAGGCCGAGCCGAAGGCAACATCATCTGAGAAGAGTTCCAAGTCTTCTGAGGACAAGGACGCTGCGGCGGAAGGCTTTCAGTCTAACAACCCTCCGGCCTGTGACGGGGAGTCCACAGTCGCACCCATTTCCGATGGGGATATTGCCGGCCAGTTCACTCGTGTAATGGGAAAAGGTGGGTCTCAGGACATCATTGACTGTATAGTAATGTCACCACTCTGCTCTTTATTCCCAGTTAAGCTCTCTGCTATAATATTTAAAGGAAAGTTCTTTTTTTTTTTTTTCTCCTTTCTTTTTTTCATAGTCTGAACTATCTAGGTAATTACATGAGAGCTTGGTTGTTTGGTGACCTGGCCAGGGGTAAAATTATCATGGCTTCTTTAAACATATGTCTATGCTTTTTGTTGCAGATAATGTTGGTTATCTTCATGCTTTTTTGAGATCACTTTTGTTAGTCCCATAGCCTGATGTTCCTCGCATAATTAGCCTTTGGTGAAAGCTAATTATTATGCAGCTTCTTCACAGTGTTTGACTGCAGTTGGATACAGTAGGCTCTGTGCTGCCACTCCTGATTTTTCTCTGTGGGGTTCTGTGTAATGGTCCTTCTGCAGTGTGCACCCAGCTTCTAGTATCAAGGCCTGATGAAGAAAACATCAGTTGCTACCTTCAGCTTATCGAGAAGTGTCTGATGCACGAGGTAAGGCTTCCATTTTATTGGTAGGTAATAGGCCTACATGATGCACGATGCCAGTATAAACATCAAACGTTTATGCTCATGCCGTTGTCACATTGGAGGAAACACGATAATGGGCTGGCTTAAGACAATATGCTATAACATTTATACTCTGTCATGGGAGGAAAAACGTAGCAAGCTCTGTAAATTTACACATGGTTCCTTTTCAAAATTAGATTAGTTGCTTGAGCTCCAAGCACACACTGTGACAATCATATTCATTTTCGTCCTTGCTGTTGGATTTCAGGTTCATAAAGTAAAAATCCAGACCAACCACTTGAGTACTATATGACTGTGACTCTTTATACTCAGCTGGTTGGTTGAAACAAAATCCTGGTCTGGATTTTTACTTTTTGGACCTGAAATGTCCCCCTCTGCTCATAGATATTGTTGCGAGTTTGTGAGAAATTTAACAAGCTGAGTGAGGAGGAGAAGAGTGAACCAGAAACAGCAGCTAAAGGACATTAGCCTTCTGCTGTGTGGGAATATGTTGGATTTCTTAGAGACAATATTGAGCAAAAGCAAGTGATTTGTTGACACTTTTTCTCTGTTGGTGCAACTTATGCCACCTTATTTGAAACACTATTGGTACATGTTAAGTTCTATTTGGCTATAGCAGGGGTGGGGAACCTGTTCTGTGGAAGGCCGGTGTAGATGACCTCTCCATCAGCCAATAGTAAAGCAGTGGTTCTCAACTCCAATCCTGGAGACCCACTGTTATTGGCTGATTGAGAGGTCATCCCAAGAAGCCGCACCCACAATGGCCTTTCTTGGAACAGGTTCCCCACGCCTGGGCTATAGTTTACCTAAACTTTTTTAGTAAAAGTTTTGCTTTATAAATATCGCAATATTTCACAGAAATTTCAAATATCACAATGTAAACTTTTTTTTGCCCTCATTCAGCTTTAAACTGTATTTAACGTTAGTATGTGTAATTAAATATCGGATAATTTATCACTTTTATTCCTCGAAAAAAGGACAACTTGTTATGTCACCATTACTGTTAGTTCAGATACTGATTCCCAAAGATGTTCCCTCCCTTCTCTGGACGGTGGAGTGAGAGTGTAATTTTGCTGTGTCTGTCTGTATAAACGGCCCCCTGCCCTCTTCCAGGCCTTCACAGACACCCAGAAGAAGAGGCTGTCGTCATGGAAGCAGCAGGTGTTGAAGCTCCTGCGTTTGTTCCCTAGAAAATCAATGCTGGACATACCTGTGTACCGGCAAAAAGGGTGAGGTGCTGCTTTTTAGTGGACGCGACAGTGTAATTTCACATATGAATAAGCCGATAAGCTTGCAAACATCAGACCCATGGGGTAATTTGACCTGCCCCTCATATTTGTTTTGGTGATTTTTGTCCCAAATGGAATACATGAGTCATGGAACTCTCCTTCCAGCTTATATTTTAAGGAAAATGATTTTTGCAGCAATATATTATGTACCTAGGTAGTCCATATTTAAGTATTTTTTTCAGCACTTTTAATGATCTTCCCTTGAGTCATTGAATCTTCATTGGCACGTTTTTACCATCTGAGGAAAGGATACATTTTTTTTTGTTGGTGCATTATTCAGTATGTTTTCTGATGGACTTATCTTTTTATAATTATAACTTGAAAATAGTATAAATAAACCTTTTTATGGGTGGGTGTGTCCAAACTTTACTGGCACTGTATATTGTAGAGGTGCATGTGATTCATTGTATGTATCACGATTCCTTGTCTTCCTTTCAGCTGGGCATATGGGTCAAACTCGCTTCCCACAGCAGGCTCTGTGGGAGGGGGGCTGGGGCGCAGGGGTCAGAAGCAGTTTCAGATGCCCCCCCGTGGCGTGACCCCCGGCAGGTTGGGGCTCATAAACCCTGGCAGCATCGGGACTGCATCACCGCGTCACGCTCTGACCAGCCCTGCGTTGGCTGGTCAAGGCCGGCAGGTTCGTTCTGCGGCAGACAGGCCCCTGTGTCTAATGTGTGTTAGTCATGAAGAGTGACGAGTGCTCAGACAGAACACTGTTAGCGTAATTCCTTCTTCCGTAAAATGTTTCCGTAAAATGCCTGCGACATATAACAGCAGTGTTAGGTACGTATTCTTTACTGCAGTGTTTCCCAACCCAGTCCTCAGGTTACCCCGTGCAGTCCACGTTTTTGCTTCCTCCCATCTCCCAGCCAATCGGGAACACCAAATACCTGGTACAGGTGCACTGGGAGCTGAAAGGAAGCAAAAACGTGGACGTCTGGGGTTCCCCATGGACTGGATTGGGAAACACTGCTTTACTGCGTTGTTCAGTCCTGTTCTAAAATGTAATGTTGTTTTCCCCTTACTCTCTCAATATCAACCTAATATAGTGGCTGTACCACGTGCTGTAATACATTAGCAAATCTCCGTTAAAGAATTATGCGTTTACATGTTGTTCTTGCAGAATCTCTGGTTTTCCAACCCTAGTGGCAGCAACAGTATGCCAAGTCAGAGTCGCAGTTCCGTGCAGAGGACCTACTCACTGCCTGTGCACACTTCACCCCAGACCATGCTCCTGTACCAACAGTCTGGTGAGTCGGTATCTGGAATAGTGTCTCCCAGTCCTCTGGGACCCATGGTTTTGCTCCCTCCCAGCTCCAAATATGGACTTTGGTAGTATCTGAGCACGGAGAGAACAAAACCATGGGCTGACGGTGGGTCCCCGAGCACCGGATTGGGAGACGGTGACCTAGAAAGCGAGTGTGTGGCATGACTTGGTGGCTCCTGCTGTGGCTGACCGGGCCTGCCTCCATTCCCTGTGTGCAGAATGCCAAGTTGCAGGGACTGACCTAGAGATCAACCCCACTTTGGAGTCCCTGTGCCTCAGTATGACAGAGCATGCCTTGGGGGGTAAGTTACTGTAACTGAAGCATGATTTATACCCCTACACTACCTAAGGACTACATCTGCGTATTAAGTGATATAATTCATTTGTATATAATGGCATATTTATTTACAGTTACGTACCTGTATATGTACAATGTATATGACAATGGTCAACAATGGACCGCATGTATGACAGTGGTCCCATGAGATGATAATGGAGCCTAGTAATGTAGTGCAATGCATTACTCGCATGTTTGTGGTGATTCTGGTGTGAACAAACCTATTGCGCTGTCAGATGTATAAAAGTTATGCACATACAATTATTTGCAGTACATAATACTTGACACCAATACATAAACCAGTAAGTTATTTATTATTTACTATAGTGTACTTTTTATTATTTTGGCTATACCATATAGCCTAGGTGTGTAGTAGGCTGTACCATCTAGGCTTGTATACACTCTACGATGTTCCTACAATGACAAAATCGCTCAATAGTCTTGCTGCAGATCCACTGAGAGGCACATCCACTGAGAGGCAGGAAATAACATCACAGATCCACTGTCCATGTCTGAGTAGTACAAGTACACATCACTTGCATTGATATATCGAAACATTGAGTCTTGGTAGTGTATCATCAATGGTGTCATTTATACCCGTATATGTAAAACCTCTCCATTAGCTGAATGCACTACCACTGACAAATTAATGGAATATTACCCTAAAAATAAAATATTCAGCCTCCTTGCTGGGCTTCACCTGTATTCTATATCTGACAGAAAAGTGCACTTAATTCTGCATCTGAATGCATCTCAATGTAAAACACAATGCTTTACATACATTCCGTTCTTTGCGTGTGAATCTACGTGCATCTGGGCTTGTAGTAACGTTGTCGGTTTAAGGGCAATGGAAACAATTGCAACAGCACATCTTGCTAACTGAGGCACGGTATTTCTTCGCCAAATTTACCTGTGCATCTGTTGGTAAAAATCAAAACACTGTGGAAACGATTGTGTATGCATTTATGGGCTTTTGGAGGAGGGAGATTATTTGAATACAATTCAGCAACACGGCGATTTGAGTCAAGCTATCTTACTTACTCTATATATGCATTTGAGTGGCATGGAAACACTATTCAACAGATCTGGACATGAAAATAAGTTAAACTATTAACTGAAAATAGTAACAACCTAAGCACCAACTGTGTTTTATACCAGCCAAACAATAGCAAATGAAAAACCATTCTAACACTTCTAAACATAACAAACAAAAACCATTCCACTTAACATAGCAAACAAAGTTCCCATCCTTCCTGAAGAACTAATAACTGAACATATTTAAACAATTAAAACTGTACTTACCATGCTACTTTCCTTCACCAATGTCATGGTCAACACCACAAACAGCAATTAAACAATTAAGGCTCTGCTACCCTTCGTGAGTAAAGTATTGTTTTGGAGTCCACCTAGGGTGACCACCTGCTAATAAGCCCAAGGGGGGACAAGGGGTATGTTTCTGAGGGACAATGTGGGACACTGC
>JABFEA020000039.1:6590135-6619342 GCA_019775915.2 Cyphomyrus plagiostoma | reverse complement strand
CCAACCTTTTTTTTGAGCAAGCATTGATTATGCGTGACACGGTCTCAATTTGCGGGACGCATGAATTGGGCTTCAAATGCTGTGCGCGCACGCGCTACGCGGGACGGGTGGTCACCCTAAGTCCACCAAACGTTATGCCCACTTCGGTGGAACTACAGTGATGTCATTTCCGGGCCCACGGTGGACTTCCTGCCTGTCAGTGGATGTGACTCTCAGTGGATGTCTGCAGCCAGATCCTTCTCAAATTGTCTGACTACGCATTACTGAAAACCGTATCCCCGTCCATTTACTCTCGTGACTGTATAAGTACAAACTTAAGAATGAATATAGCTGCTGTACCTATCAGTACATATTTGATTTTCCCAAGGAAAATTGTTAGCTTGATTAAAATATAGTTTAACTTTTTGTGCTCTGCGTACAAATAACTCATTTGTTCGTAAATGAGGTAACATGACTGCAGTCATAGTTTTTATTGGCTTGTGTAAGGACGATTTCAGATGCACATTTGTCCTTTTTTCTCTTCCACAGATGGCATGGACCGAACATCAACAATATGAAAAAGGAAAATACACTTTATAATGAAGTCCAGGCTCTTTGAGTCTAGGCTAAAACTTGACGTTAAAAAAAAAGAAACAAAATGGTCACTACAAAAAAAAGACACAAACTGTGTATATGTGCTAATATTTTTGTACTTTAATATACTTAACTGAGGTTTATTACAAATACAGATTACTATGTTATTAAGCAGGAGAGAGAGATGCAAGGTTTTTAATGCTAAGAGGGCTAGTTTTCCAAACCGCTCAAAAAAAAAAAAAAAAAAAAAAAACAGGGACAGATGGCAGGTCTGTAGTGTGCTGTTATTGTCCAGCTGCTGTAACCGGAACTAAGAGCTGACTGGGGGGGGGTGGTCGCTGCTTCCCCAGCAGGCACTACCCTTCGCTTCTTTCCAGTTCATCTCCGCTTCAGTCCAAACACAGGGCAATTCATTAGCCTTGCGAAAAGGCAGTCGTTAGACGCACAGCCGTGGTGCAGTCTGGAAATTTCCAGATGGCAAGATCTTTGCTGATGCAGCCCCTGTTAACTCGGTACCTGGCAGTTGACTAAATTGTTAATGAAAACTAATATGCAGACAATTTGCTTTAATTAACCTTTCGATAAGGACTGTTAAAATGTAGAAACACAGAGGAGAGGGATTTGGATGTTGGTAACCTTTGAAATGCCAGGATGGTGACATGCACTTTTATTTTAAAGAAGCTAAATAAATACTAATGATACTGTCTGACCCCATCTCTTTTGCAGTTAATGACTGAAAAGCAACTGTGTTATTTTGGTCAGGACTGTATCAGTTATTGCCTGAGCACCTATTTCGCAAACATGGTTGGTGTTAACATTTAAATCTAATTCTTTGTATTTGCATCATCTTTGTAGCCTATGGCTGAGTTTTACCCCAAGAACACTGAGAATTATCTCAACCACAACTGAATCTGAAAAATGCAAGTCATCTAAGCAACAAGTAATGGCACTTAATTGCTTCTTTTTTTTCTTTTTTTTTTTTTAAATCATCCGTATAGCATTTAAGGAAGATTACACTATTATCAATTCATATAGTAAATATGTATTAACCTGTTCTTTAATGGTTGATATATTTACATATAATGCATCAGAAACAGCCCAGTCAGTTGGCATGTCCATTATGTGTGTTACACCATTCTAATGAGTCTTTGTCATATGAAGCTCCCTTCCTTGGAAACTCTGTAGGTTGTTCTGGGGATGACAGGTCATTTCTTGAGCAAATTGTGTGAATAATATTATCTGTGTCATTGTTGGCTGCGTTTTTTTTTTTTTTTTGTCCCCCCCCCCCCCCTCGACTGCGACAGATGATGAAGAGGGTGGTGTTAATTCAGTGCATTGAATGCTTCTGTGTTATACTGATCTGCAATGTGACCCAAGGCCTGACAGCATAAGCAAAACTGATCCACTGCCACGTGCAGAAACCCCATTGAATTGCTTAATTTACATTAAGCTCTTAATCAAAATATGCAAATGTAAAACAATTGTGCCATTGACTGTCACAAAAGAGAATCTCAGTGACTGGCCAATGCAGAGTAATTCTAGCTTTTGCTGTGTGTGCTGCCTTATGTGAAATATATAAAAAGGCATGTTTTTCTTCCTCTTAGGGGCCTATTCAGCAAAAGCGATGCAAAATTTTTGTCCTTTTTAAACTTGAATTGGTACCATAAAGAACACTGTGTAAAGAAACCTGTTTGTTTTTCATATATCACAGGCTTAAATGTATTACCAACCACTTATGCTAAAGTGAATATTAATTGTGAAAAAATATATAACATGATCAATCTGTAATTGGCCCACCTGTTTTTGATTAATGTCGCACACCTTAAGCATTATACCATGTAATTTCTGCGGCCAGAGGAGTTCACCATGTAGGGCTACCGTTGTGGTTCCATACATCCATCCTCCAGCATCTTGCTCTGGGCAGACTTGTGGATCTTTATGGGTCCTTGACTGCCGTACGATGAAGCCACCGGAACAACTCCGACCAACTGATTTCTCTCATGTTTCTGTGCCAAATCAAAGGCAACTCGCAGGCTTCAGTTGAACCAAGGTGCAAACAAGATTACTAATTTATAGTATTGTAGAAGTGGGGGCCATACCTCTGTTGTAGATCGACTTGTTACCTCCTCTTGTTTGTTTAAAATGCCACGCATTTTAAACATTTAAAACATTTAGGATTGAGTTTCCAGGTACCCTGGCTGGCATGGGCTTATTGGCCCCTACCTGTACTGTGTGATTGTGTGCACCCTGCTGTGCTGTCTCCCATCCTGGGTGTA
This sequence comes from Cyphomyrus plagiostoma, assembly GCA_019775915.2. Lineage (NCBI taxonomy): Eukaryota > Metazoa > Chordata > Actinopteri > Osteoglossiformes > Mormyridae > Cyphomyrus > Cyphomyrus plagiostoma. The sequence continues at coordinate 6,616,493 of JABFEA020000039.1, read as the reverse complement.
CCCAGGTCCTGTGCACTGAGATTTCTTAAATTGGCCCCGGGCCCCAGTTTAATCACCCAATTCAAGCTTTGTTTCAAAGTCAACACCTGACATGCAGTGTATGATTTTTATTATACTCTAGTAATGGTCAATTTTGCTGCTCATTTAATAGACTGATTAAGTGTGTGATTTTTATTTTTATTTTACTTCTGTGCAATATTGAGTGCTCATATTTAAACCATGTCAGACTTTTTTTTCCCACTACCAGCATGAATTAAAAACAAACATCATTGAAGACGGGAGGCTTATAGCCTTTGAGGCACCATTGGCTTATATTTTTGCATTATAAGTGAGTTGGCTGGCATCAGACTTTTACTTGAGCACCAGCTAAATATATGGAGATTTTCAAAGTGGGCACTTCAGCTTCACTCTTATAAGGGCTGGTGACAGCTTGCGGCAGCGGTGGCCAATGTTATCCGCAAAGGGCCGGTGTGGATGCAGGTTTTTGGGGTAACCTGTAGGTCAGATGTTCAAACCCAGGTGTGAGGACTCTTCAGCCAATCAGTCCTCTAATTTGTAATCTAATAGGGTAGCTGCGGCAAAAACCCACATACACTCCAGCAGATAAGACTGGCCACCCCTGGTTTATGGTCAGCGGTATGGTTAATGGCTTACTTTAATTGTAATTATTGGTCAGTTGACTATATTAATTAGATGGTATATTTGTTAAATTTTGATGGTAAGGACTAAACAAGCGAGCTTGATGGGCCAAATGGCCTCCTCTCGTTTGTATAGTTCTTATGTTTAACAAAAATTGATCCTTTTTTTTTTTTTTAGTTTCTATAAAGCATTTATCCATATCAAACCATTCCACACAAAGTACAATCCCTTTTCCAGGTTTGCTAATTTGACATGGTCTTGACGTTCATGCTTTTGGTTACTTTCAAGTTGGCTATGAAAAGTTGAATTGAAGTATATTGGGGGCTTGCCTAAAGATTGCAAAACCTTGTAGATGATGCCTTATAGGAACAATACTGAAAATGATTTGGGTCACAAACTCATACATAAATATTAATGTTATACAATATTTGGTAGGCTAATTATGTGCTACATATTAAAAGGTCTGACGTTGACCTGTAGGATCTATGCATCTTGGCTTGGGTATGCTGTGCATCTTTCTCGCCAAGCAGCCTCACACACGTGCCAGCCGTCTTTGTGACTGTGGAATTTTGTGAAGTACAGCAATAGTTCTAATAAAAAAAAAATCCATTGCCCTTTCGCTAGTTGTTCATACAGATGCAATTGTAAGTAGTGTGTATTTATTGCATTGTGTGTTAATGTCTAAAAATTGCAATATTATTAAAGAAATTAGTTTAACAATACTAGAGCTACACTTTCAACTGTAGTATGCAAAAGTCTTGCTTAACACCAGAACATTTTATGAATAAGATATCGTATTGAGGGACAGTGCATAATTAACCATAATGGTCTACAGGAAGCCCTTCCAGACTGGCATGTTGGTGGCGAGGGGTCACTAGTAACATCCGCTAGGCATGTTAGTGAACATCCATCTTGTAACTTCTGACCCTGGTTGCGGTTGTGGGGGCCTGGAGTCCATCACAGGCTGCATAGGGCAGCAGGCTAACATTAAAATCACTGTAAATGAGCTTCAGCAGGAAGAGGGTCACTCTGCTGCGATTTGGCACTACATTTTACATTCTGTAAGGTATTAGCCCTTCGGTTTCTTTAAGCAAATAGTGTTTCGTTTTTAATAGTTCATTTTCTTTTGTTTCACACATTTCGAATCAGTGCAATCAACTTATTACCTGCTCAAGAAGATTTTGAATTAACAGTGCAAGTGTTTGTTAAATAATAATGCAGGTTTTGTTAAATATATAGTGGAGTAATATTTTCATAAAATCCTTTGTCAACCACAGAGCACTAATATTTTATATTCTGTACAAACCCTCACTCATATAAACACACTTTTTTACTATTTTTTTTTTTAAAGTCCATTCCTCTTAGACCCTCTTGTCTAAGTGTTTGAAGTACACTGAATTCAACAGTTTTGCACTGATTAACAATACTGAGCGATTGGGATTAAAATATTTTTTTTAAAGATTTAAATGAATTAACCATCTTCCGTATGATAATCCAGTTGTGGCCCATTAGACTGCACGTCTCATCCCAGGCAGCAAAGGGTATTTTGAATGGTATATTTTAATTGTATCCATGTCGTAGCTGTAAGTTTCTTACAATCACCTTCCTTGTTCCAGATAAGTTCAGTAGAGCATAAAATGATTAATGAATAGCAGAAGTAAATATTGCCCTGCATTTAATGAAATTGTAGAGGAATTTGAGTGGTTGGTGACATATTTGGACAATGAACAGTGATCTTGTTTTGCCAACCATAGAAATGTATAAGGATCAATTTTCCTGATGCTAATGAATCCAAAGCCTTGTATTCTGGAAGGGGAATGTAGGGCTAGCCCTACCTATAAGTAGACCTGACATGTAAATGAAATTCTCTGTTTTTGTACTGTCTAAGGGTGCTGCTCGCTTAGCCCTAGATGTCTTTTGTACTTTTTTTAAGCTTACAAAAATAGTCCAGGAAGACCAAACCCTTCATGACAATGTAGCTGTGACCTGCCTGCCTGTGTTGGGCATGTTTGCTTTCTTGCAGAACTCTGACTGCCTCTCCCTTGCTGTTCTTATTGGTGTCACATATTGACTTGCTCCACGTTTATCCACAAATTGGCATCCGAGTTTTCCAGCTTCTGGAAAATAAGTGCACTTCAGGTTAATTAAAATTAATTTTTAATCAAACAGTTCTTCATCTGAACACTTCATACCCCCCACAAGGAAAATTCAGACGGTAGGCTACAAGTTTTCATTGTTTTGAGTTGATGAATTAGGGTATATGTGTATGTGTGGTATTAAACTTCTGCTGAAGGTAAGGATGAATCTGTGCACTTTTTGGTAATAATACATAGAGCCATATAGGCAGTAGGATTAGTACATCTTCTGGCATCATTTTCATTTTATAGAATAATGTTCAATATTTACGCTCAATAGTATTCAGTAGTACTCATCTTAAGCTAATTGCCAGCTTTCATTGGTGTGCTTAAACATGGAAGTGTGCAAACTGTGTTGGACTCTGGCCTCCAGGAGTGGAACTGGGGAACCCTGCCATAAAGTATGGTGTTCAACAAGGCGGGTAACAAATTGTTTTGGCAAATGTTTTAATTGTGTAGCATACATAGAGGTTAGTGACTTTCCACTTGCCACCATCCAGGGACGTCAGGCTGTTTGCTGCATCTCTGCCTTGCTCGCGCTGCCTTGGTCACCCAGGTTAAGTAATTGTGAAGGATAAAATGTCTGGGAGCAAGTTCATTTGCTGAAGTGGTAAGACATAAGGTGACGTACCCTTGTTTTTGAGAATGAGTGCTCATATTTATCTATGTCAAGCTGTGTGTTAACTATGGCTGTGTGTGTGTATACACTACATGGATAAAGGTATTCGGACACGCCTCTTAATCCCAGATAGGGGTTGCTGAGTGCTGAGGCGCACAAGGCTTGCGGCACCAGCGCTCTGTTGCCTGAATAACTGCACTGCCACTGGATTTCCACTGTGGCGCAGTGGAAATATGTTCTGTGGAGTAATAAATCATGGTTCTCTGTCAGTCTGATGGATGAGTCTGGGTTTACCAGATGCCAGGAGAACGTTACCTGACTGCATTGTGCCAACTGTAAAGTTTGGTGGAGGAGGGATAATGCTATGGGGTTGGGCTTGGCCTCTTAGCTCCAGTGAAGGGAGATCAGTGTTTCAGTTTACCTGCACAATTCTATGCTTCCAACATTGTGGGAACAGTTTGGGGAAGGCCATTCGCTGTTCCTGCATGACTATGCCCCAGTGCTCAAAGCAAGGTCCATGAAGACATGGTTGGAAGAGTTTGGTGTGGAAGAACTTGACTGGTCTCTCAGAGCCCTGACCTCAAACCCATCAAACACCTTTGGAATGACCCAGAACGGCGATTGCGAGCCAGGCCTTCACGTCCAACATCAGTGCCTGACTTCACAAATGCTCTTCTGGGTGAATCGGCAAAAATTCCTACAGACACACTCCAGAATCTTGTGGAAAGCCTTCCCAGAAGAGTGGCAGCTGTTACAGCTGCAAAGGGGGGAACCAGCTCCATACTGATGCCTATGGATTTAGAATAGGATGTCATGAAAGTTCCTGGGGGTGTAATGGCCAGGTGTCCAAATAGTTTTGTTCATTGTGTGTGTGTGTGTGTGTGTTTAAATTTCTAGGTATGGACCTAAGAGCCAAAATGTGGGCCCTCTGGGGGTCCCTGAGGACCAGGGTGAAAAGCACTGGATTAGAGGATGAATTTATCCAGTGCAGGGTCTTGGCCAGCATGGAGCTGAGCACAAATAATTAATATTAATTATTGGTACTTTATTGATCCCCATGGGGAAATTGTCCTTATGCTTCCCTCAACTTCCCTGCACTTTGTGGAGTAAGTTGTCCGTGAAAGACAGCCACCCGTAGCGGCACCCAAGGAGCTAGGGGTTAAGGGTCTTGCTCAAGGACTGGGTTTGAACGTGTGACCTCATGATTGCAGGCATGCAAGCTTAGCCCACTGAGCCACACACTGCCCCCAAAATATATGCAATTGACAATTGAGACAATGGTCAAGAGCCAATTTTAGCGATCAAAAGCTTAAATATAACAATATAATTAGCTTTCTGGTAGCATATAAGTCATGATGTTGGGTTTCTTTTGTATATTGATTCATTTTACATTGCATGCTACCACATGTTCAGTAAAAGCAAAAGTGTAATTTGAATATTTCCTTTGTTTTAATACATCCCAAAATAAAACAGGGCACATAAAATGAAATCTAAAAGATATAGAATGTTTGAATTATAGTGGTTTTGTGGCTTGGATTTGATTAATGTATGGAACATAGTGAAATAGCGAACATTAATTATTATGGTGTTAGTGCTGCATTGATTTATCCAAAATACTTAAACATATATGTTACGCACATGCATAACATAAGTCGTTCAGAGGTATTAGAATAACCGCACGTCTGGACTGTAGGCGGAAGCTACGGTGTCACGGGGAGAACATGCAAATTACCTATGCCGGGCACGCTGGACTGGAAGTCCCAACCCTGGAAGTATAGGAAGAAACAGTAGTGACAACGAGGTTGGTTAGTTTGCAGACTTCATTTTGGACGCAATATATATATTTTTTCCTTGTCATTGAAATGCTTATTCAAATGACCAAGATTATTGTATGACAACCATTCTGTTTAAACGCACATGAATATAGCGCTGTTTATTTAGTTTTCCATCGTGTGTGTGTGTGTGTGTGTGTATATATAAATAAAAATAAAAATATGAGTTTTGTAATTTGTACAGGGGTGTAGCGCCTCTTTTAACACGGATTTCAGGAGAAGGTCGCATGATTCTTTTTTTTTTACCACGTTAGTGTAGTTTGGCCCATCGTACAACAGAGGGCAAACTACTTATGGTCAATCAGCCTTACAGCCGTACGTCTTACTGTCTCTTTAAAACGATATTTGTTCTGTTGTCATGAATTGTGTTTCAAGCCTAAAACAAAAGGTAAGCTAATGTTTTTATTTCGGTAAAATTATTCGAACGGGACTCTTGCGTAAGTCGAAGGAAACAAAAGTATCAGAAAAGCTTTAAATGCTACATGAGAGCAACCTTGTCGTTAGCGGCTAGCGAAGTTAACTCGTTCGCTACATATGAAACCCAACATTCATCAGACGCGGGCTGGAGGCGTCTCCAAAGCATTTGTTCGGTTTTAGATACAACAGCGATTTCACATATTAGCTCCAAAGACCACAATACTTTAAACTTTATGCACTTGAAAATTATATAATACGATTTTTCAGTAGTTAACCGACGTATGGCTGCAGTGTTGCGTCAGTGAGATCTTACGGCGCATCGCTGATCTCCCAGCCTTCCTGGGTAGTTTCTTTGTTGATTCAGCTACCGTGTCTTTCAAGGGGAAATGGATGTGTGTTACTTACACTCCGATTTGCTGTAATGGTACAGTTATTATCAAAATAGTATTTTTGTGACAACAATATGAAATTACTCTGCCTATTACACTTAGTTATTTTTGCTGTTTCATTTAGTGGAATGTGGAAAACGGTTATTTTTGTCTCAAGGAAATGAAAACGTGATAAATATTTCTAGAGAGTAAGCCTGCTTACAGACTTTGTCCATATATTTTACCTTCAACTTATCTAGTTACGTACTCGTAAGCATTCGTAGACAATCTTTGATTGAGCAAGTATATGGAAAAGCAAATTTTAAGTATTACTATACTTTAATGACTTGACATGTTTTAAATCGTAAATTTGTATACCAATGCTTATTTATATTGTGTTTGTTATTGGTATTAAGTCTTGAAGCTAAATTATGGGTGAATATAGGGTATGTTGCTTGAGCCCTTTACAGTTGGATCCTGATTTTTTTTTTGTGCCAACTTTATTAATCCGAGGTTAACTAAACTCTGATTTTGTTCTTTCCCATCACAAAGTAGGTGATCATGTCCCAGTCACCTAAAGAAGATGCTGAGAAAGAAAAGGAGAGAGGTGCTCGTCCCAAGGTTAGACAAAGCCGCTCGGTGGATAGACGAGAGGTTGGCTGGAGGAACAAAAGTGTAAGGGTTAAGAAAAAGGAGCGAAGCGCCAACAGTGAATCTCAGGTGCGGCCTGCCAGTGATGGCTTTGAATATGGCCAGCTGATGAGCGATAGTCAGTGCTGGAACACGGAGACTACCAACCCTTTTGGAGAACCGAGATGGCAAGACCCAGAAACTGGCCAGCTGCACCTTGGGAAAAATTGGGGTGGGACTGAAGCAGCACGTAGTGCTGCAGAAGGCAAGCCAGCTGGTGGGAGTCGCTCCCTCCGACAGAAGATCCAGGATGCAGTGGGGCAATGTTTCCCTATTAAAACTTACACAACCCCTTTACCTCAGGGTCCCCCTACCTCCTCCTGCTCATCCTCGTCGATCTCTTCACATCGTAAAATTCACCTCAGTGAGCTGATGCTGGACAGCTGCCCTTTCCCTGCCGACTCGGAGTTGGCGCAGAAGTGGTACCTGATCAAGCAGCACACTGCTCCCATCAGCCAACCGACTTTTCTGGACACTCTGGGTGGGGCAACGGCTGGCAGCTCAGTCCAGGCTTCCTTGATGGAAGATGAGGACGATCGGTTACGTGAAAGGCGCCGGATTAGCATTGAGCAAGGTGTGGAACCCCCACCCAACGCCCAGATCCATACCTTCGAAGTAACTGCACAAATAAACCCACTGTACAAGTTGGGGCCCAAGTTGGCACACGGTATGAATGAGCTTGCAGGAGATGATCGTGCCACCCTTCAGCAACAACAACAGCAGCAGCAGCAGCAACGGCTCCTCCTACAGCAGCAACCACAAAATCCGCTCCTTTTGCAGAACTGCCTAGACACAGCTGATAAAGTTATTGTGTCCCCAGTAACCTCATCATCTCATTTTGCTGCCAGTGATTTAGAGGTAACAACTGTAACTGCAGACAGAGCTATGATCCAAGAATTCGAGCACTCAAAATCTAAGGACCGCTATCGGGTTCATACACAAATTGATTATATACATTGCCTAGTTCCAGATCTTCTGCAAATCACTAATCTCCCTTGCTACTGGGGTGTGATGGATCGCTATGAGGCAGAGATCTTGCTTGAAGGCAAGCCCGAAGGCACTTTTCTGCTTCGTGACTCTGCTCAGGAGGATTATCTGTTCTCTGTCAGCTTTCGCCGTTATGGCCGTTCGCTACATGCCCGCATCGAGCAGTGGAACCACAACTTCAGTTTCGATGTCCACGACCCCAGTGTTTTCCACGCTTCCACCGTCACAGGGCTGCTCGAACACTACAAAGACCCCAACTCCTGCATGTTCTTTGAACCTCTGTTGTCCAGCCCAATCAACCGCACTCAGCCTTTCAGTCTGCAGCACATCTGTCGGGCCGTCATCAGCAGCCTCACCACTTATGATGGTATTGATGTATTGCTTCTTCCCAGTGCCCTTAAGGAGCACCTTAAGGAGTATCACTACAAGCAGAAAGTACGCGTCCGACGGCTAGACACATGGTGGGAGTAACGTCCTTCGACAACATTCCTCTTTTCCGTTGGGTTAACACTTCATCGCTTTCTCGTTGACCCTTTTGGCATCCTCAGGTGTATCTCTAAGAGGATGGACCTCAATAATTGGTTCTCACTTTTAATGCTTGGTGGTAGATTTCAGTAAAACCCTTTGATAAAATAACTTTGGTTCAATAAAATGATGTCTAATATTTAAGCCAGTTTACCCTAATTGTCTGCAATGCGGGGAGAACATCGAGATCCCACCCAGAGTGGAGGTGCAATTTGAACCCCTGTTGCTTGAGATGTGAGTCAGCACTGCTGGCCATATTACCACCCTCATTAAGAAGCATTTTGTTCAGAGAATTTAGGTAGCAGAACAAAACTTAATCTGACGTACATTTTCCCAAGTGTAGGAAATCAGCTGTTATTTGGTGCAAAGTAGCACACTGATTCGGTTGGGTTGCAGAGACCCACAAGTTGTTCTTCTGGCACCTGATGTTTTCTTTAGCAGTGCTTCCATGTTTTTTTCATTTAAAATTTCCTTATTTTTCACTGTGAAATGAAAAATGAAGTGCAAAGCAGACTGCATTTTCAGCTCAGTGTGATACTGTTTTTTTTGTTTTTTTTTTAACCAGTAATTCATCATTTTTGAATAAGATAATCATTAATTGTTTTTCCTATAAAGTGCAGCTTGTTGGTACTAGGCTGCCCTGAGTCTCTGGCGTTTCTAAAATAATCAGGGTTTACTGTATGTCGATTGTATTGCCATTCAGTTAGAGTTGTTATACCTTTCAGAATACAGTTATTAAAGAAAAATTCCATAATACCTTCCCATGTGAAATCCATGTTCCAGTAGACTGAACCCCAAACTTTTATTTCCCACTGAAATACTAATATTATGATAATTCTATTATGACGTTATGCAACTGTATATCATGGTGGAACGTATGTGTAATTATTTTTCTTTATTTAAAAACATTTTTGCCTTAAGATGAAGAGTTTTAATGGGTTATGTGGAGGGTGGTCGTTTAACTCCTTTAAAATATGTTACAGCTCGGTGCCTTTTGCCAGTACAGATTAAGATGGGAGCAGATCTTTCTTGCAAATCTTAGATTGAGACATTCGTTTTGGATGATTGTATTAATGAACATACTATTCATCAAAATATTAGTCATCGCCATCTGCAATAGTTTCTTTTTACTGTACATTTTATCTGTATGTCTGTACAGTAAAAGCTGATTAAATGCAAAGATACTAATACTGGATGGATACTAGCACAAACACGTGACCATTTCTTTTTGTATCTTGTCTGTTGTATCTGTATGTTTATTTGGTATTTACTTTCTAGATCTCTGAATAATTTTAGTTCATTACTTGCAGTGTTTCCTCTGTGTGTGTGTGTGTGTGTGTGTGTGTGTGTGTGTGTGTGTGTGTGTGTGTGTGTGTGTATAAAAAATCTAATATAGTAAAAGTGAAAAACCTTGTGCTTTTCTGAAAATATTTCAGAATATTTGAAAAGTCAGAATCTCGTTGAGTTGAACCTCATAGAATATTTACATGTTTACAGGTATAATATGGACATGCTGCCCAACCGATTTACTATATGATTTTATATTTGTGTTTATAAATCCAGTTGTAGATGTTGCTTGTGGTTTACAAAAGACTTTGTAATCTCTAATTCTTGCATCTTTTGCATACTTCATGATCATTATTCAGTACGGAATAATAGAACTAAATTAACTTAATCTGCCAATCTTTCACTGCATGTTCTCTTTCCAGTGCCAAACTTGCCAGCAAACATTCTACCGATTAAATGGCTATATGTAGAATTGACTGCATTTAATGGATCTAGGGCAGTGTTTCCCAGTCCGGTCCTCGCAGATCCCCAGCGATCCATGTTTTTGCTTCCTCCTGGATCCCTGCTAGACCGTCTGGGAGCTGAGAGCAAAAACATGGACTGTCTGGGCGCCCTCGAGCACCCGGTTGGGAAACACTGATCTAGTGCATTTTGTTGTCAGATAGCAACTGCAGTTAGCTGCCTATTAGTTAATCGTTCTTGAAGGCATTTATTCATGTGTGCATGTCGTGAAGTCTTTACAGCTTACTTTTTTGTAGCTTGCAGACATCAGAGAACCGTAATCCGTTTCTGAAAGACTTCCAGAACGACTGTGCTGTGAATAAATATTGAATGCGGCGAGTGCATAGAACCAATAATTAGCGTTCTCTTCTTCACCAGTTACTGTTCTTCCAGCTCAGTAAATATGAAATGTGGTCTGTGATTAGTTGGTCAAGTGACATTTTGAAAATTATTCTACTTAAGAGGGTAAATGAAAATCTATTTTTTTGTCAACAAGCTATTTAGCTTAGCTGTGGAAACTAATTGTTGCTTAATTAAGAGTCTTGAAACCTGCTAACTCCTAAATTAAAGAGCCTAAAATGGGACAGAAATCTAATATCCAATGGTCAGACCAGACAGATTATAAATTCTGTATTCATACCACTATCTTGAAATATTCCACAGTTGCCTAGTTGTTTAAAATAAATTACTACATGGATTTTTATGAACAACTTTTAAAAATTTGTCACATTACGGGTATTAAATAATGAGAGCACTATTCCATTATCTGTATATGAATTGGTGTCATTATAATGGCCAGGCAGTGTAGATAGTTACAAGAGAAGTTCATACTGAGTATTTAAATTGAGTGCTTGAGTCTGTTTAATGGATAACATATTATATGTGTTGGTAAAGTTTTGATTTAAGGGTTCCACAGAAAAATTGCATGTGGAATTTATAGATTGAAATCTGGGTTTTCTTAAAAACATATAAGGAAGAAACACTCAGATTTTTTTGAATTACTGAAATGTTTAAATACTCTCTCACATTATATTGATTGATTGTTCAAATGATTTTATGTTGAATTATTGTTACAATGGTGATGGGTGAAAACTCAGAATGCCTTTATGTGGTGCCTTTTTGTGCTACTCTCTTGATGCTACCCATATAGACAATGGTCATATTGGAATAAATGTCAGATTGCACATGCTCCTGCTATTCCACTGCTGAGAATTATTCATTAATTTTAGCCGTTTTCATGTTTATTTCTGTTCGCATTTGCAGCAAAGCCATCTACCACACACAATATTCACAATTCTGTATGATGCCCAGCGTTGCCATAGCATAACATGTAGGCACAGAGCTTGTGTTAATATTTGAAATGAACTCCTGTGTCTATAAAAAAGCATATATGTAGAAGAGTCAACACCCCACCCCCATGCTTAACAGAGCAATGATTACACAAATGTATGAGATGGTAAGTGCAGCACGTAGGTTATTCATACAGATTGTTAACAAAAAAAAATTCTGAAGTGGACCTTTTCCATTAAATAGCATTTTGGAATGCAACCCACTGAGAAACTTTTTCCTCCAGTCCTTTCTATAACTACAAAACAAAAACCAACAGGGAAGGAAGCAAGTGAAAACATATGAAGTGATGGATGCTATGTTTTCACTTTGTTGTAATATGGGTCATCAAGTGAGCTTGGTAAGTAATGTTTTTGCGTAAGAAGTAAATAAATCATGAATGAAGGATGCTGTATAGTGCTGTATAGTGTAATATGGTGGCTTAATGGTTAGGGAAGTGCACTTGTCATTGAAAGATTATGGGTTCGAATCCCTGACTAGCAAGGTACCACCCCAAACACCGCTCCACAGGCGCTGAATTGGCTGCCCCTTGCTCTGTCACATGGGTTAAATGCAGAGGACACATTTAGCTGTGGTGTGTCAACAATGACCACTGATCACTGAATTCTATCGAAATTCGTATATTGCAAAAACTGTACATTATCACACCTATTTAAGGTATATAACTACAACAATCATTTAACATATTTTCTACATCTATTGAATGAATTCTGATTTGGGCGATTTATGCTGTTTCTGTTAAAGTGGAGAGCAGGCAAAGTGTTACATTACGCACAGCACCATTTTTCCATGGCGGTGCACAGGTAATGCATATTAATGTAATGCTGAAAAAGCATGTGGATCACACTTCCATAAAGATGCCTGGGACACTCCTGAAAATGGCAGAAAAAAATGTTATGAAGATACGTTTAGGATAAAATACAATTGACGATATCTTTATGCATGGAATCTAAATAAATCTAAAATCTTTTGAGAGTTATATATTAGACACTGGACATTGTAGTATTTCATGTGGACGGCAGGTTATATTCTCATATAAGTCTGTTTCCACAGCACCAGAGAGGAACTTGTGCAGTAAAAATAGACAGCACAGTGCGTCAGTGTGCGTGATTGTTAATGACGTATTGTTCAGGTGAACTCTATCAAATCTGCGTTGTGTTTAGGTTTTAACAAAACAGCATCCCATCTAATAAGGCGTAGTGGCTGTGAGTTCAAATCCTAGTGCTGCTGTGCGCAGTTTGCTTGGTTTCACTGTGCCATTAATGTTTCCTCCTGTATTCCAAAGTATACCGTGAAATGAACTGAATCTCAAAATTATACAGTGGTGATTCTGTATAAAGGGTGGTGCAGTGGATAGTGGATGTTGCCTCACATCTCTGGATTCTGGGTTTGAGTCTCTGCCTGGGTTCTATCTGTGTGGAGTTTGCATGTTCTCCACATCTCATTAGGAGTTGCCAAATTATCCATAGATATTCTTGGGTGAATGAACGGTATGCGAGTGTACTCTGCAAAAGGTTCGCCCCTCATCCTGGGTTGCTCCCTACCTTGCGCTCGTAGTTTCTGGCCTTCCTGTGACCCTGAATAGGACAAGTGGATACAGAAAATGGATGGATGATTCTGTATACGAGCATGTGACCTGCAATGGACTAGACCCTGCTGTCCCAGAATACTCTAGAGTCCAGTGACCCTGTACTAGATTAGTGGTATGGACAGAAATAGATTTTTAATTTTAGGTGTATTTGGACATTTCCAGGGCCGGGTTATATGGCAAAAATTGTTTATGATAATTATTTTCGTATCAGTTGATATTTGATATTATAGTATAATTCTCATCATTATTTTATTACTTCCATATTCTTAAAATTTCCTAAAAATGTCCTTCAACAGATTCAGAACATAAAGCTGACATTAAATGAACTGCAAACTGAAATCTAATTTTAATAAATGAATCATACAAAAATAAACTTTCTTTTCATAGAGAGTAACACTAGAAAATGCCAAGAGTGTGGTCTGTTGCTGGGTTTTTTCTGTGGCTGCCTCCTGCTCATTCCAGGGGATGGGTTTTGACATTGTCACCTATCCTGTAGCAAAGAGTAAAACACTGTGTCCCATTTTTAACCAATACAAGGTGCGATTTGTGCCCCATTTCTTCAGATTGAGAGTGGAAACCGTAATTGCTGCTGGTGGTAAAAAATGTTTGCAGTATTTCCGGTTTAGTTTTGGCCAGTTTACAGAACGCAGCACCAGTCCCTTGCATGTCGGACTTTAAACTGCAAAAAGCTCAGCAGAATCTCGCCTGGGGCGTCAGAACACCTGGACTGGCCCCGCTTTTACTCAATGAAATATAAACCATTTCAACTTTTGCTTCTGTTGTCCTAAATATTAAAAGGTGATAGGCATGGTGACTGCATCAATGAGATGTAATTGTGGCCTTCAGGCAGTGACGGAACAACTGTACACTGGGCCCTGGGGGCAAAAATGGACCATGCTCCCCCCCTTCCCAATGTCACACCTGGGGCCTGCCTACGCCAGCTGGAACAGTTGCAGATGATGAAATCTAAGTAGCCTCCAAATAGCATACCCATCATGCACTGCAGCAGTTAGTAACTGCAAACATGGTTTTTCATCAAATACACGGCTCGACAACATAGTTTGACTACGAAACATTACAAAATATTACATTTCAAAATTAAGTATTGTATCAATTTTTTTGTGTTTGACTCCCACCATAAAGAGATTGTATACTTAAAAATGAGGCATATAAAAGTAGCAGGTCACAGTATCATGTGGTGTGTATGATGTCAGTCCCTTAATGTTTCTCATGCATGTGAAATTTGTAGTCAGAGAGGGACCCCTTTCCTGCCACTCTGCCCTAGCTTCAGGTTAGCTTTGTAAATAATGCTTTATTACATGTCCTTGTATATGTTACACCTAATATGTTTATAACTGCTGTAGGATTTAATGTAGCAACATAGATGAGGGATTATTCTACTTTTCCATTAAAACTGCTACTATGATTCAAATACTGTCTCGTCAAGCAAATAAACATCTGTTTTGGCAAATTAGCACTCACATTTTGAGCAAACATTATAAATATAAAATAACCAATTGGTAATTAATAATGCAGTTCCTCCATGGCATTGAGTACTGTGGGGAATACCTCTGATTTATGTATCTTTTTAAACTGGGTTCTAGATTCATAGAACATAGAACTTTTAGTGACAAATTGTCACGTGTTTCATGCTAGGTTGACCCATAACTACTAGGTCACGGTACTGGTGAGATAAAGGTTGTGGGTTCAAATGTACAAATTGTAGCCTTTCCTTCCATTTATTGCAGTAATTCTCAACCTATGGGTTGTGACCCAAATTTGGGTCACGGCAACTTCTGAAAGGGTTATGGGGCAGAGTTGGAAATGTAATTATTTAAAACCAGCAAGCTGCTATGCTGATCCACGATCAGATTTTCCAGCCCCAATCCTCGAATTAACCTATGTGAATGGTTCTTGGGTCTGCAAATGCTTAGTGCAAAACTAACGCTCAACCAATCCAAGAAGCCAGACCACAGATGCTTAATTTGGATGTGCCAGTGAATTTTAATCAGATTTATGCGATAGGCTTTGATTGGCACAAATACCAGAGTGCACTGTGTGCTTTATCATAGCATTAGACTAAACCTGTATTTGACATACGGTTGTGACTGAGCTGGCATGGTAAAAAATTGGATCACAGTGCAAAAAAGTTTGAGAACCACTGGTCTACTGCATGTTGCTTTGGGTGAATGTATCACATACATCACTGGCTTGATCCTGTCACCCTCCCAACTCCTGGTTTGCTTCCCAACCCTGACTGTGTGTGGAGATCCCTCTGGTTTCATTCTGAAGGCCAAATATGTATAATTAGGTGAAATGGTGTATATAAATTCACAATCGTAGATAATGTTTTGGCCTTTTGCCTAGAGTGGCTTATGCCCTGACCTTCCTGGGGGAAGCTTCTGGTGAACCTGCACTGAATAAGTGATTATGAATAAATGGGTGCAAGTATTTAGATATCCAAAATATAGTTTGACAGACGATGCTTTGCAGCATGTACAAAGATCTTTTGAGATCCAGGGTTGCCTGTAAACTGCTCATTGAACTGCTCATTGAACTGCTAATGGTGATTTAGTTGATTGACGTGTTATTAGAAAGCTACTAAAAGCGATAGCTGGGTGATGGCAAAGGTCATTCTGAACTCAACAAAACCCACCAGTGTTTACACAGGCCGCTAACTTTCAAAGGCTTGGAGAACTAGAATCAAGTTATTGATATACCCTGGTGGCCAAGCAATCTAATGTCGCTGCTAATGTAAATGCCATCTTTACGTTGGCCTACTGAACATAGAAATAGATCTCTATGGAAATTGAAATGCCACGTTTAGTTGTAACATTTTAATCGGTCATCCCGATAAGATGTCCACAATACCGGTGTTCGAGGTTCTTCTTCATTTCTGACTGACGTAACAAATGCTTCCTCATGTCATCATCCTTTTTCTTTATGCAGTTCTCATCAGAATTCTTTTGAATGCTTGGTTGCCATGGTACCCTGAGAATGTTCTGCTGCGATCTTCACTCAGATACCATTCTGGGAGGCCCATTTTTCTTTAAGAAGAAAAAAATGTGTATATGCAGCAAAGTAAAAGCATTTCATAAACTTTGCTATGGTAGTATGTATATCAAAACGATACACAATAAGAAAATGTGATTTTATGCATAAATATAAAAATATGGTATTTTTAGTAAAGAGTACTTATACAAAACTTACAAACACTCAGGTTTGTATTCAAAATAAAGCGATATATATATATGTGACCAGTATCTGTATTGCTGGCATATGATAGGTCTAATTTCCCAGAACGCTTAAAAAGGACAGAACAGCACTAGTAAAGTCTATCGAATATTGTAGAAAGTCAAGTCAAGTGGACCTTACTGTCATGGCAGCCAAATATGCAGAGATACCAGACCTCCTTCTCCCAGGACCACCATGTAACATAAGACATATGGGGGGCTGAATGTACACAATTACAGTGGTAAAGTGCAGATTAAGTACATGAGTGCAAATGTGGGGGTTGAATACAGACCACACACATTGCACATGACACAGTAGGAGATCAGACAAACAGTATATACATGAATCGACTGTCTACACATAACATAGCAGTAGGAATGTAGCAACAGAATATAAATATGGTACATAAAATATGTAACAAACGGAATCTGTGCATCTGTTCATAATAATGAATATAACCTTTCTGCACTTAATTACAGTATGTAAACTATGCAACATAAATAAAGATATGGTATGTAAGCTACCTGTATGTAATATAGTATGGTACAATATAGTAGAATAGTAGGTAATGTAGTAACAGATAAAAAGTGCAAACATGCCAATTAAAGTTAAAATAGCTGTGGAGTGAAGAGTTGGTACTGCTCGCTTGGTGAGGAACTGAAAGTTGTGGAAACTATTTATTTTTAATAAATATTTTACAATACTAATGTCCAAATCATCTGGATCAGAGCATGCACACACACTGATCAAAGTTAAAAGAATGCTCTTTGATACTGTACCGTGTTATGCTAGAATTTAATTATCCCATAAGAAATCAGTGCTGATTGTTGGTTTTGTTTTTTAAGGGGAAGCTGTTAAAAAAAGGTAAATACTTAAATTATGTACATTGGTCAGCATGGAAATAAGATTATTAATCCCATGTGAATTTTTTTAATACTGTTCTAAGTAAAAAAAAAAAACTAGACACCTCCCATGCCTAACTGTAACATTGTTTTGGGGGGAAAAAATGTATTCTCTGTGCTTTCCAAAATAAGATTCTGTTGAGTGCACCCCCCCCACCACCACCTAGAACAGTAGAAAACAAATTTTGTCAGTGCATTCATATTACAGACATTCCAGTAGCACAGGGTTCAAGCTGCTACCTAGCTAGCTCGCGTCAGTTTCACAAGAAAAAAAAACTGCACTGTTAAAACTAGTACAAATGACTGTATTGTCACGGAATGCAGCCAGTATTCTCACTTTTTTCACCCACTCTGGTGCGCCCCCTAATGGAATGGCACCCTAGCCAATCACCTATCTCGCCCATAGGGCGGGCTGACCCAAAGTATGTATCGCTGCAGGTAGGAGCCGAGTGTCGAGTGGGAGGGGCAATGTCGAATAGAAGGGGTTTATAATGCAGGTTAGGGTATCAGATAAGTTATAAACCCCTCCCACACTGTGCCCACTCAACATTGCCCCTCCCACTCAACATTGCCCCTCCCATCGACATTCGGTTCCTGGCTGCCGTCTGGCAGGCCCTGCTCATCGGTATAGGAAAAAACACTCAGAAATGGATTGCAGCGTGAGCTCTCATTAGGCTGGGGGTCTGAAGATACACGCACACCTAACCACACAAGAGGGATGTCGAGCAGTTGGGGTAAAGTGGAGCAGAATAACACTCGGACAGCAGTCAGTACCGAATGCAACCGGGCAAGGCTGGCGCTATGGCGGCTAGCTGTAGAATCATGAGAGGACATCGCAATCTCGATACTGAATGAAGGGGGGAAAAGAAATCATAATTCATATTTTACCCAGAATCGTGCCACCCTACAAGCTCTTCCAAACAAGGGATGGGAGATATACGGTTTTGAGGGACACTTCTGACACACAATGGAGATACAAGATAAATAAATGACTTTGTAAAACATTTTTCCATTGGTCAATTAAATGTTAAATGTTATTAGTACAGAGGCCGGAGGGCATATTACACCTGTAGTAAAAAGTCAGAAAATGAATTTCATTTGGTTTACATTGGGCAGCGGTGATATGTGGCATGGAATCTGTATCTCTCTCGCTTAGGACCAAGCCAGGACATCACATCATGAAGAAAACAATTACTTCTGCAGTAATGCTCCTTTAGAGCTCAAACCATTTACATAATCACGTCTTGGACTATATAGTGCCCATAATTTATTATCAGATTGAGATAATTCAAAAAAGTATATTGTTAGAATGCATCTCTTGTTCCTTTTTAAATTATTTTCCTGATTTTATAGCAGTATTTTGTCTTCCAATTGTCTCTTTCTTTTGTGGAGCTAGACTTAAAGCCTATGAGAATTGGATGACATTCTAGGAGTTGTGTATTATAGCAAGTTGTGTATTGGGCACATCTGTTACCCTTTTTAAGGACTTTATTCATGATCTATGTGAGGGATAAACCACAAATAGGGGTGTGATTAAACAAAAATGATCAACAACAACTTGGTGCAATACACTTTGGAGTCGACTGTTATCCTATTACTGCAGACCTCAAAGTGGTTTATCCCACTTAAATCATAGCTAACAAGCAACAAAGTAATAGAAAAAACCAGGCATGGCTAGTTTTTCACAATAAAATTATTGTAATTATCAGCTAATATTGTGTTTGGAAAAATATAGTCCCTATAAGGATAGAACGTCTGGGTCACACTGCTCACTGGAGGTGGAAATCCCTTTACATTACTATAGACACCATCAACACACAGGTGCTTCTAAAAACCAAGGAATCTTATGTTAATAAGAATAACTGCTTATTTATGTGTAAAAGTCACATTGGTTTTTATATTGAGGTGTTTAATATATCATTAAGGCGGATTAATATAGAACTGTTATTAGGCTGCCGGAACTACCTAATCAACACCCATGTGACATCATTTGACCAATAAGAAAAGAGTATTTACCAAAGCAGTGGTATAATTATATTTAATACGCATTGCAGATTATAGGTGAGTTTCCCAAAGCTGTCTTAATGCTACGTCGTTCGTAAATGGCTCAGCTTAAGAAGGGGAGAGATCTTTCACACCTCAAACAAAATTGGATGTAAGAGCCACTTGTGGCTGTTTTGGAGAGGGTAATGCTGGGCTACTCGGTTAGTAGTAGCCTATATTCGCTGGGTGTTTGACAGCAAGGGCCTAGATTTGGTTTTAACATAGGTTGGGACCAAATGTGTCTTGAACGCCCTCGTCCCCATAAATACACTGTCCTCCAACATGTCCCTGTGGTCCACACCGAAATCTACGTCCTTGTGTAAGAGGCAGGGAGAGGAGTGCAATGGTGCTTATCTAGGGGTGTTCTGTCTTTATTCTATAATGGATTTTTGTATGTGTACTTGCAAATGGACATTATAAGGTCCAACAATGTTTAATTATAAATCTACATTAATTTTTATAAATGAACATATAGTGCTAATGGTAAAAGCCGTTGTGTGTTTATTAATACCTGTTAGTTTAGACCGCAGACGACAAACAAGCTTAAGACAATAGACCTAGATTTTTTAAGCTTAAATTGTAAGTACTTTTTAAAGAACAACAATGTTAACAGGCTATATGATATTACAAAAGCATGCAACCTCACAACTGTCTTCTGCAGCATGCATTTTAATTTTTTTTTCCAGAATAGGGGAAAGCACGTTCAAATGCAGCAGAGTCTTAAGTGTTCCTAACCTAATAAATACTAAATTAGCTTGGAACCAGTACGCGTTTTACTTGGCGTTACCTCGGTGCACGAAATTGGTGGGATTTTGTGTCGATTATTTCACGTGCAGCTGAGCTACAGAGATAATTAGTTAACTGTAGTACAACATAGCTGCTATATTTGGAGAAATTAAGCCACAAAAAAATCTAAAGCGCGATCCTAAAAATGAGCAACTGCTAGTCTCCTCCAGTGTACTGCTTGTCGTGGGCGTCTGTTGCAACATAAACTGGTATTCAAGGGACTACCTTTCTATTTTCTGGTTACCCATTCTGTTTATCATGTAACCAGCTTTTTGGGTACAGGCAATTATTTACTGTGCATGGCACTCGTGACTACTCTTTTAATATCCGTAGGACATATTCAAAGCTGAGTAAATGAATGGGCTATTTTTAGTTTTTAACCATTGTACAATTGAGAGTTATCTTGGAGGGACCTTGAATATGCGTTGTAGGAATACATTGATTTCCGATATGCAAACCTCAGAATGCGGTTCAGCTACAAGGAACAACCCCGCGGCATCCGATTCCAGATCGGGAGGAGGAGTCTTATTTTATCCTGTCCCCCTGATGGCTACCTAACCAATACTACCCGGCAAAATAATCTTAATGTGTTTTCATCACTGAGATATTTAACAGAAATAGCTGCTGGAGCCGACTTTTACTCTAGGAATAAACGAAAGATCAAAAGGAGTGATTGGAAAGCTGTAAAATAGACACAAGTCCTGAAAAGCGGCATGTCTTAAACTCCATCCATCACACGTCATCCATACTTCTTGTAGTGAATTCCGATTCATTTTTTTTCTAATTCCGTGTATTACACACTTATTCAGCTGCAATGTACCCTTTATTAATTGAAATACTTAACAAACTCTCTGACATGAAAATAAAAATATTCCGACACAGCATCCATGTTACTGCAGGGACTGGAAAGTGGGCGCAGTCGCGGTTATTAAAAACGAAGCTGTGTTGCACAAATGCACACATGCATGTACGTGTCTCTATTTGAAATATGTGCACAGAGAAAAGGCCTTTGCGTAGGTGGGATTCCTTATTTCCTTAAGCGAAGTGGAAAACTGAGACAATGAAACCGGATGATGCGAGACCTATTTGCCAGTGTGTTATATAGTGAAAGATTTCTTAAATTTAAAAGCATATGGTATTTCAGTATTCTAACATAATCGTGCCGCTTTTAAGGCATATACTGTTTGCTGGAAGGAAGCTCAGTATACTTATTTATGTTTGAAAATCAAATTTAATACTCATGTTTAGTGAAATGATTGCAATAATGTGCAGATAGTCCGAAGGACACTGAGCTGAACGGCATCTACCCTAATCACTTATATAGCCGCAGTTGCAATACAGCATTAGAAATACATCGCCAGGACCATTTGAGCCGGGGGGTCTTGTGGTCTTTGTTCGGAAGCTGCCTGCAAGAAGGACGACCTGGCTGGATCTACAGTTTTACGTTTGGTTTATTGTGGATTTGGTTTTGCATATTTTGCTTTATTTTTTGCCGCTACAAACAAGATCAAACGGGAATTGGTACAAACAGGAATTAAGGTGCGGTTTTCGTGTGAAAGGGGTGCAGGTAACGAGGAAGGTTGGTCGTGTATTTTGGCTTCGGATTCAAAAATGATGATTTACGTTCTGCTTTATCTGATGGAATTGACTGCAAATTATATCATTTAAGGACGATCGAATGCCCTATTTTTCTGCATTCACATTTAGCCACTAGGGTCCTCACTGGATCTTGCTCTGAGACAATAACTGTATTGGGAGACTTTTGGAAAAATATCTATGTGGAGACAGTACTGCGCCTCAACATTCCTCGAAAATTAACGACACTGCATACAGGTAAAAATATATGCCGTCTGAAATATATAAATACTGAAAGTAAACGGGTAATAGACTGCTTACATTTTATGCTATTATTTAAAAAAAATCCCACATGTATAATCAAACCGTGTATAGACAGCGTATAACGGACCTAATTGACACTGCGTATAATGCCTTTGTAAAACTGACAAGATTCGCTTTGGTTTAAACGGCGTTTGCAAGAATCTGAAGTGCAGAATTTTACAAGAAGTGCAGCAGACATCACCCGCCTTTGCAGTAAATGAGATACGGACGATAAGGCCATTATTCCAGTCTTCAGCCTCAATTTTAATTTCTGGAATATCGCATCATCCTGGCACGTACATTACAGTTGTTTTGCAGATTGGGATTGATTTATAAAAACAAATGTATCAAATATCATGTAAAGCGCCTATGATTCTACTCGACCTTCCACTGGGCTGTTTATGTAAGAACGAAAGGACGAAAACTTAAGACGCCTTACATTTAACGACTTAAACGCTCACAGAATTATATTAAATTTGAAGGTCCTTCGTCCAACAAGAACCTTCATCTGAGAGAAATATTTTTGTCGATTTTAAGACAATAGGAGAAGCCAGTCAGCTAATAAATAAAATCCACTTGTCTGTCACATACAGTTTTTTGGGCCGTGCGGCATAATTCTTAAGATTAAGAGGGAGGTTGTATATATATATGTACATTTATGTTTTCTTAGAGTAAACCTCAAAGTATGCCTCTCCATCTGATTTTACGATCAGCTACGTAGCCGTGGACATGGTTAATAAAAAAAGCTTCTTTTTTCGAAGGTCGTCCATATTCTTTCTATGTGTAGCAGATGAAGAGTTAAAAATAATTTTAAAATTTTGGGTTTCACAAGTAGGTTGTTGGAAGAGAGTGTGCTTAATGGTGACAGTGACAATGGTTTGCACTGTAGCAACGTCCGTGAACAAGTGCTGCTGTATTGCTGTTTGTCCGCGAGGGTGTGTCCGCAGCTGCTAACGGCTCTGTTTTCCTCTGTCGGGATGCCCTTGATAAATAGGCAGCAATAATGAAAATGTGCCATAATGATCCTACTTCGACGGTCACTGGGGTCTAGTGACACATAACATCGGCATTAATAAAATTTAGTTAATGCTAGCAATTCGTACTTGCCGGCAGCATTATCCGGTGTTTAGTGCAACATACCCACACTGTCTCTTCAGTGATCGAACTAAATGTGCTTTGCTTTTTTAATCTCCCTTAGCCCCGGAGACTAATAGCAATCCACAGGTTGTCCAAAAACGTAGATCTACTGCATGGATAACAGAAAAATCACAATAGTCGTGCACGTGAGGCTGCCGTTTCACCCCGGACCAAAAAAAAAAAACTAACATTCATTTATCTGGCAGCATTTAACTGTAGGGGGCAGTGTAATATTTTCATGTTAAATGAATAATACCAATATATCGCCTGTATTTCAACAATAAATTAGCTGTGTTGTATGCCTTAGTTAATTTCATAAATATGAGTTGGCTGGGAGGCCATTAAAATTGCCGTGTTTAGGTTTCAGGTGTTTAAAGCAAGCCTGATTTGGACAAGCTATACCTACCCAAATCCTGAGTAATCCTGGATGAAAATAATTTTGCATAGGTTCTAAAAGCTCATTATGCCTTGTTAAAAACTACAACAACATCAAGGGTTCTAGAAGCCTTTCTTTTCTTACCTTGGTATTGGGAAGTTTTAGAAAGATAATGTCGTGATGTTGGCTGACAATATCCCTGCTCAGTCTAGCAAAATCCAAACACTCTGTTCCACATTAAGAACCTCATACATGGGGTTAATTGTGCTGGAGATAGTGCTTCAGGTTTTGTGAATGTTTCTTGTATTACAATCTGAATGATTTTTTTTTTATCATTGAAGGTACCAGGAATTCTGTTCTCTGACAAAAATTTCAGGAGTACGTCACACCATAATTTCATGTGGAGATTGCTTGGGTTATTTCATGGAATTTACACATTTTAATCAATGGATCTTTAAACAGTTGTGTTGTGAGAGTTTAGATAATGTTAGATCTGAAATCCGGTTAAAATCTCAGGCCAAGTAATTAACCAATACTTATGAGGGGTTAGGGGTAACATTTGAAGATGATCAAGTTTAAAATAAATATCAGGCTTTCAATACCTTCGATTCAACACAGTACAATTTGAATATTCATAATCAGCATATTGTATCTTCAAAACTGCACTGACAATCTTTTAGTCTGTTTCTCCTCTGTAATGTGACATGTCTAGCAGCCATAATCTGCCTTCTGTGAAAAAAACCCAACACATTTCTCGACTAAGGAATTTCTTTTGGAATAAACAATCATTTGACTTTAAAAATGTCCATAGTTTGAAATATCTGATACATTATGAAGCCAAAAGTTATGATGAAAACTTGTGGGAGTTATACCATTTCCACATGTTCTTTTGTCAAGTGTTTGAACTTGGACCCAAAAACATCTTTATACTGGATGTTTTGTTTTTTTCCGGCAAAGCCAAGTCATTAAAATTACCCTACCATTTTCATCCTATACCCTTAGACAATAACTGTAACCTCCATCCTAAAAAATGAGTCCATTTGCCCTTGTTTCTGTGTTAGACCCAGGCACCCCAGATTCTCAGATAGGGTTTCCTCCTGCAGTCCACCGGCATCTATTGAGGCTAATTGCTAATAGTTTATGACTGTGTTTTGCATGAGGCTGTTCACGTATAACCCTGTGATGCATTCTTGACTTAAGGAGTAATTTCTAAACGAATGCTATTCAGGTATTTTATATAACTGGAAGAGGGGGCACACAATACAGTTTGCTTCATGGGGGTGGTGGGGGTGGTGGATGAATGGCAAATTTTTATTAGCATTCCGCTTGGCTAGTTTTGTCACGGTACACCGTCTAACTGCAATACCAACCAAGCCAAATGCATTCCATCCTGATGTTCACCAGCCTTGTGCTGCTTTCGGATTGAGATGGTGACGCGGAACAGGATCGGTAATTTGAAGATTGAAGGGTGAGACCTATCTTCGGCAAGATTTGCAGTATGCTTCTAATTTGTTTTAAGAAGTGATCAGCATTTTGCCGCAGTCTGGCCATCCACAGAAGTTGTTTCATTTTACCTTATTTTATCACTAAGATAGTTAGGTTACTGTTATTAATTGGCCTTTCCATTTACATCTCTTAATGCAGACTCATCAGAGTTGACACGTGGTATTTTTTTTCTGTTTCCAGAGTGGGCTACTTGAGTCACATGACTTGACTTGAGTCAGTCTTGAGTTTTTATGACTTGAGATTTGCTTTCCAGTGTATGTCTTAGATTTGGGCATTGTTGACTTCACTTAGATTTGCTATAAATTACTTGGAAATTCGCACGTTCTATCACTGCAGTTAATAGTTTCTGCGTTGGTTTCTCCTCTGTTGTCACCGGGTCCACAGTTGTGTTTCTGACTTCTTTACAGAACCTCAAAAATGCTGTGCTGTGTGCGCCCATAACTGACAGGAGCCACAACACGCCTACAAGACAGGCAACGAGTAATTGTGGTGAGCGCAGATCAGTGTGCTAGCATGAAGGTGTCCATGACAGTAACTTCAAATTTAATTTGACATCTCACGACGCATTAACACAAGTTGGCAAATAACTTACTGAAGGCACACATTTGTGGTTTACTTTACCGTTAAACGTCCCAGTTAAACGTCTTTTTAACATAATTTTATTGATGTTGCATTTCTAAAGATTTCCTATTAAGATTCCCTGCACTCTGCAGTGCTGACTTAAAGACTGTTGCCGACATAAAATTCTTGCTTGTGGTTTATTTATTCGTATTAAGTTGTCCTTCTAATGTTTCGCTTGATTGTCTGGTTGTTGATGCTTTCATGTCGTGGAAGACATGCACATATTTTGTCTTATAAAATCATGTTAAATATAATTTACACTGTTACAGTCATGCATCATATTTTTTCCTGGCCATGATTTATTCCACGATTTGATTTATAGTACTTGTGATGCTTGCAGGTACTTATTTGTGGTTGCAGAGCTACTGCATGCGGTTTATAAATATATGACTTAGTGTTACATTTACAGATATGAAAAGTACTTAAAGTTTAATATTCAGCTACAGATACGTGACATTGCTGACAAACACTTTTTGGCCATTGCAGTGTGTAACAAAGATTTAAAACATTTTTCAGTTTTCTTGGTGTCTGTCTGTTTTTTTTTGTAGAATTCTTTTTGATGTGAATTGCTGAACACAGTGACAATGCAATGACAAGTATGCCTATTTAAAAATATAAAAAGACTATAAACTATGTTCCTATTTATTTGGATTTGGTGACAGGAACTTGTTCTTTTGGATGATGGAGGTATTAAAACTCATGAAAATAATTATTAGAAATTACTGATGGTGAAATTGTATACCATGACTTATCATTGACCACGAGTTGCTTGACTAAGTCCATCCATCCATCCATTTTCTAAACCGCCCATCCTACTGGGTCGCGGGGGGTCCGGAGCCTATCCCGGAAGCAACAGGCATGAGGCAGGGAACAACCCTGGACGGGGGGCCAGCCCATCACAGGGCACACTCACACACCAGTCACGCACACATGCACA
>JABFEA020000039.1:6575107-6585326 GCA_019775915.2 Cyphomyrus plagiostoma | reverse complement strand
CAAATCTTACTCTCTGAAGTTCCATAAACCTCAAAAAAAGAGGATTCCCCCCCCCCACCCACCCCATCTCCTTTCAGACACAGCAGGACTAGCCTGCCAATCCCAATGACAAATCGACATCTGTCTTAATGAGGCTCTTATTAACTCTTACTTTGATGCACACCTGTAAATGGCCATGATTCCAATTTTTATGGAACTAAAATGAAAATTTTAGGGGCAACGTATCTGTCAAAGATTTGCCTCTAGCCATCGTCCCTGTAGACTACTTTGCAGCTGTCATGAAAGATAAAACCATATATCATGGAAACTAGGTTGTTGTCAAAAATAACACACGACCCACAGTCAAGAGTCTGTCCTAAAAACAATTTATTCCAATGTTTTGGGAATGTGTGGATTACACAGAGCTTATGACCCAAACCCTTTTAGTTTGCAACACGGCAATCTGGAATTTCTCAGTCTCTCTGCAAATGAAGAATAGATACGGAGCAAACTGCTCCAACGCAATTTCACCCAGCACTCATCAATCCGTGAGTTTTACAAGCCGTCTCTAGCTACCCCCAGACATTTGAAGGACTCTGCACTACCTACAAAAATGTTTTACCCTGTCTTTCTTGAGATGATTTGAACGAGGGAGCCTTCTGTTCAGATATGACATTCAGAACTCCACTACTACAAACACAAATCACACATGCTATGATATAGACTCACCCATCAAGTTCACCTGCAATGTACATTACAGCCCTTGTTGTAAAATTGACAATTTATAACCATCAAACACAGAGAGACTTAGTTACCTGGTTATAAACCCAAAATAAAGAGGCTAGGATGACTTTGGAGCCAGAAGGGAGAGCTTCTGTTTGACTCTTATTCACCTATGTCTTTCTTTTTTTTTTTTTTTTTTTTTTACTATATTACAGTTGTTTTATTTATGTAGTAGATTTTCTGCCCGAAGTGACATGCAAGTGAGGGTCGGAGAGCAGGCTCACCCAGCAGGTGGAGTTAAGGGTTTACAGGAGGGCCCCGTAGTGATGAAAACTCTGCCAGTAGTGGAAATGAGAGAGGAATATTTAATTCTGATACGACTTTTAAAAATGGCCTTTTCAGCAAACTGACAGTGTAAGATTTTGGCAAAAAAAGGTCTTCATCCAGTTCAGGATGTGTAACCCTTTAACACAGTCATTGTGGTGGTGCAGAAGGCAGTGCTGTTGTTCGGTAGCCAGAGGGTTGCCAGTTCGAGCCCCGCTCTCTCCTGACACCATCAGAGTGTCCTTGAGCAAGACGCTGAACCCCAAATTGCTCCCGGTGTGCAGGTTGGCGCCTTGCATGACAGCCTTTGCCACCGGTGTGTGTGTGTGTGTATGGATGGGTGAATGTGATGCATGTATTGTAAAATGCAGTCCATTTACCATTTCTGATGACAAGTAAAATTAATTCTACACCAGCTAGATGATAGGTGGCTGATGTATAATCCATGCGGACACTTCAGCCGCTGGTTTTGTCTTGGAAGCTACGTCCTTTCAGATCATTAATCGTGATTAACAATCCAAAGGGGAGTTCACTCTGATCCTCACAACATGTATGAAGTCCCTCATGGAACGGCAAGAAAAAAACCGGAGGAGGTGCCTCAGATGCAGTACAGCACAAAAGAATGATGAACCTCATGCAGCGTTCTGGTTTTTCCAATCATTTTTACAGCAAAGTTTGACCAATCAAAAATTCCGCAGAAACAACTCCTATTAAAAGATCCACAGGGGGTCCGATTCCCTCCCCAACAAGTCATTTTTTTTTCTTTATGGCAAAATAACAACTGAAATGCAATCAATGAAATCATTAACTAGAAGATAGAGTCCTTCCACAGAAAATGTTTCTTAGCTAATTTTACAGATGGGTCTATAAAGGACTTCTATTGTCAAAATCTCCATGTAGACTTCGGCCAGCTCGATCAGACTGTCAGTACATATTTTGATACTTTTTACAATTTGGAGTGATGTTTTTACATTTTAGCTGCGTACTTTTGTTGTTCAACACAGAGCAGTAAGCATTTGGGCCTAGTGATCCCCATGATGTAATTGCAAGAGAGCTCACCCTCAAAATGTCCTAATGATGGGTCGTATTTGCCAAGGCTGCTGATGTAGATAATGGTGTGAATATCATGGTTGAGCACCCGTTTGGCCAATTTTTCCTTTTTTTTTTTGTAAATTATAAGGCACGTCCATGCTGTGGTTTGACAGGCTTTTAAATATTTTAGTATTTCCTAGAGAGAGTGTGTAGGACGACACCACTGGACAGGGGTCATGTCATCTTTCAGAAATACAAAACTTGAAATAATAGAAAAAAAATACAGTATGGGGTCACTGGCACGTTATGCAACTCCACCCCACAGAGAGTTAAGCAGGAGAACTACAACCTGTCCTTTACCCCCAATCATCTGTGTCTTGGTGGGGTTTGATTCAATAGTGTTATGCTTGTATTTTCTTATGTATTCATGGCATCTTGCGTCATCGGGAACCTCACTAGGGTAGCTGGAAGCTTTTTTTATTTTGCTGTGAGAAAGGTTTTTAATGTATTTTTCAAGCAATTTACTGCTGGGTTTGGAAAAATGCCAGATTTTATAGACATGCTCAACAGTATAGCCTGTATCCAAAGTGAAACTGCATCCTGCAAAGACCCAAAGCCCAATCCGGGCCCTCTCTGCCAAAGAATGCTTAAACAAGTCTTTCTCAAATCCAAACAGATGCCCCATAGAGATTAAAATTTAACCAAGGTGAAAGGGTACAGAGATCTAAAATTAACTTACTGGATGTGTTTGTCCTTTTTGGAAGTTGTAACTACCAAATCGCTGAATACCTCCGCTAAACAGTGCTTCTCTCAGAGAGATTGGCTTTAGTAAAATTACTTTAAAATTAAAATTTAAAATTAAATTTTGTAAAATTGCAACAGTAAGAACTGTACTTTAGGCTCCTGTGTTTTCATGGCTAGCCAGAGATTCTCCCAGATTGGTTCCACTTTATTTTTAAATTCACAGTGTAACTTTTTTGAGTTTTTCTGTACAATGTACCGATTAGAAAACGCGTAGCCTGTCAGTTTGGCATAAAGATGGAGAATCTTCAACAATGTCACAATTTGGAATTTTGTGCAAATATACCATTCAATATTTCAAAACCCATGTTGAAAACATACAGACTACTCCCAACCTACAACCTGTGTGATTTATGATGACTCGCACTTAGGAGTTATCAAAGAAAAGTAAATTAAATAAATGTATGTAAAAATAAATTTTGGCCAAAATTTTACGTGTATAGCAACACAACCATTCCAGCATCTCCAACTCACATCTGTGTGATTATCCTACACCAGGGTTATTCAACTCACGGTCTTTGAGGCCCGAGCTCTGCTGGTTTCCCAGCCTTCCTTTACCTGTCAGTCAGGGATGAAGCCTCCGACCAATCAGAATCAGTAATTATTAAACTAACTACCTGGGAGAACTGAAAACAAGGCCTGGGTTTGGAATTGAGGTCCAGATTTGAAGAACCCTGCCCTATACCAACATATGTCTATTTCAAAGTATGAATTGTCTGTCAGAATGAAACAGAGTCATAAGTCAGAAACACTTTATATTTTAGAAATAATATTTTCCTTTAAATGCATACTTTTTGGTGAAGATACTTTAAGTCGCTATTAACGAATCCAAAGTAAATCATTAAAACAACAGAACTTCTTAAACAATTTCTCACAATGCAGTATGCACATTCACAGCTAGTCCAAAAAAAGCATTAGAATATCATTAATATGATTAAACTAAGTATTTATTTTGGTTAAACTAATTATTTAATGACAAAATTTTAATTCAAAATCGAGCTTAAGGAGTCCACATTGCTGAACTGCTCACTTGCATTTAAAGTGGATGTCCATCTATTCTCTGTCCTCTTCAGAGTCATGGAGGTTTGAAGCCTGTGGGTGGCAGGCAGGGAATAACCCAGAATGGTTATGGGTCTTTCCCACACTTTGGTAGCTCCAGTTAACCTCAGCATGTTTCTGGACTGTGGGGGAACCCCATGATAAGACGGGGGAGAGAATGCAATGCCCACACATGGAGCTATGGTGCAGATGGAAACCCAAGTCTCAGAGGTGTGAAGCAACAGGGCTTAATTACCTCACCACCATGCAGCCGCTTGAGAGCAGATTTCGAAGAAACAAACAAACAAAAAAAAACCACTCTAATTGCAAAGACATGCAGAGAGAGAGAGAGACCTAGAACAAATAAATAATGTTTAAAGTGGCCGCAGTTCTGAAGCAGTCATGGATACAGACACACGTCTGCAGATGCTACACTAATGAGACAGATGACAAAGGTAGAAAATGGCTGCAGTCTGGTTTGGGTAGTGAAATTAAGTATTTGGTAACAGGTAAGCAAGCACATCTGTCTGGCCATATCAGACTACACTTGACCTAAGTTGTTAGATATATGCTGGCACAGATTTTCAAGTTTCTCAGGAATAAATTCGCTAGTACCTCTCAGACTAGTTGTTCCATATCAACACAGACACAATGATACAATTCAAAACCTCTTAGAGTGTCATGCCAAGTCTGTCAAATTTCTCAGCCTCTCAATCACCATTCGCACCTTGGCAGATGCTCTTAGGATACTTGAACACCCTTCCCAGTTTCCTGCCATCCAGTAATTCCCCCTCGACTGTCAAGCCTCCCGGTACTGGAATCACAGGTGCCCATCCACAGAACAGAGCGGCCTTCTTAAGTGTGCTCATCCACGTTGCAAGGCCGTATCGCTTTCAGGTGTTATCTGCAACGCCCGTCTCCAGCACCCCCAGCTAGCTTCACAGAAAGCACCACAGATTCTCCACAGGCTCTTTTTGTCTGACAGAATGGCAGCCATTTTCATTCCTTTTATTTACTTGACCAAAAGCCATTTACTTTAATTTCTCCGTCTTCAAGCGCTAGATGTGTTATTTCAGGGGAAATGGAGCGAGGCCGGAATACAGCAAATCTCCTGCGTTTTATTTTAACGTGACATTTTCCTCAAGAGGGGTATTTTGGCCTGTAACGTAAGCATCCCCATGAAAAACACAGACCATCTGTTTTAGCTACATGCAGCGTCATGCCGATGTGTGGTAGGGATGGGCCTGCATCAAAGATATACGCCGCCTCCGATTTAGCAACCACAGCAGCGTTCAGTTAACCCCAATTAACAATGTAAGAACACACCTTTTTCTGGTATGTGTGACATCATTCACATGTGCCAGAAAGTGGTGACCCTAGATGAACTCCTCTTATTAACCGATATGGTGCAAACTGCAAGCATAAAACTCTGTACCCTACTTTGATACTCCCAGTCAAAATCAAAGCTCAGATTTAAGATTTATACTGTACAAGTGTAGGACCACATTGTACTCCAAAACAATTTATTTATAGTTTAGTAAATAATTAATCCAGCAATATAATTATCTCTGATACCAATTACCCAGTTGCATGCCTTTTATATTTCTGTTAGTTCATAATTATACATGTTTGATTTCTCTTGATGTTCATGCTTCCTGATATGTAAATATTATTTTATTATGAATGTTTTATTTCTTCACCATATAAAGTGTATTTATTTGCCTTATAAAGCAACCCAGTGTAATGTGACGCTTACCCAAAGTTTAATTTATTTATTTAACTGAGATATCAGAACTGTTTCATGCGGGCAACACTGGAGATGCTGATTAAAATGAGCATATGGTTTTATCACAGTAATAACTGCAGGGATAAGGGATAATATTTAGGGTTAGGATAGATGAAACTACACATGCTCTGTGGGTGACTCGTGGACTAGATCTCTACTCTAATTCCTAAACTTCTGCTTATATGACAATACCTCGCTTTCATGCAAACCACCGTTGGAATAATGGTCACTTATTCGATGTAGTAGTTTTGGAATCAATACAATGTGCATTCAATATACTTTAAATGGAAAAGGAAAATAGGTTTTAATGCCAGCTTCAGTCCACTATGCGAGAATAATTTCTAAAAGATTGTGGTATATTCCTCTACCACTTTTTAAAACTATGTGTGTTATTCTTACTGTTATTTAACTGTAACCATGTATTCAGCTAAGAATGTAAATTGAAACATTATTTGCCTGGAAACAAAATTTAGTTTTAATGCCAATATGGATGGTAACCCTTCCAATGAATGCTTTCATGATTTTGTGAGCTCTCAGTCATTGCATTTAGCAAATTTTTGCTTATAGGTTGTAGATATTTTGAAGGAGCTTTCCAGTAACACCTTTGCACGAGGTAAAAAAATAACTGAATTGGCTGCAATCTTTCCTTTGAGAATCTTTTTCAACTGATTCAAAGCAGAGAAAATAACAAAGGCAATGGCTTTGACAATGCAAACCTTAATTGAAAAGGGCAGATAAAGAAAAATAAATAATAATAGATACTTTATTGATCCCCATGGGGAAATTCTCTTGTCGCCTCCCTCACCTTAGTCTCCGTAGGTGAGAGCAAGCTGGCCGCAAACGGCATCCACCTATAGCAGCGCCCAGGGGGCTTTCTTAAGGACCCACAGATATGATGAGGCTGGGCTTGAACTGGTAACCATCTGATCATAGGCACAGAGTATTAGCCCACTGGGCCACACGCTAAAGCATTTTTAAATGCTTTAGTCAACTGAAATAATTTTCAGTTTAATTTTGGTTTGCAAGATGTGGTTTGTATGTGTCTGTCATGGAAGAAGAGGAACAGCACATCAGCCTGTGTCATGAAGCAGAGATGGGCACTGAAAGGCCTGCGAGAAGATAGTGGGCAGGGTATAGATCAGGAAGCTGTGGAAGTTCTGAAGGTGTAGATACCTGATTAAGTATATACTAGGTAAAGGTAAAAGGTACAGAGCAATGAGACAAAACTAGTTCAACAAAATGAGTACAGAAGCTTGTGAATTGCAGCAAACTAGTCACAAGTAATTATATCCTCTAAAGTACAAAATGGTACTTTATTTCTGACAGTGTATGTTGTATAAATGGGCAACAAAGTGGTGAAGGTCAGCGTTTGCTAAGGAAAAGTTTGGGGACTGAAACATTGTTTTTCAAGGCATCCATCTAAATAGCAGTGACTTTTCAGAGAAAAGAAGAAATTGTTGCTATTTTTCATTATTACTGTTGATTTGCATATATTATAATGTTATGCTTTTTTCTGAGTTAATGTGCGCATACTACTCAGATGAATAGCTTTAGACACCTTCATTGACTGACTAAGACTTTTGCACAGTACTATATATATAACATTAAAAATTGCAAGATGACCTTTATGGCATAGAGATCAATTAGAAACAACTTAATGCATATATTTTTATATCGAGGTCCCAGATATTCTTCTTAAGGTTGAACATAACAATGGTCAACATCCTCTGCTCGCA
Organism: Cyphomyrus plagiostoma; assembly: GCA_019775915.2. NCBI lineage: Eukaryota > Metazoa > Chordata > Actinopteri > Osteoglossiformes > Mormyridae > Cyphomyrus > Cyphomyrus plagiostoma. The sequence goes on along the minus strand of JABFEA020000039.1, from coordinate 6,577,907 downwards.
TATCTCTCCTCCTATAACCATTGCTAAGTACAGCTCTGGCATACTGCGAGTGAACAGACGCAAACACATAGACTCTGAGGGAAATGGCTTACGCACACTGTATGTTAATTATACGGTAAGTATGTATCTTCACATAGGTCACACTCCTGGACCTGATTGGATAAGCCCCATGATGGGAAGTACTGGCCAATTAGCTGTGTGTGATCCTCCGATACATCCGTCACATCTTCTCAACTCTACACACAATTCCCTTGTTGTGGACGACATCCTGTGTGGTCCCTCTGTTAAAGGTAGTCCCAAGTGACGCTGAATTACAGTCCAGTAGCTTTCATTTCACACATTATGTGTGACCATGTGTGGTGAGTGACCATCTGGACCCCTCCGCATGGGGGTAGATGATGCCATCATCTACATGCTCCAGAAGACTTACTCCCACCTGGAAGGGGCTGAAAGCACTGAGAAAATCATGTTCTTTGATTTCTCGGCTGCCTTACGTGCTGGAAGATAAGCTCGGGAAGGTGAGCATCAGCACCCCTTTGATTTCCTGGATCACTAACTACCTGGCTGGCAGACTCCAGTTCATGTGACTACAGAGCTGTGTGTCAGGGATGGCTGTCAGCAGCACAGGGTCCCCAAAAGGAACTGTCTTGTATTCTGTATTCTGCCTACTGTTCACTCCCTTCATCTCAGATTTCAAATGCATCTTTGGGATCTGTCACCTGCAGAGGTTTTTGGGTGGTTCCCCCATTGTCAACTGCACCAACAGGCGAGATTAGAGGGCGTACAGGAGGTTGATAAGGGACTTTCTTGTATTGTTTTGTGATAACCAGCAGCAGCAAAATGTTAGGAATGTCTGCATTAGGTTGTTATCCATATGCAACCACTTACTGCAATCCAGTGCTGCCTTCCTTACTGTTGTGGACTGGAAGGGGGTTGTAACCAGTCTGGGGAAGCCCCCTCCCCACCCCCCACCCCCCATCCAAGTAAGCTCATAAGAAGGCTGAATCAGTAATAAGGCTGGAGGTGGCTGGGAAAAAAAGGAGGATGAGGACAAAACTCACCATAATTATGAACATAAGACACTAATCCTCTCAAAGATACGCATACTGTCCTGCAGCAACAAGAAGCGTTTCTGGGATTCCATCCTGCCAAAAGCCATCAGCCTATATAAATCCTCCCACTCACTGTCATATATCCCAAATTGGTTCTACATTTTATGCATCATAATGCTATTTGTTGTTATAAATTCTATAATGTTGAGTGCATCATATTTATTGCATTCTGTCTCTTTTTATTGAAGCTTGTGTATTAAATGTGTGATTGTCATGTTAGGGTTAGGGTTAGGGTTACCATATGAACCCAGACCAGCTGGTGGACAATAATTTCCATCCTGGAATACATCACATTATATATAAGAAGATTAATTCCGAACCTTTCCTTGTGTCTTGGGTAGAAAATGCATAATTCCATGGCTTGCACCATTAGCCGTAGCCCGGCTGGTTTTCCAAGGAATCTCAATGGAGTTTAGTTCTGCACTGACTTTAACTTGGCAGTCTCTCTTTCATTCAGCTATTCTGAGCTAGACCTGTCTTTGTGTTTCAGGTCATCTTGCTGCATGACCCAGCTTCTCTTCAGATTCATGTTACATATGGCTGGATCGACCTCTTGCACAATTTATGACTTCTTTAATAATAGGAAATCATTCAGGCCCACATATTTCTAAAATTCATGAGGCTTCTACTGTGCATTGGTATAAGGTTCTTACTATGGAATATTTGGTTATCACCAGATATAACAGCATGTTTTCTAAAATAGTTTTTATCTCTTCAGAACTCAAGCATTTTTTTTTAACTTGAGAAGAGCGTTTACGTTCTTTTAAAGTCAATAGTGGCTTCCGCATTGCAGCTTAGCAAACCATCCAGATTTTACAGTGCAGTGGAATATTCCAGTGTCCCATTACATAAAGATCAGGACATGCACATAACTGAGACACATCTTACCACTTAATGCAGTAAGATTGCAATTCGTTCACCCGGAAAACGCCAAATAAATATATGAAAGGACTCTGTGTGGCTATATCTGCTTACCTCCCCAAACTAAGTCATAGAAGAACAGTCTGTTTATTACATTTGATGGACTAACTGTAAATTGTAAAGCAAATGGTCAGTTTCCTCATGTGTTTTCTAAGGGACTGGTTTGGTATGTAAAAGTGACAGTGTGAGTTGGGTTTAGGATTTGAATGAAGTCAAGCAGATAAATCATACAAAAGTATTAAGTAGCCCGTTTAATTTTCCATGTGAGTATTACAATGAACTATAATTATCAAAATATTAAATCTGAAGATCAAATCAGAACCCAGTATCTGAACCCAGTGTGCAGTGAACCAGCTTTCCCGTCAGGATGTGTAAAACTAAGAATAAGCATTTCAAATAACTTACAGTCATAAGAAGACTTAGCAGAGAATCTATTTTTACATGTAGCGGCTATGCACCTTCCACCTGCTCATGCTGGCCAGGGTCCCAGAAGGCCCTCGAGCCTTAGCAGGGTGGCATAGTGGAGCAGGTAGGGCGTTGCAGCCTAAGCAAGATGACAGTCCATCACACGGGCGGTGGCTGATTTCAAGATGCCAGTTAGCCTAATAGTATACCTTTGGATTGCAGTGGGTAGCAGGAAGACCTGGGGTGTGGGGGAGGTGGGACCAAACCAAAACACACACACACAGAGCATGCGGGGGGGGGGGGGGGGGGGGGGGGGGGGGGGGGGGGGGGGGGGGGGGGGGGGGGGGGGGGGGGGGGGGGGG
>JABFEA020000039.1:6562517-6575007 GCA_019775915.2 Cyphomyrus plagiostoma | reverse complement strand
CCCCCCACACACACACACACACACACACACACACACACAATGAAGGCAGAATATAACCACCCAACCCTGTCAACCCCATAATACAGTGGAGTGGAAACCGCCTATAGTGACCAACCACTTATATGGATCATAAAGCTTGGGACAGAATCATTCCTGTACACACACTGTTTAAAGAATTTGCATATAGTCTGCAAAACAAGTAGTCTGCTTACAGTGTTCATTTTGGGTCTTTATAAACATGACAACATAAAGGAAAAAATATAACTGGAATTTTTATTTATTTATTTTTTAACTTTACTTTGATTGCCCTACTTTGCCTTGCGGTAACCCGCCTCTTTCTGCCTAGCTACCTGAGGCTAATGCTGTGTGCACAGAACGCATGACAGGAAAAAGAAAGTCATTTCCCCTCAATGACGAATGTAGACTTATCAAAGCGAAACAACAATATGCAATTTGAGAAAATGTTGCATTGTGAAAATGTGCCGTATAAATAGAATGGAATTGAACTGAATATTATGCACAGTACTGACCTGTATTATAATGTATTTGAATTATACACAGTTCAGTAATTTAATTTGTACAGTACTGTAATTTGAAGTGTTTGAAACAGCTGTACGGTATTTTGAAATTGTCAAAAAAAAATCAGTAAATAGCACACTGTTCATTCTATTACCTTATATTCATGTAATAAATATACACATCAGTTAGATGGTATTCTGCCTGAGACATAAAGAAGAAAATAATCAGTTGTAATGGCCATCCGCTTATAGTGAATGAGCTATGCCATAGAAGCAGTTTTTGACTTGACCTGTGTTATAGGCATTAAGGAAATTCTTTTCTTTATGCACAGATACTGTTCTGATCATAGATGCAACTGCATTAAAATGCCCGGCTGCACTCGGGCACTTTTGCCCCTCACATCAATATCAAGTATATGAGTGAGTTTTCAATTGATTATTTTAGAATATAAATGTCTTCTGGGCATTTAGTATCACGTCTTACTGACTGCTGAAGACTTTTGCATAGCACTGTATGTATAAAGTTCAAAAATCTTGCATAGATTACTTTTATGACACAAGAACAACTAATCACAAACGTTTTGGATATGAGGCCCTAGATATTCTTCACAAACTTTGAGATATGGTTGACACCTCCTGTACTATATACTTTGATAATCATTATCATTAATAAAAAGTATATACTTCATTCTTGGAATATACAGTATAGGAAATTACAGTACTTTCAATCTAAGAAAAACAAGAGTTCAGAAACGTGAAGAACTTGGAAAATTTATTTCAATCAATAACTTTCTGAAGCTTATATTTAAAATCATAATTTTTGCTGGTGAAAGACTATTTAACTTATCTGGATAATTTTTCCTGCTACCATCTGAGCAAATAATAAAAGCATAAACCTAGTCTGACAACCTAGTCTTTCATGCATCTTCCAATTAAAAGTATGTTCTTCGGCCTTCTCAATGCAAAAAATAAAAATAAAAATTATGAAATACTGAGCATTTTCATGGAGCTGTAAAGAAAACCTCCAGAGGTGGTTTGTAACTATTTTTTGTTCAGGATATGACCATTAGTACTATTGTATATTAATCTTACCCAGGAAATGCCAAAGAATCTACTAGAGATATTAATTTCAGGAAAGCGAGAATTAAATAAAAAAAAATTATTTGCTGGGCAGAAATATCACTCATCAAATATTACTCAAAGCAAAGGATGAATATATCTGAAGAGGCCACTTGACTATATAAAATGATTATACCAACCACGCAAAACACTACAAAGAATAATAATAATAGATACCTGTATCAGGAAATCCAATTACAGATGTTAAAATCCTCATTATCATGTAGCATTTCTGGTTACATTGTGACACCTCAGCTACCTACTGCAACCCCCTAACAGACCAGGTGGGAGAGTCCCATTGAGCAGGATAATAACCTGATCAAAGACCTAGTGTAAAACATTCATTTCCAGGGGACACGACAATAGGACTATAAATATCCATTATGAACAGCCAGCTGACCAAAAATTTAGGACAAGTGAGTCAGCGCTCTTTATAATGATATAAAATACTGTTTTAGGAGAGACCATTGTACCAGTCACACTGGGACCACTCATATGAGACTAAACAGGAGCCTGAATACCACCTGCAGTCATGAAAAACAATGTGTATCACATCTAAGCATTCTGTGTGGTCTTTTTGTGACTTGCGTCTGGGGAAAAGGTAGCAGTAGAGGAAGGAATGGAATTTGTAATCTGATAGTCGGTATGAGCTACCTTCTGGGGCCCTGGCTCCTCTGTGGGAGCTGTGGTCAGCCTGTTAGGCTTGCCAGGGTAATTTTTTGAGTCTGTTCTTGTCGGAGCGATTTTGGCAGTTCTCTGTGCAATACAAACCTGAAGGGATCCAGGATGACAGGGTTGTGTTGTACCCAGCAGCCGAACCACATTACTGTCATGCGGTAAGTTGGTACATGTTCTTGCATACGGCCTTCATTGGGAATTCTTTTTTTTTATGTAATTACTCGCAGTAAATTGTACAATGGCTTCCAATATGCAGTATAAAGTTTAGAACAAAGTATGAACGATCCTAAAACACTATTCTTTAATTATCTGTAACAAGCCGTGTCACCTGAAAGCACATTCATGAAGGAAGGGCTTGATAAGTTGACTTAGCTCCTTAATTGATGGCTATCAAACCTAAAACTAGTTTTAAAAGGAGCTATATTTAAGCTTTGTTGTTCTTTATTATCTAAAATCCTGCTCAGTTATATTTGTTTTTATATAGCACCTTCCTGATATGATTGGCCCAAGGTGCTTAGCTTATTGACATACGACAGCTTAGGGTAGCAATAGTGGAAAGGGAAAATTAACCCATCGCAGGGCACACTCATCATTCATTCACACTCACACACCATTCAGTCACACTCGCACACCATTCAGTCACACTCGCACACCATTCAGTCACTCTTGCACACCATACATTCACACTCATGCACCATTCAATCACAATCACGCACCCATGGGCATCGTGGTAATTCCAATTAATCACAGTGTGTTTTTCGGCATGGGGGGGAACATGCAAACTCCACACACATGGAGCCATGGTGGAGACTGAAACCGTGACCCAAAGGAGTGAGGCAACAGTGCTAACCACTGCAACACTGTACCACTGCACGACCCTAGCAGGAGCAAACAAACTCCATAATTTGTCCAAGGTCACCTGGCCAGAAAGCCTGGACAGAAAGGCTAGTCTTTTATCCTCAGCTGCCTGTGATCTGCAATTTCCTTAGCATTAACTTGTTCTCCATTATCCAGCTGGCCGTACGGAAGGGACATGGTAGGTGAGTCCAGATGCTGATACGTGACCAGTAAAAGCAGCAATAAGTGCAAAACAGCAGCGTGTACAGAAACATCAGCAGCCTTATTTATGGTAGATTAGGGCAAAGAAATAGGCCTTTGGTTTGGATTTAAATACTGAGGCTAAGGGGGCATCCCTCACATATGCTGCTAGATCATTCCATAAACTAGGAGCCCTTTGGCTAAAGGCTCTACCAGAAACAGTCCTTTTGTTTATGTGAGGATTTGGAAGAAGGCCTGCATTCTGTGATCTCAGTGTATATTCGCCGTTGGATGTTGATCAATTCAGTTACATAAGCAGGGGTCTCACCCTTTAGTGCTGTGTGAGTAAGCAGAAGAATTTTAATGTCTGTCCTGCACTATTTTAGAATAGGTGTTATATGGTCATATTTATTCCGTCTAGTTACAATTCTTGATGCTGCATTTTTAATTTGCTGTAGGAAGATGGTGTGTGATTTGTGCCCCTGCTGAGCAGAGCATTACCGGGGTCTCATTTGCTATATATAATTGCACGTATTCATTTTTATCTTGAATGGTGAGAAACGTCCTCCTCTGTATGAAGCTTGTCCTAGATGGGGACTTAATATGAGAATTAAATGACAGGTCTGTGCTGAAAATGAGTGCCTGGGCAGCACAATGGCTCAGTGGTTAGTGATGAATGAATGGGTCCCTGAAAGTGAGACACGAGGCCTGAGAATTACTTCCTGGTAGCAAGGGAGTGGTGTAATAAGACTTCTGATTTATCATTGCTTACAGCCAGACAATCATCGCTCAATGTTTTTAAGTAGCTTACTTGGACGATGTATGATCACTTGCTGCAATCAATTATGTACAATTCATTGATGTTTATGAGCGATATGATGGTGCAGTGATTTGCACCGTTGCCTCACACCTCTGGCACGAGAGTTGGAGCCTCCGCCACGGCTCTGCGTGTGGGGTTTGCATGTTCTCCCCGTGTCATCATGGAGGTTCCTCTGAGGTACTCCACTTCCCACCCCCACAGTCCAAACACATCCTGAAGCCAACTGGAGTTGGTAAATTGCCTGTAGGCGTGCACGTGTGAGTGAACAGTGTGTGAGTGTGCCCTGTGATGGGCTAGTGTCCCATACTGGGTTGTTCCCTGCCTTGTGCCCATAGGCTCCAGATCCTCTATGACCTTGAATAGGACAAGTGGTTACAGAAGATGGATGGTCTGTATTGAAAGCTAGTGGCTGGGGAGCACTGTGCTAGTGAGTGGATGATATCCCTAAAAGTGAGATGCAAGGGCCCAGAATTACTTCCTGGTTACTCAAAGTGTTATTACGACTTAGTAATAGGATTTATGTCTATCATTGTCTAGTCAGACAATCATCGATCATCCATCCCTGTCTTAAAGTAGTTTACTTTTGCGATATATGACGTTTTAGAACAGTCAGTTTAGTTAAGTTCATTGTGTAATGCCTATTACTGATGATACCAATCATGCAGAACTGTCATTAGATATCCGAACATGATGCTGATGATTGTGTAAAGCTGAGGTGACCCAGAAAAGGAAGGTTGGCTTAGACTGACCTCACATTCCAGCCTGTTTAACAGAGTTAAATGGCTGAATGCTCCTTAGCAAAAACAGCGCAAAGGAGTATAAGTATTGTTGCATTCCCGACATCAAAGGCCTGTAGTTCATCATTTCCATCTCCTTCTAAAGCTGTTTCAGTGCTCTCACTTTGGCAACCGATAGAAACTTACTTGTTATTAGTGTCCAAGAATGTTTGCAATTAGGTGGCAACTGTTTTCTGTAAGATATTTGAGAGAATGGGGGCATTTGAGACAAGTGTGTAGCTGTCAAGAGCATGAGGTTCTAAATTTGGCCTCTTAAGCCATGATCTGATTATGTCCCCTTTATATTTATCAGGGACAGCAGCAGAAGCTTGGGAGTTCTTTGTAATTTTAAGTATGAGACCTATGTTTTTTTTACTGATCCTTCATAGAATTTACTTGGGACAGCATCTAATACTTGTAGCAGGTTTTATTTTATGATTTAATTTTTAAATTCTTTTACATTTTTAAAGTTTGTTGACCAGCTAGACCTTACTGGAAATATGTACACACGGTCTGACCTGCTATTTATGAAGTCTATACAATTGTCAATACCAAAATTAGAATGCACTATATTTGAAGGATCAATGACTTTGTTATTTATCTGTTACTATAAAAAGGAAGTGTGAATCACCTCTGTTATTTTGATTCTATTATTATTAATAAGCTAGGAATAGCAAGCTGAATGAGCATTACTGAGAGGTCAAGTTCAAGACCACATGCATAATCCTTAAACCTTGTGGACTGCAAGGCCGTGATTAAAATATATATCGAGGGGACACCCCCCCAATATTCAGATGTTCCCAGTGTTGACTCCCAGGCTATGTTCTTGGTGGAGTGTATATTAGTTTTACCTACTGTTATTTTAATAAATTAAGTACTCTATTCATGGCTGTAAGTTGTAACGTGTGATACCACATCCTTTTTTGGTGGATGTAAAGTAACATTATTAGCAGTTTTAATGATCTTTAAAGAAGCCCTTTTACTGCTGCTGGGTCACAATGCTCTTTATCAGAGACCGTACTGGTCATTGTCATAGAGGTTCACATACTTTTCCATCAGTCACCTTGACTGTTTAAACAGTTCACTCAATAAAACTATGACAACGTAAAATGTCATACATCATCAATCATGAAGAAATACAGATAACTCCAAAAGATTCTCAGTCTTCTATGTCACAACTGTGTGATTGTACATAGGGCATAGGGTCATACGAAGACTCCTATAAAGCTTTTCTTTATTTATATAACTTTGTTAATTTGTGTTCATTTAATAACAATAACAATAGATTTCACTTATAAAGCACTTTTCATTAGAACTGAATATCAGAATGCATTTATGAAACGATAAGTGTTACATATTCTACTAAAAAAATGACTTTTAAATGATTTGTGTTGGGGCATCTTTATTTAACGTCTGCGTCTCTGTTTTCTCACTTTCAGGACTCTTTATGTGGAACACCATGGAACGGCTTGTGTTCTGTGCGTTGATGTTCGGAATGTTGGTGAAGGGGCAGAACTGCCCAGGGCGGTGCATCTGCCAGAACATCTCTCCCACCCTCACCCTGCTCTGTGCCAAAAAGGGGCTCCTCTTCGTGCCGCCTACCATTGACAGAAAGACAGTGGAGCTGCGGCTGACAGACAATTTTATCACAATCATTCGAAGGAAAGATTTCTTTAACATGACCAGTCTGGTCCATCTAACCCTGTCCCGAAACACCATCAGCCAGATCACCTCCCATGCGTTCGTAGGTCTCCGGTCCCTGCGTGCCTTGCATATGGATGGAAATCGCTTAAGTGTCATTAAGACCGACCATTTTAAAGGACTTTTCAATCTGCGACACCTAATTCTTGGGAACAATCAAATTCACTATGTGGCTCCCACTTCTTTTGATGAATTTGTAGGCACTATTGAGGACTTGGACCTCTCGTACAACAATCTGAAGACTCTTCCTTGGGAAGCCATTGCCAGGATGACAAACATCAATACTCTAACTCTGGACCACAATCTCATTGATCACATTGAGGCTGGGACCTTCACCCTCCTTGCCAAGCTAGTACGCCTGGACATGACTTCCAACCGCCTGCAGAAACTGCCCCCGGACAGCCTGTTCCAGCACGCACAGGTTCTGTCAGATGCTAAGGGCTCCAACCCCTCTTCGCTGGCCGTGAGCTTCGGTGGAAACCCCCTTCACTGCAACTGTGAACTGCTGTGGCTAAGACGGCTTACAAGGGAAGACGACCTGGAAACGTGTGCCTCTCCCGAGCACCTTATGGATAAATACTTCTGGTCCATCCAGGAGGAGGAGTTTATCTGTGAGCCTCCTCTGATCACCAAGCACCAAGTCAGCAAGCCCTTCGTGATGGAAGGCCAGGGGGTGACACTGAAATGCGTAGCCATGGGTGATCCGGACCCTACCATGCATTGGCGCTCTCCCGACGGTAAGCTTGTGCACAATAATTCCCGGACCATCCTGTATGAGAACGGCACTCTGGATATCCTCATCACCACTCTCAAAGATAGTGGGGCCTTCAACTGTGTGGCGTCCAACGCTGCAGGAATCGCAACGGCGTCAGTAGAGGTCAACATGATACCACTACCCCTGTTCGTCAATAACTCCAGCCAGATGAAAGCGACGGACCCTGGATTGTCTGATATCACCACTTCCTCTAAGTCTGGTAACAATGACACGAAGAACCATGACAAGAGAGTAGTGGCAGTTGAGCTGACGTCCTCTTCAGCTATAATTCAATGGCCATCGGAGCGCCACATCCCGGGGATCCGAATGTATCAGATCCAGTACAATAGCACCTTGGATGACACTCTGGTGTACAGGTGAGCCTTTTACTGAAGTGTGAATGGCAAATTTTACCTAAATATTTCTTAGATTTTTATATGCAATTACCAATTATATGTTATATTCATTCACTCAACTGTCCTAACAGCACTAGTGAGAGGTAGCCTCAACATCAAACTGACGCTTATAGCAGCTACAAGAATTTCATGTGAAGCCTAAAAGTAAAGTACAGTCATTTACAGTCTATTACGCAAGTTTTTAAAATGCAGATTGGCTCATACACTTTTGGTAAATAGGGGAAAGATGTCTGCATAATTAAAATGTTGCGTGGTTTTAAAGATGTTTTCATTCCATGTTTTGACGGAGTAGCACACCTGAACACACCAGTCGTGTAGGGAAATTGCCTTGCCACTCATTTAGCTTGGCCCACATGCATTGGTTGGTAAGTGCAGATTTTCACAAAATGTGGTTGATTGCTGTAAATACAAGTGAACCAGGTTCCCGTGGCGGAATTTCTTACTGAGAGAAAAGATTTAGAGCACTAAGAAAAGGGTGATTTGATAAAGCGTTTTTGGCGTGATGAGTATAATGGTTAGGTTTTGAGTGTTTTGCGCATAACCCCATTTTGTTCTGTAAGCAACTAATTTTTTATTGTGATTTTGAATAATGCACGGTTTTTAGCAGAAATGACTGTATATGATGAATATAATACTTTGTGTTTCATTTTTAGCTGCACCCTGAAACTGAAACTGGTTCAGGATTTCATACATTTTTGTATATACAAAAAGAAAATTTAAATATGTATATATATATATATATGTGTGTGTGTGTGTGTGTGTGTGTGTGTGTAGGTATGTATGTATAAAATATAGATTTAAAAAAACTATAAAATATTGCATATATTGAATTATGCACTGACCAAAAAAGAGATGCAGCTTGGTAGTTTTACGCAGCATTGCTACACCAGTGACATGCAGCATTGGCCACTGCTTTTCATTCTCTAAAGAAAGCTGTGCGTGTTTCTGAGACGGGACATAAAAAGACTTTGCCAGAATTTATTCTGCCCACCTTGACCACAACACTCCTCACTTTCTAGTGTTTGCTATAAAGCATTTTGATTTTCTTTTCCTTGCCAACGTAAAATTGACTGTCTGACAGAAGCCCCAACTCTTTGTCCTTGTAAGCTCCATAAAGTGGTGAGCTTAGCACTACCTACCTAAACTATCAAATTGACCGACTAAGTCTCTAGGTCGCTGCATGCTATGAGGTTCATCGCTTTAGCTTGTCCTCTGATGGATACATTTTGGAAGTTTAAGTTTGAGGTATCATTGACTCAGACACTCTGCCCCCAACATGCCCCATTGCTCAGAGTAATGACCAGCACTGCTCAGTTCTTACTGCCCTATCGGGTTTAATGTGATGTGACTAGTGTAACGTTTCAATACAACCAACCATAAATGTGAGAATGGTGTCTGCACCTACGAGAATAGAGGTGGAGAGAGGTAAGTCAGTTTAATGAAGTTTATCTCTCAGCATGTGACAAATTGATTAACAACGTTATTGCTGAGGTTCTATTTTCCACCTGTGGTCCACCAAGCAGCTATGCTCAAATTACACTTGTGGAATTCTGTCTCTGATGCTCGACCTTCTCATCATGCCAGAGGGGGAGAGCTGAAGTGTGACTATGTTCTACTATAATCGGGAGATTGTTTAATCACTCCATAGATTTGCTTGGAGAAACTTCTTCCAGTTCTTCCAGGTCTCCATGGAGGGACACTGGTTAAAATGTGAGCCATGCACTGGAAATGCCCTCCCATCTCTGGCACATAGTGACTCCTCTGAAGGGGTTATGTGTGCATTACATTCTTCTTAAATTGATCTAAGTCTTTCCAGAAAGTCCACTCTACTACATGTCCTTTTTTTCGGCTCTGACCTTCTCATGTATTTCAGTGTTGCACATTAAATATCCTAGTCTCAGTGAAAATGTAGCCTAGAGCCGTGCTTCTACTGCTGTATAAGAGGGACATCCATTTTGATATCCTTGTTATCATTAATTCTGTCTCTATAGCTAAAACTGCAGCGTGTCTCTCAAGCTATGGTACAATGATTGCAGGATTTGGGGCAAGCTTAGCTATGGGAAGGAGAGGACCATCCCAGTTACACCTTACTTTTATTAGTAACCTATCTTGAATATTTATAGAGTGCCAAGCTCAAGTGGGTCAGAAAGATTGCTTAACATTGATAAAATCTCATGTAATGTGTAGGCTTTTTCAATCCCTATCTTCTGACAAATTGCAGCCTGGCCCCAAAATTCTCAGTTTGGGTTGGAAAGTTAACAATAGAATCGTTGTCCTGTATTCCTACTATACCTCTATTATCTGTTGGGAATGCATTCATATCCCTTACTTTGTTGATGAGGGCTTTAAGTTGGTGCGTGCTAGCATCTATCAAGTACTATGAAGGTAAGTGATGTCTTCCTTCACCTAGGTTAAGGATAACATCATTGGAAACATTAAATTCCCTCTTGACAAACTGTCTGGCAGTGATTTGTTTAATAAATCCTCTCATAATGTGCAGTCTGTTCCCATGATCACCCCATACCACCAAGCAACATATGTTTTTCGCAGCTTTCGCTGCTCTGGGCTCCTTCCTGAAGTGAGGAAGATATCATAAATGTCAAACCTGATAGGGAGGACACCTTTCAAAAACACAATGAGCTGCTGGATACTATTGTCAAGCTCCGCTTATTTGGCAGATTGATTCGGTTTGGTCACATGGTTAGCACCAGTGCCTCGTGCCTCTGGACCTACCGTTCGAGTACATGCCCCAGCGCCGTGTTTGGGGGTTTGCATGTTCTCCCCTTGTCATCATGGGGTTTCTTATGGATTCTCCCCACAGTCTAAAGACATGCAAAGGTGAACTGGAAGTTGTCTATAGGTGGGAGTGCCTTGCGAGGGACTGGTGCCTTATTCCCTGCCTTATGCCCGTAACTTCTGGGATGGGCTCTGCATCGGACAAGCAAGTCCATAAAATACACGGATGGGTTTAGTTTGAGGAGTGCAGCTAATTCTGCATGATCGTTCTTAAATTTATTTCGCATGAAATCCATGATCCGTGATACATCACCAATGGATGCTTCTTAATTAGATGAATTGGTTGAGCAAGACAATTGCTTGCCCATTCGTTAATGTGCTAATTATGTGGACTATGGGAATGACCCAGCTGATCCATGCTAAAGATACTCCTTTTCCCTCTTCTCCAGAAGGTAAGGCTCTTCACCAGAGGGAGTTTATCTGTTATCATCTTTATTTTTGGTGGAAGATTATCATCCGCAAGGCACTTCCCATTAACATATACTACTGTTTCACAACTAAGGCAGAAGATTTCTGTGGGTGACGATGAATAAAATCCTCTGTGCCGTGAATCCTACTTTAACTGGGAAGGAGGTGCCCATTTTCTCATTTTGATATGGGAAACATGTGAGATGTACTTAGGATAGGATATATATAGCAACTGATCACATATTACTGGGGGGGGGGCACAAGTGAATTAGTAACTCCATTACTACTGAAGAACAAACCATGGTCAAACTGTGTGACATACATGAACCATTATTATTGATTAATGATGAATGAACATGGAATCAGTACTTAACTAACATTTAGTTTCTGATGAATTAATACATTAAAGAAGAATGTAGGACTACGTTATTTGTGCCCCCTCAAAGTGTTGCCTAGCAACTAATGAAGGCTATTGGGCAACATAAATCTTTATTACCTGCTCAAGGGCTAACCACTATGTCGAGGGATTTTAAGTTCCTGTATGCACATTTCAATTTCTCTTCTGAAAAGGAGCAGAATATCGACTCTGAATCTGGTGACTTTGAAGGAGAATCATACAGCACCTGGCATAGTGATCTCTACCCTGTTATCAGAGGAGTTTATATTCTATGAAAATGGGAAAGGCTTGACTTGCCTGTTCTTCAAATGACTTCACACTGATTCCCTCCAGCCTACCGTGTTTGACACTCCTGCACACGTGTTAAGCAGTCAAAAAGAGTTGTTGCTTGCTATGTTGAGTACCTCACCATGGGGCCTAATCCTCTGTGCAGCTGGCTGAGGTGACTGAAGAGCAGAAGAGAATTATCTTATTTCTTGCTCTGCTGTGTTGGAAGTGTGATGTCTCTCACACCGTGATGATGGACTAGCATGATGCACTGTGCTTGTCACTGTAAAATTCTAAATACTGAGTTTCTGCCGTGTAGCTCAGTGGAAAACAGCGTTGGAAACAACGTGTTCTCCCATCAAATTTTTTTCCGATATCCAGAGGATTCCTTTTAAATCTACCAAATATTTGAAGCCGAACACGGTGTACTGGGGGTCGAGTCAACAAATATATGGGAACTTCAAGAGAGGTTTAGCAATGACTAAGCTGACACACATCATGGTTTGTCACCAACATGAAGATCATTTAAACATCATTTTCTTTGTCCAAGTCTTTTACACAGCATTGTATTGTAAAGACCTAGATCCAGTCTGCCTCAAAGAATGAGCAAAAGGAGGTTCTTCAAGATAATAATGTGATGAATTAAAAAGTCTATGTGAGTGACAGACTATGTGCTGTTGTAAAATACTGACAGAAAGAATACGTGTATGTATCACTTGTAATTCATGTAAAATCTTCTAATTCTAAGAGGGGCTGTTGTCTGGCACTATATATATATATATATATATATATATATATATAT
>JABFEA020000039.1:6524907-6542885 GCA_019775915.2 Cyphomyrus plagiostoma | reverse complement strand
AAGAGTGGAAATGACATTATATTCCTGAGTTCAGGTGGTAGTGAGTTCCAGAGTCGGGGAGCAGAGCAACTGAAGGCTCTGCTCCCCATAGTTGTAAGACGAGCAGAGGGGACAGTCAAGAGAATAGAAGAGGATGATCTGAGGTTACGGGAGGGAATAATTATAATTATGGGATGTGATCTGATAGAGGAAGCTCGTTCATTGGCCAGATTACCCTGACTGCAAGTTTGCTGCAGGTTAAAAACGTTATTCACAGTCAATGTAGGCATGGTGTTGGTAGAATGAATAATTAATTTATACCTTACATTTTTTTGCATAACACTAGGTAGGTATGTGCCTATCTAAATTGACTGGCACAATGACACGGGGATGGGGGAAGGCAGTGATGTTTAACTTAGGATAAGCTCTATTCTCTTAATAATTATGACAGTGATGTATGATGCAATGTAACCACCTGGAAGCTTAACCGATATGTATATCTTCCCACTGAACGAGAAATGCAATATGACACTGTTTCCCAGCAAAGTCCTCATGAACCTCCCAGGCTGTCCACGTTTTTGCTCTTTTCCAGATCCCAACCCACCTGTACCAGGTATTGCGTCCTTGATTAGCTGGGAGCTCGAGGGGAGCAAAAAAACGCGGACTGTGTGTGGGTCTGCACGTTCTGGGCTGAGAGAAACTGCAATTCTATGGTCCCGTGGTTTAGCTTTCCAGAAACATACCGTGATAATGTGCTCAGCAGGAGCTTTTGCCATGATGTGCTGATAATTATGAACAAATTAAAAATACAGCACGAAAACTACCTGAAAATAGACCACATGAAGTTTGAATGGCGGCTCAGCTGACTTGTTGGCACACCAGCATGTATGGAAATATATACAGAGCAAAAAGGAAGTCCACACACCATTCAGGAACGTTTGATACATTTACCATCAGATACTCAAACATATTACACCAGATTATTTAGTCTTTATTTACACAAAGGTAATACAATAGATACAGAAATGTAACTACAAAATATCAATGGAGACCTTAGATGAGTTTACACCCTGATTGTTGTTACTCCAGGAGAATTATGAGGGTTAGGGACAGAGAGAGGACAGAGACCAGTCATCCATCTTCTATCTGATTACTCTGGGCAGGGCGGGCTAGAGACTGTCCCAGGTACATACTAGCACATGCACTCATAGACTACAGGCTATTTCGGAGCACACATTAGCCTAGATACATGTCTTTGGACTGTAGGAGAGACTGGGGTACCTACAGGGACCTTACACAAGACAGGGATAACTCCTCCCGCACTGAGCAGAGCTGGCATTTAAATCATGCTTTTGTATTGGAGTTATTAATTTTAAGAATAAAACCTGTCTGCTGCACTCGGTTCCCACTAAACTGCTTAAGGAATTTTTAGCTGGTTCAAATTTTCACTGTAAATGTATCCCTTCACTCAGAACATGTTCCAGTACCATTTAAAGTGCTAATGATCTGAGGACTACCAAAAAAAAATCTTTAAAAAAATAATAAAACTATTTAATATAGACTACAGTGTCATATCTGGCCTTTCTTTTAAAAACTCTTTAAAATTACAACAGATACATAGATATTCACCATCTTCTACAAAAAAAACAGTCTGATTTCCTATATATAAAATGTGTTAACACCACCAAGTATTAACATCATTAGATGAAAATACAGTATTTGAACGATTATGATGTTGCAGCTTTTGATGGAATTGACCATAAAATCTTGTTCCACAGTCTTTCATGGGACTTTCAAGCCCTGTAATATAAACGGTTTGTCTCTTACCTAAAATATCATATTCATTTAACTAAGAAATGTGATAAATGTGAGGTATCATCAATATCAGTAGATGGGTCTAGATTTCAATAGAGATCAGTGTTAGAGGACTCACTGTTCTCTTTGTATATGGTTCCATTAAAGACTGTGAAAATACCAAAGTCAACTTTCAGACACCAAAATATATCATGTCAATATCTAAGCTCACAGTTACATTGAAATTTGGAAGTAAATGATTTATCATTATTTGTGATTAATTCACATTAATTTATTTCACATTTGTTAACTCAGCTTGTAATGAAGGCATCGTCCTCTACTCTGATCTGCCCTTTGATGGACATGTTAGTCTGAGGCATCCCTCTCATAGTTTAGAAGCAGCGCAAAATTAATCAGATTTCTAAGCATCAGTTTCACAGAAAAATTTATACATGCTTTTTTTACAGTAGATTAGATTATTGCATTGTTATTATATATTATTTTCAAAAATGTCCAATCACATTTTCCCCAAGTTACAAAGAATAGAAAAGGTAGCAACAAGGATAATGGCTTTATATTCCTACACTGCTTCTCAGTCAATAATTTCAAAATTCTGCTACTTACCATATATTGTAATGAACTATATGGGCACACAACACCATTGAGCTTTTGAATATTTCAAACTCAGGTATGCAGTGTTGTCGTTCAACACACGTCTGCTACACAGCCCTCCACGCAGTGACTAAAAGACGCTAATGTTACAGCATTGATCTTGATGACAACAGTCCCATACCACATCATGGCAGTGAGGCTAAGCTTGGAAGGGCAATGGGCAACTACGGTACTTCTCATTGGATGAGAAGAAGACCAACATAAATGACTTACCTGCTAATGTTTTGGCATCCCACTTAAGTTGTATGGTTGGCGTACCCAAGCGTGGTAGGCATCTTCTACCATGGGCCCTCTAAGTTATTTTTCCCATACTAATCAAGTCAATGCCGCTTTCATTAACTGTCTTCTGGTTTTTCTGCTTACAATGTGTAAGCAGTAGTTTATGACCGAAATTGTGTTAATTTAGGCTCAATTTGTGGGTCATTTAAGGCATGTACTATAATGCTATGGAACCTCAGAAGCTATGCAGGAAAGGCTTTCTTCGTATCAGTGAAACATATCTTTCTGGCATTTTTGTAGAATGTTATGTATTGAGAAAACGTAATGTGCTGAGTTGCTATCCCTACCACAAACCACCACTTATGAAGGTTAATTTTCGTGAGGTACTGGGACATTTAAAGATGAAGGGGAAGATGTTCTGTGTCAGATACAAACAGATTCTTGAATAAAATCAGTCACCCTCTACCTGAAATCAGTCAAAAAGTCTACCTTTTAACAGGACAGTAACTTGAGGCACGCTGCTCAAGCAATCTGTGGACAAGACTAGCTGGAGACCATGAAGAACGATCCACAGGGAGGCCTGACCTTAAACCTATTGAATACAGCGTGTGTGAGTTTGAAGAGTGCAGTCCGTTGGCAATCTCAAAATCTCCAAAAATTTTTTCCAGAATTTTTCCTAAATTTGAATTTTGAAAGGAGGAATGGCCAAATATTACTATATCTAGGAAATTCTATGCTAGTGGATACCTACCCAGAATGATTTATGATGGTAACAAGCTTCTAATAGGTTTGAACTCAAGGACATATATACTTCTCTAACCTCTATTTCAGTATCTTTTCTTCCTTTTTTAGTTTTTTTTTAATTTTCATAAAATCTGTTTCTCATTTGGAGTCCTGCTATTTCTAAATGAGTGTTGGGGACAATCTCATTTGTCTTCGTTTTGGGTGACAGATGCTGGGTTAGTGGGTCCCGGACTGCATGATATGAAGCACCCACCTCAGCAGGGCATTTCCCATGTTAACGTGTCATAAAAAAGATGCTCTTAGTGATAAAATTATGGTTCAGGGTTTCTGTGTTATACAGTGGGACGCCTTGGGAAGAATGGTTAGAAAAAATGAAGTAAACAGTTACATCAATACAACCCATTATCTGCTTTGTGAGAAAACTGGATACGTGAGTGGATCTATGCAATCTCATCGACAAAACCCATAATGCGGTATATGAAAGTCTGAAAACTCCAAATATAGTTTGTTTCAATGAAAGAAAGAATACATTATGGCAAGGAACCCAAAGACAAATTAGGGTATACACTAAAATGTCAGTGGAAACATCGGAACCAGGGAAAAAATAAAGAAGCAAAGCATCGTGGGAAACCAGAGGTAAGAACAAGGAATCATGGTACCAGGCACTGTGGGATCAGGAAGAGAGTGTAGCGGAAAATTGAGGGCAGATGAACTAATGGAGGAAGGCCTTATATTACTGACTGTTTTATCTTTTATTACTGCCATATCCTTACATCATTTGGGAGAAAGGGGTTAGACAAATCACCATTATTATTTTTTATTTTTTTTTTGCATGATGAAAATAACCTAGTCTATGAATAATTCATTTTGGTATTTCATCAGTTACATAGCAACTAACAGTACTTCAGCAAAACCTTGGAGAGGAACATAATTTATTCCTAAACATTTCACAAAATATAATTTGATAAAGTCTTGATTTGCTTGTATGTGCAAAAAATGTGTTATTGAGCTATGATTTTTTTTCCCCCACATACATAGTCTATCAAATATACAACAGCATGTACATTCTCCTACTTTATCTAGGAGACAGAGTTTGTGTCAGATAAAAGGTTTTGAAGCAAACGTGCATGATCACTGATCTGAACGGCACAAGGAGGGGTGGTTAAGGGGTATCTCAAATCACCACTTAAGACCATAATAAAAAATACCCGAAAAACATGAAATAACTTCAGAACCACATATTGTTTCACAGGAAATCATTGGTTGTCAAATTATGCTTCAGTGAAAACAGACTGTAAACCCAAAATGTCTTCATCATTGTAAGTGTGTTACAGAGACAATAATCATGCTGTAACTACTTTAAATCAATAGATACAGACTGGTCCGTTGGCATCATATCCTCATAAACTAAACAAGGTGGGGCTTAATATTTATCGAGCCCTATAATCCATTACCTTGGTACTGTTTCTAATGTCACTTGATTAAACTGGTTAAAAATGATCCCATTTTAAAATATCCCTTTATAGTTTTCAAAGTAAGCACAGACAAAATTCATGATTACATGATTAGGGATACCAATAATTCCAATCTGAATGCATTTATGATTTTTGGTGGAAATTAGGTGAAGTCTCCCTGAGATGGACTTACTTCAATGTATTGCCATTACTTCCAGAATGAAACAAGGAATAGGGATTGTATTACTTAAGGGCCGTGGTTTCTCTATTTTGGCGTGCCTTTGCATGTGGAAATGTCAGGCCACTACAAATTAAAAGACCTGCTTGTTGACAGCATACAGTGCAGGAGGCTTTGGCAGTCGCGTAGCTAAAGCTCTGTTGTGTGCACAAATATCATACAGTCTGTTCTTAAATCTATTCATTAATTCAGCTAATTGCCGACCCCATTTAAAAACCATGACTAAGAAGTGCTTTAGATTGCAGACTGATTGATTTCTCTTGCACAGTGGCAATTATGAAAGGTATCATACAATTTTTAAGCCTCTCTTCTCATCTGCAACCTCTGGAATTTGCATGTCTGGAAAAAAGCAAACAAGCATGAAAGAAAATCTGCATCCCTCTGAGGCAAGGAACTCATTTCAAAGACTTTTGGCTCCATATTGTCTTATTGTTGTGAATCTATAAACATTCATGTGCTGTAAGTAATGGCTGAATAATTGTTAAATTCTGCCTTCCGTTGTTTGCATCTTAAAACCTAACAATAAAACCTGACAAGATACACTACCATTTAAAAGTTTCTGCACACATTGAGATTTTCTACATTTGCATGTTACTCACTTAACATTTACTAATAATACACTCAATATTCTTTGTTAACATATACATTTACAGTATGTTCACCATTTGAGTACCTTTATTAGCAAGAACATTCATCAAAGTAACCTCCTCTAACAGTTATAACAGCAGAGAAAATTCTTTCTACAAGACACATTAAGTACTGCTCTCTGTCATGGGATGAAACAGTTAACTAGTGCATTTAAAGTTAAATGACAACCTAGAATTTGACTCCGCCATCACTGCACACTCAGTTAATAAGATGTCAGTGATTAAGATGTTATATACTCTTTTCATGTTATAAAGAAAACTAGTTTTACTTGACTAATATTTTCATCTATAGTTGTTCACTCAACTTTGCAATGCTTAACAAAAATCTGCAGTTTATGAAATAAATGGAAAAGTGGTAAAAACCTGTATTGTGCAGAAACTTTTGACTGGTAGTATAGATCACATTCACAAATAATAACATAATTACTGGTAGGTTTAGTATTTGAACAAACACGTAATACATTTTGATGTATTTGAGCAAGATAAACTTGAATTTAAAATGCTGTACTTTTCGAGTAAACTTACCTCTAGGTAGATCCTCAGTGGGTCTCTCCTTTGGTGACCAGCAGGGGTATCGCTTGAGTTTTCTGCAAATCCTGGACTGCTGCTTGTGCATAGGGGACACGGCATCTGCAGCCATCATCTCCGAAGGTTGTCTAATTTTGTTACCCACTGCCAATGTCATAGTATTGCAGTTTTTCATTGTGACTGCCGATACTTCTCCAGAACCCTCACTCCCGATCCATACTCCAGAGCAAGCTAGGGATTGTTCTTCTTGACTCTCGAAACCTTTTGAGCTGGACCTGGCAAACTGTCTGGTCCGTCCACCTTTTGGATGGGAGTGGATACTGGTGATGGTGGCCTTGTCTCCATTTTGGTAGCTGTAGACCTTGTAGTGGATCATCAGGATGATAAAGACCAGTACGGAGGCGACAATGATGCCTCCAATGATGATTATCATGGTGCCGCCCAGGAATTGCCTGTGGATGAACTGACAATGACTATAATCTTTCTCAGTGATGAACTGGACGCAGCCGATTTGTTGGGTTGCAGTCAGGGATGTGATGTCATCATCATAGACAGCTAGTAGACACAGGTCATACTCCCGACCTGAGACTAAGTCTTTCACAAGGAAGTCTTGACTGGAGGAGGGAATCATTCTGTCAATCAAGAAAATAAGTAAAGGTTACAAGATCACAATGAAAGGCACAGTGCCCTAATAAGTTGTAGTTCTATCTTGTGCATTCCCAGTGACAGGGTCCATGTCTCCCATTACCCTGACCAGGAAAATATTTGGAAGATAAATGGATGAATAGAAGCAAGTCATAGTATTTTCCCTGAAGAAGAAGATAAAGGTATATAAAGGTAAATAAAGGTAGGTGGATGTTCTAAAATAAATTAGGGAAATAAGTCTATTCATTAAGTGATCCATTGAATTAATTAATCTAGTTTCTGCTTATTTTTGTTCAGTATGGTACAATACTGGTGTTATGGATTCCTCATATGTTTGTTGCGATTTGTCTGTAATTTGTAATCTGTATGCATTTTATTTAAGCAATAACAGGAGAAGGAGTGCAGTTGTACTCCATTATATCACGGCTATGATTCGGTCGTAGGCATGAGGTCGCCGGCCTTATTGGATTTATACAACAGTCAATTGAGTAGCATTTATAAGCTAACACAAATAATATACAGCATGTTTATTTATGGGCCACCATAGTTCCCGTAACATCTGCGAAAGTAGCACCAGGTATCGCTCCAAACCTTCCACATACCCAGAAAATTCACTCCATTACCGATGCAGTTTAGTCTGATATCACCAGTGCCAGCGCTGGAACAACTACCCAGCTTATTAACGGAATAACTTTTTTAATGAAAACCGTGCTGCAGGTCTAATAAATAAAATATTGCGGCACTTGAATGGTGAATTGATGATGAGGCGGACAGTAAAGTTCATTTATTATAAAAACTTAAAATATATAAAAACTTAAAATCCAAAACAGATCAAAATAAATCCAACTAAACGGAATACATATGAACCTTTGATCCGTGTTGGAGGAGGAGAGACTAATGTGACGGTTTGTAGGTTCACCTGTAAAGCTGAGCAGCACCGCTGATGTGAAATGTCCGAGGGCGGTTATACCCTGATAGAAAGTCTCTTCTCCTATCAGATTTTTTGGTCGGAACTAACTTGTATAATATTATATTTATATAAATGTATGCTAAGTTTGAAGTTTATTCAACCAACATCGCTTCCAGATTTTTGTATACACAGAACCCAGTTAAAACATTAGTTATTAGACAGATGTATATACTGTAGGTTTGTATGTGAATTTTCATTATCAAAGATGGAGGAAAGCTACATGAACACGTGAATGAAGAACATGCAAACTCCATAATTGTATCCAGGTTTGGGAGCTACAACACTCACTACTTCATGCTCTAACCCGGAGGATCTTTACTTCACACATTTCCTTGCTATATTCAAGTACAAGAAGAGGATGTCTCCACCTGTGTCTTCCAGCAATGCCTCACATGTCTTCTTCTTGCATGTTACAGCTCTAAATACCTTTTCCACACTGCCCGGTTCCTCCATCTGGGTGTTCGCTGCACTTCCAAGTTCCTCCAAGTTGCATGATCTCAGGAGTGGACCTGCTTGTAACTGCTCTTAGGACCTTTGCAGTACTTCATGCACACCTTAAGAACCTCACAATGACAAATGACAATCAAAGTATTCCTTGGATACCAGACACTATAAACGTGATGCCGATCCACTAAAATAAGGGTTTCCATCCCCAAGTCTGCAATACTGGTCTGTAGTCAGTATTCCAGCAGGCTTTTATGGAGGGGGTGGTGAATTTCCAAAAATAAACAAACTACCCCTCAACGCTTATAGATTTTACCCTTAGCCAACACAGGGCATGACTGTGGCCATAGGGAAGAACCTACATGAGCTACATTTTCAGTAACACCTCAGAAACAACAGTACAAATGGAGAATTACTCAATTAGAATTCAGGTCAGACGTTAGCTTGGCCAGACAGTGTCGTAATTTATAGATAAAAAACAATACACAGCTCTGTGTTTTTTTAAAGTTACTGCTATACTTACAAATAAGAAACTCAGTCGGTCAGCAATTTTCCCACCTACTGTCAGTAGTAATGGCCTAATAAAATTCATTTACAATGATAATGAGGATGTTAGACTTCTGATTAACCATAATTTCTGAAATGATCTTGGACCAAGACACTTACCTTAGCATTTTCCAAATGACCGAGACTGACACTGAAATAAAAGCATTGATGAATGAAAACTACCTCTCCATTAACTCTGGATAACCTACTGAAGAAATTGTATTACTGGGGTGTGGACAATATTTCTTATTATTGGTGCTTAAGTTTCATGGGTTGAATTTCACATGTACTGATCCTTTGCAGCCTAAGCATCCATCCTTTGACTATCATGTAAATTCACTGATCTTCTTACACATGCTTGTTACAGCTTAGAAACAGGGCAAAAGTAATGACATTTTTAAGTAATAGTGACCCAGAAAAGTTCATTCATGCCTTTGTCTTTAATTATTACAAGGCTTTACTTCCATTATGTTCAAGTTGCACTATCCAAAAGATACAGAATCCTGCAGCACTGATTAAAACTAGGGTTAAAGAAAGAAAAACAATTTTAAATTTCCTGGTTCCTGTTCAAGATTTCAGAATTCTGTGCTCCAATAAGGCACCACATGGGCCAGCACGACCATATTTAGCAGACTGTCACAATGTTTGCAAGTCCAGCTGTGCATTCCATTAAGGAAACGTAGGTGTCCACATAATGCCAAAAATAAATAAACCTACTCCTGGCATTGAAGTCTCCACACTATAGAAAAGCTTGCATTCAGACAGAAGACATTCTGCACTTCGGTCCTGCTGAAGACGCATTACAGTTACATTGTTGCTTCACAGCTCCAGGGCTACGGATTCAAATCTCATCTTTGCTCAGTACGTGTCTCTGGAATTTACTACTTCTCCCTGTGTTTTGTCGGATAGGTTTCCTCTGGGTAATCTGGTTTCCTGTCCCAGTCTAAAGACACTGAAGTAGGCCAATACAGGTTAACTGGTGTCTCTAAAATACACATGTGGTGTGAGCATGTGCCCTAACGTCCTATCTCAGGTGTATCCCAACCTTGTGCCCTGTGCTGCCTGGAATAGCCTCCTGGCTTCCCATGGCCTTGACCAGGATGAGCAAAGATGGAAAGATAATGATAGACAAGATCTATCCTGTGTCCGTGTAGCCTTTATAGGTCCATTATCACTGCATCGCTCCCTTGGCATTGTTCTTCTGCAAGAAGGTCTCAATGTCATGTTCTGTCTCTGCATGTCTACCCTGTTGTGTTCCTGTTTCCTTCCATTCATCTCTCAATTACTCACACGTGTCTCTTGTTTAGTCCTCATCTCCCGTGTGTATTGGTTCCCACTTGTGTTAGGTTCCCTAGTCCAGCCATTGTCTAGGTCAGTTGGGTTTCCCTCTGCCCCTCATTCACAGCCTTAGGTCATCTCCTTAGGCCCTCCTGGTTTGGACCTCTAATAGTTTCATGTTTCTCTCCTTGTTTGTATTGCTGCTGATAAATAATCCCTCTCAGTGCCTCCGCAGACTGCATTTGGACTGTTCTTGCGCTCTGACACAACACTCAACAGCAACAAGTCCCGGCCCCATAATGACAGTAAGCCTTAGCTTTGAGGAAGATGGACACCTACGGCAAAGCACACTGAACCAGAACTAGACCATTACTTATTTGCCTGCTGATATTTGGGTGTCTGTGCATGTCAAATTGATAACAAATATATTGCAGTAAGAATATATGTGATGTCTCAAAATTACTGATGGATGACAGGTATTTGAAGAGTTCAGATGGACCCAGGACGTGAACCGCAGCATACACATTACTATGTACACATTTCTTTCCTTAATTTGACATGAAAAACATTTCTGGTGTGAGTATGTCAAGTAGGATAAGCCTTGTCCCAAGAAATAATGGTGCCATTTACCAGTCAATGAGTGCCTCAATGGGCTATTATCTCAGATGACTACTGTGTGAGTGTACCATGCAATTTTACTGCACTTTCTGGAGAATATTTTATATAGCATCATTGTCTTACAAATAGCGTTAAAACAAATTTGGTGGCCAGTTTCATGAGAATATGAGATGCAGAATCCCTATTCTGTAAAAATGGTGTGAAAAACAGATTTGATTTGCGGGGATGTTGGTAGCAATATTCCTGCCGTGATGCCAAAGGAGAGAACATCAAGTGCAACTGGCTAGAAGAAATTACTGAAAATGGAATGAAAGAAAAAAGCAGCTGCAGTGAAAGGAGAAAATATGGCTCAAATTGCCCATGTCTCGTCATAGTAGTCAATGGACAGTTTGTCGATTGAGTGTGAAGGAGGAGGTTTCCTTTAGGTGAAAATTTACCTGATTCATGACCAAGGAAACATTATCCTGGGAGCAGGCACAATTGATATTGTATGTGTCAGAAACTGACCTTCCTGCTTCCTGGGTTGCTGTTTGCACTTTGAAGCTCACCTGACATCAAGCTACAATAAGCGTAATTTCTATGCCAACCATGGTGAAGACCATGAAGGATATCTTATTGACTGCAGTCACTCAAGACCGTTTCTATTGATCCGTTACTGTTCCAGCATCCTCAGCGTGCCCGGTGGGCCGTGGCCTTGAAACATCTTGTACAAAGAATCCTACTACCGCATCCGTTTGACAGCTTCAGGAGATTAATCGATTTCTTCATGCTGTCATGGACCATCACAACTAAATTTAGTCAAACTAAACAGTACCAAAACCTTGAAGTTGGTGTGTGGCCGTGCAGGTTAGGACTATGCCTGTGATTCAAAGGTCTCTGGATAGATTCCTGTAGCCAGCAGAATGATGCTGTTGTTGCATCCTTGCCCCAAGATACACCAGAGACTCTGGGTGCTTGGTGACCATGTGGTCCCTGTCTGTGTGTCTTAAAAAGACAATGGTGAATAACAACCCCTTGGGGATGAAAAAAGTATCTCTACCAGAAACTGGAGGCCCTTCAGTGAAGAATGAGCCTTTGCCCAGATGGGGTGAAGAAGGAAGAGGGTGAGGGGTAGGTGGAGTTACTCCCAGATCACTGACCAACTTAATTAAGCTTAACTGTTTCCATTTATTTCGGAAACTAACAGTATGTGTGAACATAAGGGGTCATAAAAAATGTAAAATATATTGTCTCCTTTTGGATGATAACAAGTCCAGGTTGGGGAGCCCTATCACAGATAATTAAATCGTGTGAAAATTAGATGCTTTTTTTACTCCTCTGCCTAAAAATGGGAGGAATTAGGGAGGAAACTATGAAAATTTAATAAATGGGTTTAAGATTATTGTAGACTAGGCCTGAACAAATGCCAGGAGTAGCGCTTCTATCAATAAACTGTTTTGCCATATGTTTGGGCCAGCTGCTCGATAAAAGTGGGGCTACATATCAAGGTGAAAATCACTCCAGAGCAGTCCGTTAAATAGATGATTTTTGATGGAGTAAGGTGAAGTAACGTTAAATTTATAACACCCACATTTCAACTATCTCCACGCATAATAAACCTCTCCCCCTAATGATAGTGATTTTTCTGCAAACTCAACATTTTATAAATATTAATTTATATTTATTTATTTATAAATAATTCTTGCACTTCCATAGACATGGGTTTTGCGTACAAAGGGTATAATACTATACTGTGTACCCATTGTTGTGAACCATAATGTCATATCTGCCATGCTCGATATATCACGAGGCAGCCACACAAAGCCAGTATTATGCAGCATATGGTCATTGTTTACCTTGACAACTTACACTGCATGATGCCACATCCGGAACCCAAATACTGCCACCTCTCCGGCCAAAAGACAAGAGGCTGCCAACCTCAATCAGCACCACGGAGAGCATTCGCCTGTCAACGTTTCAGCACCTCTGTTTTGGACCTGCTGTCAAAAGCCACTTCACCCCTTAGCCTCCTCGCTTGGGTCCCACAAACGGCTCCAGCTGGCATACATTTCAGAAGTGTCTCTCAGCAGTGACAATGGAGCCTCCCTCAGAAGTACAAGGCAGGTGTTTGGCTGCTGCTTTTGGCCTGACTGTAGTGCTGCAATGCTTGTGCTGATGTGAATCAGCACTTGTTGCACTTTTTACCAGTGATATAGGCCTGGGCTGCATATATAAGGCCGTGGGATGTACAGGATTCCATTTTGCCTGCACTGTTAGCACCCCACTGAAGAATTGCCAAGTCAGCTCCAATGAGACCTCACACCAACCTCCACTCAAACAACCTTTTTTATCAATCTATTTACCTCCTCTTATCTCTTAGTTGTAACAGTTCGGACATCTCTTTAGTAGCGGAGTGGTTACAATATGGAAAGATGTAGTGGGTGACTCACACACGACTGCACCGAGCCAATCAGAAACAACACACTGACCAATGACAATTCCCTGCACTATAGAATGAAATAAGTCAAGAGGTCCGTCTTTCCACCTGGACCAAATGCCGTCATTCTGTTGTTTTTTTTTTAAGTCCACCATTCCTTGGTCCTTTCCTGCTATAACATAAACCATGTATCCTAAAAAATACTTCACGCTTAATGCCGCTAAAAGAATATTCGATGGCACTGCTGCACTTTGATTCACCATTTAGTTTGATACTATAGGTCGTATATACGTTGTATGTATTATTTTCCATGTTATTTTCTTATTTATTTCTATTTGATTTATCTTCTATATCAATAGTGGGACAAAAGATTTTCATTGTACATGTGTCACGTTGGGCCATGAGGGAATGACGATCTACAGAGCGGCTTACAGACAGCTAGGGGATTATTTTTTTTACAAACCGAGCATAAAATAAACCGGGAAAAAGGGACCATAACAATACAAAGGCAAGTAGGTAAACAAGCACTTATACAGACTAGAAGTAATGCAAGGAAATACAAGCATGAGACATCAGTATGCAATACTATCAACACACGAGCACAATGGCTGACAAAGGAACAGGGCAAGGGCGGGGACATTAGTCCATACGTAATGAGGACTTGTAAGAATAAAATTGACTAGAGAGATATTTTTGTATACAGTTTGGAATATATTTTTGTATTAATGCAATGGTACCTTGCGTGTGTTAGACAGCTAAAACCCAAGAATAAGCTAAAGAGAATTAAGAGTTAACTTTAGCATTATAAACATGTGCTTGAACTTTGTGCTCAGTAGATTGATAGACAGGACAGGAAAATCTCAAATGGCTACAGTTGAGTAGAGGCTACTTGCAGGTGGCCAGACCCATGAGATGAATTCCGTATAAAGTGCACATGCTTCGTACTTGTAAGATGTACACTGCATAAAGTGCTTGTAAGATGCATGCCCTACCCTAACTGAGGAGGGGGCACGACCTGCCCGTGTACCCCTTATAAAAGTTATGTTGACCAGAAAGTTCTTGAAGCATTACCAAGGAGATATCTTCAAAATGGTTGCTCCTTGAGCTCAACAACAAAACAACGTCATACTATAAAGTGTCCTAAATTTCTCTAGCTGCCTTCCTGGTGCAAAATAAATCCAGTTCCACCTTATAGAATCTGTCTAGTGCCACCCCTGATTTTTTCTGAACACTACTGATCAGTAATGAGTGGAGTGGAACATCTATGGACAGGAGCCCTCTTGGATTTTGGCAATGGACATCTTGGATTCCATTCTCATTGAGGATTTCCATGATGCCCATCCTGAGTGTCTATCTTCTTACCTTTATGTACAATCCAGGCTTATTTTCAGATGGAGGATGAACACTCTGACACACCAAACAGACTTCAGTTTTCCAACACAGAAGCAGTAATGATCACCCTTATTCAAATATTAAATGGGATATTCTAGTTGCATATTCTTAACTGTGCTGTGATGTTAGCAAGAGTACTTACACCCTTATGACTATAAACATGTTGCAAAATCTCTCTGTAAGTTGAGCATTAATTTTGGTTCTTGATTACCGTATAAATCACTCTTGCTTGTATTGCCTGACTTCGAGTGTGTTAATCACTTGAAACCTTGATAATGACTGGCTGACCTATGCCTAGCTTGCATTTCGGACATAAACTCCATCATTGGATGTACTCCCATGGGAATGAAATTTAGATCTGTTTTGTTTAATTATTAACAAATAAATCACCTCAATAATTAATTTTCCCAAGTTTTAAAAAGAAAATTTGTTGGATAAACTGCATACAAAAATATAAAAATGCAATATTCAATGCAGAATATGATGAACAAGAAGCACAAAATATACTTTTACCAGGAAAATAAATCTGAAAATGTAATAATATTATAACATGTAATGTTAAAATACGTACCATTTTACAAATTTTGACCATTTTCTCCCCTTTGACACTTGTACATTGCATTAACACATTAATTAAAAAACTGTTACAACCTAGTTATAATTGTCTATTCATGATTTACAAAGTGATACAACCTAATTTCTAGCTCAGTTCTAAAGGTTATCTCATAATCTATACCAACCATGAAACAATGTACTCCAAGGAAAACCAAATGTATTTTATTCTTAGTATAATGTATTGTCATTATATACATAAATCTGTGACGTAACCCTGTGTTCCTGTATTTTATACATCTATAAACAATTTCATTAAAAAAATTTGACATTCAGTCAATAAATGTTTACTGCTTGTACTTATGCACGAATGGCATCAAGCGTTAGTACTATTAAAGATGGTCTTCTCACCTGTATATCAGGGTGTCATCTGCAGAGCTATTGTACTGAACTTGGTACATCTTGATCCCTGGAATGTGGTGCAGCAAAGGCCATTTTATGAGCACAGAGTTCCCTGTCACCTCGGCCACAACAAGCTTGGGTTCTGGAACTTTTGTGCCATTGCCTGATACAGACTTCGTTGATATGAGGATGTCTGATGGACCTGACTCTAGCTCCTGTACTCTATTTGTGCTGTTAGCTAGGTGTGGCAGTGGGTTGACCACTAGTTCCACAATGTCTGAAGACTCTCCGGCAGCATTGGATGCTATGCAGGTGAAAGTGCCTGCGTCTTTGAGGGAGGTGATGTTGATATTGAGACTCCCATTGCTGAATATGGTAATCCGTGAGGTATTGGCGATCAAGCGGCCATCGGGAGAGATCCAGTGAATCTGTGGCTCTGGGTCCCCATTTGCTTTACACTTCAGGGAAACTGGTTGGCCTTCTATAGAGAAAGTTTTTGGAGACTTCCTGGTCATTACTGGCGGTTCACATATAAAGTCCTCCTCTGGGATGGTCCAGAAGTACTTAGCAATTAGTCCTGGTGGAGAGGCACATGTCTCCAGATCATCTTCCCTGGTAAGTCGACGGAGCCACAGCAGCTCACAGTTACAGTGGAGTGGGTTCCCTCCAAAACTAAGAACCAGAGAAGACAGAGGTGAACCTTTGGATTTAGTATAAACTGGAATTCTCAAAAACAAAGGATCTGGGGGAATCTTTTTCAACTTGTTTGAAGTCATATCCAAACGGGCTAGTTTATGCAAACTAGCGAAAATACCCATGGGGACATGCTCTATCAAGTTATGATCCATGTTAAGAGTGTTCACATTACTCAGTCTGCTGATGGTCTCCCATGGTACATTAACTAGGTTATTGTATGATATATCCAAGTCCTCCAATGTCTCCAAGAAGTCATCAAAAGCTAGGTGGGAAATGGTATGCAGCTGATTGTTACTCAATATTAAATGGCGCAGATTTGTCAAACCGCGGAATTGGTCATCGCCTATAAGAATGAGTCGGTTGCTGTCTACGTGGAGTGCCCGCAGTCGACTGAGGTCTGCAAAGGTGTAAGGCATAATTTGGCTTATGGTGTTGCGGGACAGAGTCAAATGCGAGAGACCGGTCATGTTGGCAAAGTCTTTCCTTCTTAATATTGTGATGAAATTATCAGTCAACTGCAGCTCCATGGTTTGGTGATCAATGACTGTCGGAACAAAGAGCAGTCCCGTTTTGGCACAAACGATGGCAAAGGAAGGTGCCAGGTTCTGGCACATGCACCGCTTGGGACACAGCTGCCCTCGTACCAACAGGCAAAGCATCAGGAGGGAGAGGATAATCTTGTCCATGTTCCTGTCGTCTGTAAGTGTGAGAAAGGGACATACAAGTCACTCAACAATTCAAGCAAAGTTCTGAAAGGTGTAAAAGAGCAAACATCTGGGCATCTTTGAGATCTTTAAGATGCATCGTTTTTTGCAAAAATCAAATGATAATTTATATACTCATTGGCAGCTCTACTTAGGCCTTCTTAAGGAGAGGTCAGAAGAGGACGTCAGACTGGTGAAAGCAGACAAAGAAAACCCAAAGTGCAAAAATAACACCTCAGTACAACAGTGGTGGGTAGATTGTGCTCTCTAAAGACACAATTCATCTGCTCATGAAGTGGTCCTACAGCCAAAAATACATCCTACCCGATATTAGCTATGTATACGTAACAAAGTGACCACAGAGCGTGGGCCTACATCTCCTCTTTCTGAAAATTCTTCCTTTGTCTCCATCTGAACATTAAAATAATTTATATTTTATTTTTAACATTTATTTTTAATACAGGATATATAATTCCATAAGGTACCTAATTTAAACTAAAATGAGATACTCAAGTTAAACAAATAAAATAAGCTGTTTAGCTTACTAGGTCTTCCGAGAAAAATAATGAAAGTTTAGCGAATTGGATTTCTAGAGCAACACAGTAATATTTAATGTTGCTCACTGCTCCTGCCTGAAATATCCAGAGGGTGCTAGTGTAATTGCCCCACTCTGTTCTCCAGCTCTCATGTCCCATGGTTCTGGCTACATCGGAAGAAAAGGGCCTTTTCACAGGTTAAATGGAAGTATGACTACCACAATCCCTGAAAAGAGGTCATTCCTTTTTTCAGCAGTAAACTTTGTTCAAACCAAGTAACACTTTCTATAAATGCCTTATCTATAAGGATCTATGAACAACACATTATAATGCCTTCATAACGCATTATAAACATCACTGTAAAAATTTTAAAAGGGCATAACTGTCACGTTCAGCGACGTCCGTCCCGTCTCAGCCCTTCGTGTCCGCCCCGCCTACCTCGTTACGTCCTGGGATTTCCTATTGTGTCCACCTGTGTGGCGCCGCCGCACGCCTGTCTCGTGC
>JABFEA020000039.1:6514049-6524807 GCA_019775915.2 Cyphomyrus plagiostoma | reverse complement strand
TTAAACCCTCAGTTTGGTGTATTCGCTTGGCTGCATGTCTCTTTGTCCTCCCGGCACGCTCACCCCGGAACGTCACAATAACACATTATACATTATTATCCATTATGAATGCTATCTGAAGCTGTCATCTATAATGCACTATAAATAAAGTTACTCATATCTACAGCAGTGTATTATAGATGAGAGCTTCATTTGACTTTATGCAGTATTATAAGCAACACTACAATGCCTTATGGCTGTCAATAGAAGATGCTGCAATGGTTTACTAATTCTTGTACCAGCCATTATAATTCATTATGAAGGTATCTATAATGCATTATAGATAACAGCTTCAAGTAAAGTTTTACCAAGTAGAATGATGTTTGATTTCACAAAATATAAATCTTTTTTTCTCCAGGCATCCGAGTATTTATTTAATCAATTTAACATTTGCCATTGAATTCATTCCCATATTTCAATATTGTGATGGGATGATTATACAGAAATCTACTTTGTCAGTTATAACTGACAACTGAACTTCTCTGTAGAGAGACATTGCATTAAGAAGAATGGAAGAAGAGTGGATGAAAACAAAATAAAGATATAATGAAAATTGAAGGTTTTTTGCATGATGTCAGGAATATTTGGCTCTTCATATAATGTTGTCTTACATGCTAAGAAATTGAGCATAAACAGAAAATTCTGCCAAAGCTCCACGGAATAAACTTTCTGGTTTTGTTATAAATCCTAATAAGAGTGTTTGTTTATCTGTGTCATGATACTTTCATCCATTTCAAGTCTAACTCATAATCCTTTTCATCTTATTTGGTTTTCACTGCATAACCTAGACACACACTCAACAAACAACCTAATTAGGCAATGAAACAAAAGAAAGTACGTGCAGCTATATTAGACTTACTGACGAATGAAGTAAAGTAATCTGTGCTAAGATGGTCTCTAATGGATGGTGGACTATACTCCATTTTGTTTGTTGTAACTCGACAATATATATCCATGTTAATGGATTGTGATTATTACAGATACGCTAATAGTTGCCATTGTTATCGGGTTTTCTGTGGATCTAAGATGAAAAAAGGTTTGTGAATGTGAAATGCATTATCTTAACAGACTATTTCCTTTTGTATAAATGTGGATTATTCTAGTATGCTTAAATTGCCAGGGTATCAATCTCTGCAGCATTAATGGCATGTGTCTCACGAGACAATACTTGCATGTATCATTGCCTAGAAACCTAGGTGAAGTATTATGAGTAGCTAATGCATTCACTCAATGTTCTGTGTTTCCAGGTAAATTATTAGCTCAAGTAATAATATCACAGTTTTTTTGTAATCGATGATCATAAAATATTTCATTGATTTTCAAATGGATAGATATTTAAGGCAATATGTCTTTATGATTAACCTGTTGCTGGATTTTTACCTATTTATTGTCTTCCATACCTTGTGCACCATTCTGTCCATACTGGATAAGGCCTTAGAAGATGGATGAATATATTGGTTACTCTTAAAACAGGATTATCTTTTTTAGTAATACATTCTGAAGATTCTTACATTGCAAATGTACTCTGAAAAGTCCTTTTAAATCATAGTAATAAGAAATTCACTATCAATGCCCAATTCTATCTTTGTTCGTTGTATCCATAAATTTGTTTTGAGGTTAGCCATCGAGTAAGATCTAACCCTTCTTTAATAAATTAATGCAAGAATGAGATTATTTCTGTAAAACGAGATCTAACCCTGATGCCACTGTAGAGGTATCACTTAATTTTTATTCTGCAATATGCAATAAATTTAATCCCGTGTACAAGTATGCCGATATTTATCTTTAACTACTTAATGATAAAAGTGATATTCCTACTTCCTTTATCTATTTTGTGGATCAGCTAAAATTCCAGTTTTGAAACCAACAAATGGCAATCAGCAGCGGGCAGGCCGACGGTAGCCATGGTTTCCTCATGACTGGCTACAGGGAATGTCAACAGGACGCGGCTGGTGGCCACTCAGTGTCCAAGCGCGGGGGTGGGACTGTCTGCTCAAATGCAGCTTACAGCCTGTGCTGGGGCCTAGCTGCAAAGGAGGAAGAGGAGTAGGCAAGTTGATGATGCTCCCTCTTCTTGCAGACCCAGACAACCTGGTGGTTGACCTGTCTGAGAGGAGAGCAGTCAACTGGGCACACCTGCTGGGGGGGGCAGGACTCCCCCACAATTGCCGATCACACCGTCTTAGTCACCACAACCTATATGCCTTCACTTAAATTACCAGAACAAATCTCCTGGGGGGTTTGCCTCCACCCTCATTTCCTGGTGCCCCTTTGCCTGCCACGGTTAAATTTGTTCTGAAATTAAAATTACAGTCTGGTCTAAGACAGATGCATAATATCCTTCATAATAGAGTCTCTATTACTTTCTATGAGTGGTTTACAGTCTTTTGAAATACTGAAGCCCCTTTTATTCTGAATGTGATCTGGTAAAAGACAGGGCTGAGGGGGGATGACAGGCATTCAGAGACTCCCTTTTCACGTTGACAGTCATCAGACAAAAGCTGTATATTCCCTGGAAAGTTTTTTCCTTTTAAATACAGGCAGTTCACTTATTGGAAGAAATGTTCAAGAAATTCATTGAATTCAGCGAGGAGAAATAATTGGGCAGGAATATTAAATATCTTTAAGCAGCTGGACAGAGTACTTTTGTCTTGTCTCATACAAGGGGTTCTGGTTCAGATAGATTATTCCCTTACAAAAGATGACTGCAAACCATGACGTTCACTGCGAGATCGCCATAGCAAATTTAATCCAGTAACATGTAACATTTGAGTACTGTGCTTATAGAAACGGGTGGGGATGGGCAGTAAACAACAAAACTGATGGAAGCAAGCAAAGGGAAAACATATAAACACCTTTTTGTGACGAATGAACCTCAGGATGTCAAGAGCTGGTTACTGGAATTGGTGACAGGACCAGAATACTGGAAACAAGGAGGGAAGTAAGACAGAAATTGGCACAACAGAGGCAGTCCACGGAATAAGAACTACTTTCAGACAACTCATACTTATTAACATATGTCAGAAAGCCTATTATATGAAAAATTTGGGTGAAATACCACAGTTTATAATAATCAACACGCACGACTTTGTGACACTCATGAAAACATTTCACAGCTTCAGCAGTCTGTCAGCTCCAGATACAGTGCAGTACTATGTAGTTACTTTTAATACTGCATTATTATTATTATTATTATTATTATTATTATTATTATTATTATTATTATTATTATTATTATTATATAAAGTACTATTATTTTTCCGACTTACCTACAAATTCGACTTAAAGACAGACTTAGGGAACAGATCTCGTCTGTAACCTGGAGACTGCCTGCATTACAAAACATGTAAGCTAAATCAATAAATTATTCCTGCTCGTTGCCCTCTCCTAAAGTGATGACCAACAGGAATAGGTTCTGTTCAGCTGGATGAACCATTTTTCATGTGCAGTTACCCCAGATAGATCATTTCCATCTGAGAGGGACCACAAGCTTCTCAGCGTTTTTTCCCCTTGACCCGTTTTAGCAACATAGGCACATAGTTGGATTAGTAGGTTAGTGGTGGTGAAGTACTTGAAGGTGTAGATGTTTGTGCTGGTATTGGTGACTGACTAGTGTGGCTTAACCCCGGGACTGCCATTATGCACCACCAAAGAAATGACCATATCTCGAATCTCATTCCCGAATGACTGGAATACAATGGGGAGTTAGTGAGCCGATACGGCCTAACCACATCCACACAGTGCCCCCTGGTAGCGGTAAACAGGATTCCGCATTAGTCCTCTCAGTCTGAGTGGTTTATAACGGTGCCTAAGGGTGCACAGCACCTTCAAATTAATAACGTGCACCCTCTGGTGGAAGTCAATCTGTCCATGACTGTGGAAAGAGGGCAGCAATGGTACCCCCTCACTAATTTTAGATGCACACTTAGTAAATTTTATTAATTGTGATGAGATTAAATGTGCTACACTCTCAGAAAAAAAGGGTAAAAATGTGTACCTTTCCTTGTCACTGGGGCTGTACCTTAGTAATTTTACCTTTTAAGGTACAGAAATGGACTCTGGGGAACATCCCAAAGGTACGAACTACGTTAACGTATCATCAATGGTATAGAAATGTTCCTCAGAGTCCATTTCTGTACTTAAAAATGAACAATTACCTGCAGCTTAGAGTACAGTTGGCAGATCCTTGATGGCACAGCACAAGTAAGTACCCTGTTTCTAAGAGTGTGTGAAGGTCTAACTTTATAAAGATGTAGCAGTCCAGACATCTCCCAAAGCTTTGTGAATCAGTAGAAGAGGGTAATCGATCTTAATTTTGATCCCATTGAAAGACTAATAATTAATGTAGGAACATAATCCCCCAACACTATTCTTTAGACAAATTTAGAAAGTGGAGGAGGATGTTGATGATCGGATAAATTCCAGTGCAAGGGCCTCCTCTGTTGATCCATAGTCTTCAATTCTTGTGTGTGTAACATGTAGACCCAACCCAGTAGAGTGAGAATCTCATGGGTGATGAGGCAGGAGAGGGAATGCCTTGGTTTTGCTGGGGACATCTTTTAATTGTAAGGTCTCTGGGGAAATCAGTTTAGTTAGTTCTGGAATTCTCAGTGAAAGTGGGTACTGTTAGATGTGGGCAAATTCTTACAGCAATGCTCAGATCCCCATGCCAGTAGCTCCTTGTGTTTCCTGGAGAATACCAATTTGAATTGAGCCTGGGGTTCTGTAGAACCAGGGGGCTCCTTGGAGAGGAGATATCCAACAAATGAAGTAGCTAACCCGCAAAAGGTGAATAGAGTCTGGAATGATGACAGTTGATGGAGTAGTATGTTGTCATTTGAAATGAAGGCTATTCGGATCAACGTCTCAGCAAATTACTCCTGCTTAAGCATCCTGTTCAGCTTGTGATAATACATGGTGGGCCTGGGTTGGCTCACTTCCTGTGGCCAAAATCCAAAATTCCACAGTGTATTTTGATGCTGGTTGATCTCCCTGCCGTACTGAATAACCGGATTCCTAAATTCCTGGGCCAACCTTGTGACATTCAAAGACTTCTTTGAAGAAAGCATAGAATCACGTCTCGGATATTAATGAAGTGCATTTATATGTAATAGATGACCCCAGACCTGTTCCCATCAACAATAATATGACAAAACGAATCTTGTCCCAATCGGTTCTCAACATTTCAATGTACATTGAACTCTACATTAGATAATGTATGCACATATTGCAAATACCATTGTAATTTTCTGTGGTAATGGTAAACAGCAGACATCTGTGGGATGAAGTTTTCCCTCAGGGAGCCAACAATGCTTGGAAATTCTCATAAATTAGTTGGATTAATTCACTTGGTTTCTCCTTGTCACAGGTCAGTCTTGCTTCTAGTTCTGCTGGATCCATGGTGGTGAATTACTCCATAATGACTGGACAAATGTGGGAGCCACAAGTTCATTTCCAGAATTGTAGTCCACAAACCAGCAGAGAGCCAAAAACAAGGTAGAGATAATCAAAGGCAGACAAACCCAAACCCTGATCCAAATCCATAGTCCAAAAAGTCACAAAATCGACAGGGAGTACTGGGTCAATAACCAGATCGAAAAACTATGTGCTTTTATGCCAAGCCAATCAATCAAGTTTATGAGTTACAGGTGAGCTTTAGCATTCAAGGGAGGCACAACAAGAACTGACCGGACTTA
This sequence comes from Cyphomyrus plagiostoma, assembly GCA_019775915.2. Classification (NCBI taxonomy): domain Eukaryota; kingdom Metazoa; phylum Chordata; class Actinopteri; order Osteoglossiformes; family Mormyridae; genus Cyphomyrus; species Cyphomyrus plagiostoma. The sequence goes on along the minus strand of JABFEA020000039.1, from coordinate 6,519,072 downwards.
GCTGGATGGACACGACACATATCTAATAAAAACTCAAAAATGGTTGCTGACATTCACAAATCAATAAACTGGTATGAGGAAAGGGGTTCGATTAATCTATAATCTAAGTATTAATTTATCAGGCAGAGGGTGCAAAAAATGTACAATTAAGTGGATGGTTTTGGAAACACAGAAAAATCTAAATCGACGATTACAGCTATCCTCCTTGCTAAGAGACACTAACATAGAACATAGCTTTCAGCACATGGATCAACAGTGGCTTTGGCGTCAAAAATGTAAAGATCAGACTTACCGTGAAATATGGTGGTGTATCTTTGATATCATGGGACTGTTTTATGTCCACTGGTCCTGCAGGCCTTGTGAAGGTCATCAGCAGCATAAACTAATCAATTACCAAAAAAAAATCTGTTAAAGTTTCCCCATCTGTCCAATGTCAATTCTGTAATTACTGAATAGGTGACCAAATGGCAGAAAATTATCCTGGTGTCAAATACCAGTTCCAATTTTTGCCCATTTGGCTACGGTTCACTAAAGTGATTTAACAGAGAATTTACCATATAACATATGTCTAATCAACTTATAATTTCAAAGTATAAATCCTCTAAAACCCAACACATGTCAAACCCATTATAAAATGTAAAAAATTAGGAAACCAACAGAATAATCTCATGATTCAGCTAATAAAAGGCTTCTGACCATGAAAGGAGAGTATTTCTCTTATGGAAAGTTGTTTATCCACTGAGTAAGAAAGCCTTAGAACCAGTGTGCGAAATACCCGTCAGTATTCAGGGGTCCTCATCTCCCTATTGTTGCACAATATTGATCTTGAGACCCCCTTAAAATTTTACTTTTGAGGTGTTCAGGGGGTCTCATGGGTTATTTGGGGGTGTCGGACCCCCCTGGATCCCCCAGTGTCAGCCAGTCCTGGAGTCCATTGGGGTGAAGGGCCTTGCTTAATGGCCCAATGGTAAAAAACATAAAAATCATCTGATCACTAGCACAGCATACTAACCTGCTGAGCCACGATCCCCCAGAAAGCCATGGACAAAATAGCATATATGCAATTTGACCCATGTTGCCTTATGCAGACCTCACCCCTAGCATGAGGTCATCCCGAAGAGCCAATAAAAGATGCAGCAGTTTTAAAATGGATGGTCCAACAATCTTCAGGGAAGTCTTTCCTGAAGCTTAAGAGAGCTCACTAGAATGAATATTGGAGACAAGTATCACCCATCTCGAAAGGGCTGTTATGCTCACTCAGATATACCAGTGCTGCAGATTAAACAGGTGGTGAACACGTGTTTCGAGAATGAATGAGTACTAGCCTGCAGTATTTGAGGCAGGGCTGTCCCTGTCTAAGTCCAGTCCTCTCAATCCATCACAGAGTCTCCACGATCCAGACATTTGTCTTTCGAGCTTCTGAGCCCCATAACTAAGGCAAAATGAGCGTTATTTTTTAGTTGACTGAACTTCTTCTCTCTCCATCTCAAATGTTGCACGTTCCCCAGATTTCGTGGTCAACAACAACTTCAGCCTTTATAGCATACAAGGCATCTCCAGTAATTTGCTTCCTCTGATCCTCCACAGATTTGCCAAGGGTCTCCACTCTTGGGTTGTGTCACCAAATATCCATCTTGCTCCTTCCACAGTAGTTCATTTTTCAGGTCTTTATCCATCTGGGGATAAAGACACGAATAAAACGGATGTAACAGATGAGTATATCTTCAATCCAGGGTACAGAACATCCTGACTAAGATGGTTGTCTCGTGCTGCATCATGATGACTAACAGCTGGAAATTACTGCAATCTACAAAGATATCCTACCCAACCAAAACAAAAACAATCTTCTCTTAGACTCATCCAACTCAGAATCTCCAGCAAGGAGAATATCACTTAATTCTTATTAGCAATGAAATATATGGCCTTTTCTGGGTTAGACCTTTGTGCACCTCAACCTTGTACAATCTGTGTACTACAGTTGGTTGGATTTGCTCCCAATGTTCATCTCTACTTGATACTGTAAGGAAGCTCCACCATAGTCACCAAATCTGTTCCCACTCCTCTTTACGTTGTTCAAACAGGTCTATTCCTTGTGTGAATATGTGTTTTGGTCACTGCACTTCTTAGAAAAGGTGCACCAGATGCTCTCAATCGGAACAAATCTTTCCTGCACTGCTTGCTAGCTCTATGTATTGTGGTTGATTCCTTCCAGCCATTGTACATGTTCACATATGCGGCCCTTTTTGGCCCACTGTTATTGGTCTAATATTTCTTATTTTAATATTTTTAAGTGTAAGTGGTTGAGGCATTTTAATTTTTGGGGACTATCAACACCAACAAGATAAATATTACTTCCATCATTAGAAAAGGTGTGCAGCAATATTGTTCTTTGTGTACATGTCCACTGTGAAATTCTACTCATCCATCATTGAGATATTCTGACCACCACAATTACTACCTACTTCTTCCCCCGCCATCCCCCACCTCTCTCTCTCTCTGTGATCAGGCTGTAGTAGGTGATCTTCTCCACTGAGAAGATCACTGGCTGTGAGCCACTGGCAATAAATATCTTTTCACTGCCAGGGCGAAGAAGCGAGTTGGCAAGATTGTTGCTGATCCCACCCACCCCAACAGGAGGTACACTGCCACTTGGACTGCACACTATCGCTGCAGTTTTTTTCTAAGCTCGTCAACAAACTTATCTCATGTAAACACCCCTGACAGACACATACAGCAATTCAGGTCTTCCTTACCACAATCACAATTTCTATTCATTTCTCTTCTCAGATGTGCATCGCTGTTATTTGTAATTATTGTTTGTGTCACCAGTACGTCATGTTACACATAATTTTGCCTTGTACTCCTATTGTTTTACACAATATTAGTAAGTTATCCCTTGGCTGTTATTCTTGCAGGTTGTGGTTTTACATTTGAATTGCCGTGCTACATCAGTATATTATTATCATTTTTCTTAGTTCTACGTTGAACCACGACCAATTCCTTTATGTTCTACATACTGGTAACAGGGTTTTTTTTCCGTGTACTTATTTAATTTAAATAATTTTATAATAATCGTGATAAAAATGTATGCAGATTGAAAGTCATTTAATGACTTAATGACATATTAATGATTTAATATGATTAGACCAAAAAGTAATATTCTTTAATAATTATTATTCAAGAAAGCAAGAAAATATATAGAGAGGAAAAGCAAAACTTAAAATGTGTATTTTATGCAATAACTGGACATTCAAATGGGTCAAGAAAAACATGGAAAACAAAATTGTGTCATTATGTGTCCTGCTACCGCAAACTTAATACACTGGAGCAATTTTGGTTTGCCGTTTTCAACCATGCCTCACATGGTGACATGTTCTCTCAAGACAGGCCATTTTACAGGATGATAAGGTGCACAGCAGTGAGTCAGATTCTTTCTTCTCTTGCAGTCTTGCTAAAAATTTTCACTCTTTCGTGTATAGTTACAAAGAGAGCCTATGCCACAATCAACTGTCTTTTTCTACAATGTAGACCACACCAACTGCAATTTTCCCACAAAAAAATCCAAAAGTGGAAAGTTATACAATATACCGCTGTGATTTCGGATATATTCTTCTATAAGCTTATAGATGATTTATACACAGGATCCATTCATTAAAGTAATGTCAAAAATTAGGCCTATTTATATGTACATATAGCAGTTAGCAAACATGCAGTTAACACTTGCACCTGGTCCAGTTTCATTTATTTGTGTTTTTTTAGAGGCTATAATGTTTTTGCTGTTACAGGCAATTCAAGTAATGCAGTTCCACAATATTTAATAATAAATGCCTTCCAAAAACATTTAATAATGAAACAATTATTGGATTACACTGAGAAGTGTGTTTAAGACCTTGAATAAAAATAAATTATGTAAATACAATGAGGATTATATCCTGTTCTGTCTCCATACCATCCAGGTGTTCATTCTCTCTGCACTCATTAGTTGGCCTAATAGGATACTCCTCTATATAATCACCATTATATTCATTCCTAATTTAACAGTGATGCTATGCAGCACCTGTACACACTACGATCATGATAGATTTACAATCAGAGAGGGTTTGAATCCCCCAGTTCATTGATTCCATCCCTATGACATGTTCCAGTATGCTGCATATTCTATTCTGTGTTTTGTTGTGCCATTCTTTGGCTAATGTCTGGAGATTAGCAACAGGAGATAGGAGATATAACTGCAGAAAAAGGCTGCTGTCATCCGATAACCAGTCACCACTAAATTCATTCTCCTTGCCACCATATCGTAGACCATTTGAAGGCTGTAAGTGTTCAGGCCTACATAGCATAGATGCATACACTGTATTTCAGTGTGTGCAAATATAAATCAGAGCTCCTTCTCACATTTATCTTACGGCAGGTTACTGGAACCTTGCTTTTAATGTCTTGTTCTTGATAAGACAATCATGCTGGACACGGAACTCACCAAGCTCGTCTCAGACTGGACCAAGTAATTAAATTGTCTTTTTTTGTAATGGAATCATAAATTGTATGTCCCTCTCAATGCATTCAGTCTCCACCAACTCAATTTCCATCAACTTGATTGTGTGGCAATAAGTTTCTATCATATTATATCGAATCCTATTCTAAATATATTACACTTTAGTACATGTCATGCGTAAAAAAAACCCAAATAATTGGAAAAACACACGTTGTTCAGAATGCGAAAAACATCATTTCATACAAAAAATTGGAGAGTGCACAGTCATGACAAATGCAACCCCTGCCTGTTAAAGTACTGCATGCCACAGCTGATTTGCAAATGCACTTTATGATTAACAACTGCGTTGACTGGCTTATTATGTAAGGACATAGAAAGCACATGATGTTACGTACGGGGGGGGGGGGGGGGGGGGTTTTAAATGAACATATTTTAGCGACAAAAACGATATTTTGATGCATTTAACAATTTTTTGCTTTAATTAAAAAAACCAATTAAATTTATAAAAAAAAAATTAAATGTCTGCTGTTT
>JABFEA020000039.1:6475168-6508983 GCA_019775915.2 Cyphomyrus plagiostoma | reverse complement strand
CCTCAGCATGTCTGCGGGTCCTTGAGCAAGGCCCTTAACCCCCAGCTCCCTGGGCGCCGCTACAGGTGGCTGCCCTTTGCAGCCAACTTACTCCACGAAAGAGAAAGTTGAGGGAGGCGTAAAGAGAATTTCCCCACAGGGATCAATGAAGTACCGATTATTATTATTATTATTAATTGACAAAGAAGGCATTTCAAGTGCCACCCTGAAGTACCAGAGCTGGTTTGTCTCTTTTTGTATTGGAACTTTTAGTACTGGTACTCAACTGGAAGTCAATGGAAAAGTGAGAGTACTGAAAGTACCATACCTGGTGCAGTGGAAAAACACCCTAACAGCGGGAGTATCAGTACCTGGTACAGAAAAACAAGGGGGGTACTGGCACCTGATATTGAATAACAATGGCAGTACTGGCACCTGGTACTGAATAAGAATGGGAGTACTGGCACAAGGTACTGAATAACAAGGGGAATACTGGCACCTGGTACTGAATAACAAGAGGAGTACTAGCACCTGGTACTGAATAAGAAGGGGAGTACCAGCACCTGGTACTGAATAACAAGAGGAGTACTAGCACCTGGTACTGAATAACAAGAGGAGTACCAGCACCTGGTACTGAATAACAAGAGGAGTACCAGCACCTGGTACTGAATAACAAGGGGAGTACTAGCAGGTGTTTTTTCCCACTTTAAGCACTGTGTACTCCTACATTATGCTGTAAAGTAATGTGCTGTAAAGTAATGCTTTAGACTTCGAACTGGTACAGAAACCATTACTCTGTATTATACATGGTTACATACAACATACTTTCAACGTATGGTAAACAGCTGCTTTTGACTTTGCATTGTTTGATATGTGTTTTGTACTTTTGTAAAATTTAGTGCCAACATTTCTAAATCTATTGTCCAGTATTTTACTAACAAATTAAAATAAAAACATGTTATAAGAGGTTATGCCTACCATAACACTCAAAACATTAACATTTTTTCTTTTTGTCAGAAATATTTCACAAACTTTTCGCAAATTCTCCTTTTGCAAAAGTATAATTCGAAACTGCATTTCAAATTATCAACAAGTTGTGTAATCCATTTAATCGTGTGTACACTGTCTATACCCCATTATCTGAGTGCAAGCGGTTCTGAGAAGCTGCCTAAAGTGGAATATAAGAAAGCTATTTCCTTTATTTCTAATTCCTTCCAGGTTTGTCCAAGGAGCACAAATTCATCTCCCGAACATTCCAGCACGATAGAGAACCGATTACCGAAATTACTTTGTTATTAAGTAATAAATACAAAAATGCAGCACGATGTATTATGTTTGATAGTAATGTGCGGCCAGTTACAGCTGACCCTTCTACACTGAGTTAGGGGCAGAGCCCCTCCCCCCATCCTCCCCCCCATTTGAAAAATCACATGAAATTTTTTGGGCCCCTTGAGGAGCAGCATAACAAAGTTGGAGAAACGCAGGATACAAAGATCACCGCCAGCCATCACGTGAGAGGCCGTCCTAAACACACTTGGCCTCCTCCAAACCAGTACAAAGATTTTATGCATTTATGAGGTACTGATTTTTTCGTGTGTCTGCTTTCGCAAACCTCCCAAAAACATCCCCATTTCATCTCTTATGCCTCTACCCCGTGATACAGGTCTACTGAAACCTCGGCAGGGACCATTGTGATATTTTTTAACATATGTTTTAAAAAATAACAGCTGAAAACAATGTAAAACAAAAAAGCAGCGCTGCTATCTACCTTCTTACTCACAGTCGAAAGTGCTTCAGCTGAACTCGGAAAGGACTCAGATACCCGATACGGTATATGGTAATATATACTCATTAATACCCATTAAGGTGTAATTATATTTATAATGAAATGCTTAGATCAATATTAACATAAGTGATATGTATTTTGGAATAATGAACATATGATTTGCATTTATGTTAACAATGTTACATCGCTGGCTACGGTATCCCAAGGAAGAATGTTTGCTGTGAATCTACCTCATTTTTAAAGAAAGGCCCCTTTTACGGGCTGTCTCTCTGCTATTCAATAGTCTCAGAAGATTCTGTTGTAACACGTGTCCCTAGTACACGTAGAAGAATGGTCATTTGAAATAGTCACAAAAGATGGAGCAGGACACCAGCAATAAACTCATCATGTTTAAAGCCGGGGGCTTCTGCCCTGTGTCTTGTTTGTATACTGTGTTACTTCCCTACTCTGGATCACAAATTTCACTGTATGATCCAGCACTTTCTGACAATTGGCATTACTGAGATCTAATATCTTCATATATCTAGATTTATCTGTCATAAGGATGAGGAATACTTAAATTCAAACTAACTACTTTGGTCTGAAACAGTACGAAACATGGTTTTAGGGTGGAAAAATATTGTTTTTATAAAGGCTATATATTTTTAGAACAGACGCTCTTCGACTGTAAGAATGTCTGTATGTGAGTCATCACTTTAAAACAGCAAATCACAAGCAGAAGAAGTTACTATAACACTCAGAAGTATGTGGCGCTCAGAGACTTGGCAAATAAATTTCAATAAGGAGAGAATTGTTCCAGTCAGGAAACAATCGTTTTCATAACACATCACCATGAAAAAGTAGCCAGGGGGGTGGAAAAATGCAACGAACAAAATCAGGAAAATCCCTGCAGATAGCCGCGAGCGCGCCGAATCTAAACTTCTGTCACCGCACAGAGTTTTTAAACTATTAAAAATCATAAATAGTCTTTTTATTTATTGCAAAGAACCATACTATATACCGAGAACCTAAAGATCCTTATCATGATACTAACCAGTGAAGCCCGGGCACTAGTTCTGCTGTGGCAGGTATAAGTTGTGTGCAGACATAGGTTCTCAATGCCAATTTAAACACTTAACCATACTGGAGGACATCAGTGTATACATCAGCAGAATGGCATGATGGCTATTTTACCTGCAATCTTACACTGTTTTGCACATCTGGTCATTAGAGTACAAAGAAGTGGTGTCGGCGAATGTCTAAAAGCGTTCTGCGCAACTTCTTACTGTAACACTTCGACGTTAACACAGAGGTGAGATGGTTTGTTTTTACTTCAAATAAAGACATCGATGTGACCCCTGAGAACTTACTCGAGTTTGTCACTGCTGATGGCGTGCAGAAAAGAAATGCCTGAATATTTACGTCACAGGAAAACAGATTACAGGCTCATCCACGTACGGGAGTATGTCCGCGAGATGAATGGCGGGACACTGTCCAAGGCACTCTGTGAAACTTCAGCTCATACAGGTAAATGTCTCGGGTGACTGACCCACTGCGAAGGAGCCCCCAGTCTTCTTGCGGACCCGACAGCAGGAAAGCGATGCATCATCTGCGGCTGGGCCAAATTTAAACATTTACAGCAGAACATCACCTAAAAATAACCCCCTACTTTGTAGCCCTTCCAGGAAAAGTGACGAATGTAGCTAATGTTTGCGACAAAGATTACAATTACCCGACCTTCTATCGCAAATCCATCTCGTGTCTACGTGCAACTTTGGAGATTTTTTTTGGGGTGGGGGTGGTCTTAAGGGCCTTTTAGAGGGCTCATGGACACAAGACTCTTCTCTCAAGAATTCAATCCAGTGACCTTCCTGCCACTTGTACAGAGGGCTAAGATGCCCGGCCATACACATATATTCCAATTATGTACTTATAATTGTACTTATAATTTAGGTTAAGAAATGGAAGGGCCCTACAGACTAAATCCAGTGTACTGGTGAATCTAATTAATGTTGAATGTGAACTTGACAAAGCCTATTCCCATGAACAAGGCTCGGCTTTGAAAAAAGGAGACATCACTTATTTTCAATCCAGATCCATAGCACCACTAAGTAATTAATATCAGAGAAATTCAGTGCTGAGGCTTTACTGTATATTTATTCACTGAAAGCAAAAGGAGACAGTACATACATCGCATTTATTTGGTAGACACCTTTACCCAGGGTGACATACAAATGACATGGCTGGGTCAGAGTCATATTTTCCATGTTTACATTTCATTTACTTATCAGATGCTTATATAAAATGTAACAATTTTTTGCACAGTTATATAGTCCTTGGAGCCAATGGGGCCCAACAGCAAAATCATTCGCCCACTTTGGGGATTTGAACCACCAACCTTCCAAATGCAGGCAGAGTGTCCTAACCCACTGAGCCAGACACCACCTCCAAACAATATATAAGTGAAAACACAGAACCCAAAACATAGAACCCAATGATAAAACATATTTTTTTAAACCAGTCACAGCCAGAATGTTTCACGTCGCAGAGGTTTATTCCTATGCAGAGAAACTCCAAGATGATGAAAGCCAAGTCTCCAAAGTCTGCGCAGGACAGTGATATGTCCAAGGACAATCTCCACTGCCAGAAATATTAAGGTGACCTCAGCTGTACCCCATCTTTGAGAGTTCCAGGGCAAGTTCCTTCAGGTAACAACCATCTGTTCCTATTCACAGCAGCCAAAATAAATTGACAGAGTTATTTATTTATCCCAAATTGCCACATTCATTCCAACTAGAAATTACAAATATTCTAGGAGCAACTATGCAGAAGAAATTAAAGTCTAACATTAGACACGTTTTATTACTAAGTGTGATTCTTGCACTGAGAAAGTCGATTACCTCCTTTCATGGCGCATGTGCACAACGACAATAAAGTTGACTGTGATGTTGATTTTAGGTTCAAACATCTCAAAACATTGTGAAGAAAAGCTGTTTGTGTAAAAGAAAATGCCAGTTTTGTTGACAGTCATGTGAAAATAACCGTCCAAAATCGTCGCACCATCTCAGTAAGCACAAAACGGGTTAATCCTTGCTCTCTTTTGGATCTTATCTTCATACCGGTCAGAGGTTGACCTGTCGCTGCTCTGGACACACTTCTTTTGAGCAGAACCAGGCTGAGCAGCACCGGTGTTTTAAAAAAAAAAAACAAGCATGGGATTGATGACAGGAGGGAGCCCTTCCATTGAGGTTAATGGCTGGCTGTCCCTGCACTGTTGAGAAGAGAACAGTGGATCCTTGTTTGGGGAAGATGGCATGGCTATGTCTTGTATACTTTAGATATAATGGACTACATTCCTTGATGGCCTGTACAGGAGGCTGAGAAAAAAAATAAAACCATCTGGAAAATTACCCCAGTGTACTAGATATGGAACTCGACCTCTCAGCAGAGTATCCTAGTTCTAGAAATGAGTTTTGCATCATTGATGTCCACTTGGTGCACTTGTGGTGAGTCATATGCATTTCATCTTGGGAAATCTAGCTGTCTCGTGGTATTGCATTATCAATCAATCAATCAATCAATCAATTTATAAAGCACATTTAAAACAACTTCTGTTGACCAAAATGTTGTATAAGAATAGTAAACAAGTCAGTAGGTACGATACAGTGTATATAGTTCATATACAGTGAGCATTAATACAATAAAATAGCACAGGACACAAATAAATAATAATAATAACAACAATAATAATCATAATAACAATAGATAAGATAATAAGCCACCTTAACTAAATCAAGAGGAATAAAGTGCACATGAAAACAACTGGGTTTTTAGCAGGGTTTTAAAACGATTAAGCTGTTAATAAATAAGATTCTGGGCAGCTCTCAACTGCAAGGGGAGGCTATTCCACAAACTGGGGGCTACTACTGAAAAAGCTCTGCCACCTCTGGCTTTGCTCAGGGGATATTCAGTATAGTTGCTGATCAGACAATTGTGGAGCTCTGGAAGGAGAATAAGGAACAAGGAGCTCCGACAGGTAAGCAGGTGCCAGGTGTCATGACCTGCTCGTTCGATCCTCCTGTGTGCCACGCCCACCTCATTACCTCGTGTTACTCCCCGATTGTTATCACCTATTTCCTATTACGTTTGACTTGTCCGGTGTATTTAGTCTGCGTCTGTGTTAGTATCCCTAGGTCTGTCATTGAAGTTGGTCTTGCTGGTTCGGTTTCGTCTCTGTTCGTCCCAATAAACCCCTTTACCTGCATTTTTGGCTTTGCATTGCCTGCTTTCGCCGCTCGCCTGCAACCATTACACAACACCAAGCCATTTAAACTTTTAAAAACAAAGAGTCAAATTTTAAACAGGATCCGGAAATGTATAGGAAGCCAGGGTAGGGAGGCCAGTATGGGTATAATATGGTCATGTTTCCTCTTCCCTATCAGAAGATGAACTGGGGCATTATCAATGGCTTGTAGCTGTTGAAGTTGCGACTGACGTATGTATAACGAGTCACAGTAATCAAGGAGAGATGAAAGCATGAGTTACTGTCTCAAACTGCTCAGGGGGAATGCTTGACGTTACTCAGAAGTTGGAAAAAGCTAGGACCACTGCCCCCCCCAGTGGGTTTGTTCAGGGTTAGTCCTGTGATGGAGCTGGCCCCTGCCCGGTGGGTTTGTTCAGGGTCACTCCTGTGACGGAGCTGGCCTTCCTGATGGTTTTGTTCAGGTGTTTCCCAGCATGCTAAAGCTTATATTTGATATAAATTTTTTAATGTGGTGCTCACTGGTCACTCCTGGCTAATGCGGAATTCTGACCTGGTTCTCTCTTATTCCCTAGTCCTGGGTTTGACCTTCTACTAGTTTCAGGTTATATGTCAATAATGAGCTTCATCTACTAAAGCCAGCAATTTGGATTATAATGTCCTTTAGACCTATTTTGTTCCTTAGGTTCACATTATTCTGACCTTTTAAACGATACCTGCTGATGGGCAATCTACAGCTACAGCTCTTTAACTGACTGTCATTATAAGCAATGGTGTCTACACACTAGATGGACCCTCTGTTCAACAAAGGTTGTGGAGCATGTGTTAGGCCTATAGATGTTACCTAACTAGAAATACAAAACTATGTTTTAGCAGAATACACAACAGTCAAGTATGCAAAATATAAAATAATCAATAGCAATGCAGAAATTGTGCAAAAATAATCAGAAATACAGTACTGTGCAAAAGTCTTAGGGAGTCAAAGAAAATGTTTAAGGTTATTTATGTAGGTAGTAAGTATATATTTTCTTAGAACAAAACACTATTTAACATTAAAATATGCTAATTTAAAGAAACACAATAAATAATAAACTGGTATCTAGTTGGATGGGTAGAGGAACACCGCTTCACTTCCCAAACTGCTCCTCAGCCTAATTAATCCATTCCATGTATACCTTACATTTCACTAGTGCTGCAGTTCTCGAGACCGGTCTCAAGACCAATTTTTGTGGTCTCGGTCTTGTCTCGGACATAGTGGTCTTGATGGGATGGGGGGGAAAAAAAGAAAACCGCACATCCTCAAGGAACAGTATCATTATTTATTACGCGCCTCAGTTCGAATGCAACCAGTCAGATGCATCTACTGTATTCTAAAAACGTCACATTGTCTATATTTTCTCAATGGTTACTACCAGTGCTTCACAGTTCACGCACAACATACACATCGCATCAGAGCGAAGTCGGCAAAGAAATGTCCGAAAATGTCCGCAAAGTCTATAGCATAGTTATAATTCAAATATATTAGGTATTTTACATTCATTAGTAAGCACGGTCTTGGAGGTGTAAGTCAATCTGGAGGCTCATTCTCTTCAGTTCAAAGCAAAGGGTCATTACATAGCCATATTCATAGCTCACCCGAGGCCTCTGTCCCTGGTATAAGAGACTTAATATATACATCTTTCTGGTACATCCCATCTCATTCCCTTGACGAGGTCTGATAAAACGGTTATAGGAGAGGATGGCTGAGAATATTATTTTCCATCACGCCTCGTAACTATGACAAATCTGGAAGATTTCAAATGAGAAACATACAGACATATGGACAATATGATTGAAAAGATAACATGAATTTTATTTAGCGAGTAATGACACTTTATAGCAATGCCTTTTTTCTCTACGGTTGATCTAAGTAATGTAATGTCAATTCTAGCCCTAGTCTGTCTTCGGTCTTGGTCTTGGTCTCGCCTTAGTGTGTCTTGGTCCCCTCAAGTCTCGGCAGTGTCTTGGTCTTGATATTACTTAAGTAGTACTACATTGAAATCCAAATTATACTTCTAAAACGGCTGTTCTGAGTTAAGAAATTCATTGACAAGCACTCTTACTAGGTACTTTTAAATTAGTAACACTTCTGCAATAACATAAAACAGAACCACTGATTTCAATTGCAATTAATACCGAAAATGGCAAGAACTTCACTAAATGAGTCAGTCAAAAAATTATGACACTTAATAAAAAGAAAATGTAAATGGAGAAGATACTTCATGTGCAAGTATATTAAGCATTGCTTGTCAGTGGATTTTTGTTATGAAGCCATTTAATTGGCAACATTTTTTTTTACTGAATTAAGAAATTGCCCTAAGACTTTCTGTGAGCACTATTTCTGTGCCCAGGGTCAGTGTGGAACTGATGACAACTTGTGAAAACCTGCGTGGAAAACAGCACAGGAGAGGACGAAATCCCTAACATCTGTGAGGTACATCCAACAGAACTTTCAGGTTAATAGCTTGGAGTTACAAGTTATGCATATTACACTCAAGGATGTATGCACCCATTGAAGAAGCTGGGGTTGAATGTTGATGCATAGGTCTTGCTTGAAGGGGTTTCTGGGAGTCAGTACAAGGGACCTCATGTAGAAGATCCATAAACTCCAGTCTAAGGGGATTGAATCTTATTGAATCTTACTGTGGATTCTGAGCTGTACACCATGGGTATACCCTTATATGGTCATGTCAGGAAAGTACTAGAGTTTTGCCACAAGGTGGCACCATTGCCACACCATTATTTTTTGCTGCAGCTAATTTACCTGTTGCTATAATAGAGTGTGGTACCGTGAGTGTATTTTTGCCATCTTGCTCATCTGACTTCCTCTGCTGCCCCCTGGAGGATGGGCTCCCCCTTTGGGTCTGGTTAGGGGTAGCTCCCTCTGCTGCCCCCTGGAGGATGGGCTCCCCCTTTGGGTCTGGTTAGGGGTAGGGCTCCCTCTGCTGCCCCCTGGAGGATGGGCTCCCCTTTTGGCTCTGGTTAGGGGTAGGGCTCCCTCTGCTGCCCCCTGGAGGATGGGCTCCTCCTTTGGGTCTGGTTCCTTCCAAGGTTTCTTCCTTTTAGGGAGTTTTTCCTTGCCACTGTCGCGTCTGGTTTGCTCAATGGGGGCTTTGGGCCAGATAATGCAAAGCACACTATACAAATAAAAATTTATTTCAGTACCTCCTGAATTTTCCATTTTATCACAAGTTTTGAAAAATGTTCCTCTGTGTCCTTTGTCTCACCCTAGATGTTGCCTTGTACTTCCTGGAATAGTATTCATGTCCCATCATTTAAGACTAGGATCAATTCTTCCATTTTCTTCCATATTGGTTTTTGTTACAGGTTTGTCCATGAATGTGTCCAGTTTTGTGATGGGTCACAGTATGAAGGTGTTGACAAACTGATACGGTTTCTACTCAGATCAGTGGAGATACCTCAGCACATGTTTGTTAGATGCTTATTTATCTGGTAAAACCCATCACTGCAGAATGTGCCAAGTTTATCATGTGTTTCATAATCAGATTTTTTTGCACAAAACATCCTGAAATTTTACACGGTTTTTAATACATTGACAGTCTCCGAATGTTCAGGAAGCAGGTTATACGTTTGCTTGTGTTTTCCTTTTAAAAATGTCTTTCTCCTTCTCCTCATCTTGAAGGGAATTCCCATTAAAGTGACACTGCCTGTCCCTTCCTGGCAAAGCAGGGAAGTTTTTAATGTAGTTTCTTTGTGCATGTACTTATCTTTCTGCTGGACATAGTATTTTCTGTGGGATTTAAAAATGTGGACTGTCTAGGGGTCCCCAAGGCCCGGGTTGGGAAACATGTCCCCAAAATGCAGAGTGCTGGGCAGGAAGCATAAACCACAGTATAAATAAGTAGTATATGAATATAAACATTATATCAGTGTAAACCACGCTGACAATACCATGTCCAGCAGAAGGGCACATTTTTGCTCCCTCCCAGTTATTTGTTCAACAGTCCACATTTTTGCTCCCTCTCAGTTATTTATCCAACAGTCCACATTTTTGCTCCCTCTCAGTTATTTATCCAACAGTCCACATTTTTGCTCCCTCTCAACTATTTATCCAACAGTCCACATTTTTGCTCCCTCGCAGTTATTTGTTCAACAGTCCACATTTTTGCTCCCTCCAAGCTATTTATCTAACAGTCCACTTTTTGCTCCCGGCAGGCAGAAAAATGTGGACTGTCAGGGGGTCCCCAAGGACCTGGTTAGCAAACACTGCTGTAAGGGGAACCTAGGGAGTGAAAGGGCTGGCAAGGCAGCGCCCCCTCAGAAGTTGGCACCATAGGCAGCTGACTATGTGACTTATATGAATGACCGGCCTGGTACTTATACACTTGTGCCTGAGCATTCATTGAGCACTCAGCCTAGCCACGCTTATGCCTATTCAACTCTTGAACAGCACATATGTTTGTAATATGCTATTTGCTTCACTTGTACATTGCCTTGGGAAAAAAATCTGCTAAATAAAAGTAAATGTAAAGTAAAGTAAATGGAGAAACAGAGTCCACTTGAGCAGATAACTTTAGAGATAGTAGAAACTACTTATAATGACCATGCGAGTTAGTTCGTCTGAAGAACATGTTCTTTACTGACTGAAAAGCATTTCCTCTTACATTATGAGGGGTGGGAACAAAAAAGAAAAATGCACAATGGCAAATTACATCACTTCCCCTTCATTTAAAAATAAAGCATAAGTGTATTAAACCAACAAATACACTTTGGTGATCCTTAACAGCACATGACATTGCATAACATGCATCTTATGTCTGCAAACAATTAATATCTCATGTAAACCATATAAACCAAGGGTTTTACAGGGGAGACAGTCGGGCACACGGGACAAACGGGCAGTATCGTCAATGTCAGGACTGGGGGGAGAAGTACAAGGAATGGCACACAGGGATCAGACGAGCGGGGCACTGTGGGCATAAGGCAGGGAATAATCGCAGTTTACACACACATTTGTAACTGTCTGCGCAGTTGAGGTGATGGAGAAATAGACTTTAGAAATGAGAAACAGAAATAGAAATGAGCTGATACTGGTTTATAAGCACCACTACAAATACATTTCATGAGAAATGAGATCACAATAAAAAGCCCATAAGATGCTTTGGCAAGTAGTGCAGTCTAATTATGGGCCTAAACCCAGAATTCTGCTTGATTCTAGTTGACCTTTGACAGCACTACTTTCACAGAGATTTGGCCCTAGGACCCTGATCTAAATGAAGGTGACCGATCCACATGCTGCATGTCCGTCAGGAATATAAATAAAGCGAGTCTCTGTATAATTACGTTGCAGTAAATGCTAGCTTTTGAACAGAATGCATTTTAGTCAGTTGTCTAAGCACTGCATTCATTTGTACCATCTGGTGTTTTTAGAGTATGCAATGGCCCTAGAAATTCTTGCATTTCTGCTGTAAAATGTTTTGTTCCCATTTGACAGGCCTATGGGCATTGCACCTTCTGCTTTACTTTATTTATGTCACATGAAATTATGTTGCACTATTTCCATTTCGACGCCATTTATTTTACCAGTTGCTGCTTCCACCCACCTCTGATTCTGCGAAGCTATAGTTTGCCACTAGGTGGTGCTAAAGACATTTCTCTAGGAAAAAGACCAGACTATTGCTGGATTGTTGCAATGTTGAAGAAACAATTACAATAGTTCTGCATTCTGAATCCTATTATATCTTCAGCCATAGTGATTCAGATATGACTCTAAATCTTGTTAATTACTATATTAAATCACCACGATGCAACGATCAATGGATCAAATGGTTAAGAAAGAAAAATAAGTCCTCAGCCCCATGGTCATCGTTATATCCGATCACTTGGGGGTATAGCCCTGAGTATTTTAAGCTGAACCCAGAATATTTTAGTCTCAATGCCAATCTTCCTCCAAAAGCAAAAAAATAAAAAAAAAAATCAAGCCCCAGGTAAACTTGACTTAGCCATTGATTTTTAGCTATAAATAGCTAGAAAGTCCCTGCTCAGCCCAGTCTAGTTTAATGGGTGAGTTTTTTTGCGAATCTTGTGTGAAATTACCCTTGTTTGCTCTTTCCTTATGGGTGTTACGTATTCTTGTTACATGCACCATGACCACAAGGGGGGAACCAGAAGTGAGGGGGAGGAAGCGGACAGTGGAGCCGCGGGTTCTCCTACGCACACAGTGATGTCCATGGAGAGAGCAGCCCGGATAGCCAGCTCATCGGAGCTGACCAGGAAGTGCCATGCTGTCAGAGAGTCCTTATCTGGAGGCTTCCATTCCTGCTTCTGTTTCCTCTCGCACCTTTGCCGGAATCCACTGACTTGTGAAAACAAAGATAAACAAAAATGTCAGCCTCAGCATTGCACACCCTATCCAGCAGTAAAGACGCCACAACAAATACCCAAAGAATTGTCACCCGTCCCTGACATTACAGGACCCATCCCTCCTTGAAGAATAAAATGCTGTTGAGCCAATATGGGCTGCAGTTTTTCCCATGATTTCATAAGTGTTTGAGATTGCTTCACTTCCTGCTCTGTCACATTTGAATATACATAAGACCACACGTTTACATCAGAAGCAAGCTCTGTCTTGTAGGTGTCGCTGGGGCGTATGATGCAATGTTCTGTCGGAGAAGGAAGAATGCCACAATAAACAGTTGTTAACAATTGTTCTAAATATTACTTGAGGTTTGACATTATTGCAGTTTTCTCTCAGACTGATGGGCTGTATTATGGGCTGGAAGCCAGCCAAGCGTGTATTTTTAGATATGCACCGCAAGTCACAGATGCGTGCAAATGTATCAACTCACATTTTTCTTGTTTTATTCTACTCCTCCCAAAGGGTGAAATCGTTCGTGAGTGTGACAGCATTTCCTCATGGGATCTCAACATGACAAATCCCTGTCAAACGCTACTGAACACTGCATTCTACCTAAGAAACACAGCTACCGGGAAAGAAAAGGTACTATGTACGTAAAGAAAGATCCTCACCTTTATCATTTTATTTTGCAAATATGTTAAGCTGGAGCTGAGTTGTTAACTATGCTAAAACACTGTATACTTGTATGTACCCTAATTTTCACTTCATCTTTGCCACAGGAAGTGAAACTTTTCCTGTTTCTGGGTGACATTTTTAAGCTTCTTCAGTGCCCTTTAGCTTTTATAAGGACTTTGTTTCCAGTTCATCTGTTTGTGCCCTTTATACTTTCAAATTATTACTGAGTAACCATGCTGCATTACTCAGGGGGTAATTATAAAATGCGCACACATTGCGATATCTGATCCAGAGCAATGAGAGGCAGATTAATATCATATCAATATCATACAAGTTATCACTGAGGCAATATAGGGGTACAATTTCAAGTTTTTGAGTAGTTAAAGATACCCTACCCCAACCCAAATGCTTTGGTCACCAAACCAGTAGGGGTCTAGCAATTTAAGCTTTTGAGTAAACATGTTAATTATTCCTGATACTGTGTAACCTTTAGTCCATCAAATGGTTTATTGACTATAGCCTATAGTTGTTCCATCCTTTCCACAGTGTAGCCTACGCCGGGGCTATTGAAATCATGGTCCTCAAGGGCCGAGTGCTGTTCATTTCCCAGCCTTCCTTTTCCCATGAGCCTGGTGTGAAGCGTCTGTGGCCAATCAGAATCAATAATTATTAAACACGCGGGAACTGAAAACAAGGCCTGGATTTGAATTCGCAGGCCAGCTTTGAAAAGCTCTTCCCCATGCTGTGAGTCTAGGACTCCCCTCTACACTGAGCATGATGCCATGGCTTTCAAGTGAAAAGCATTAGCTTTCACACAGCCCGGTCTGTGGCAAGGCTCCAGGAGGACACGGGCCGCCGACGGGACGGACAGCCTCCAGGATGAGGTGTAGCAGAAGGCAGACCCATTTGCAGAAGATTGGAGAACCAAAACTAGGGACTTGAGAGCCTAAAAGGAGCAAAATCACAAAACCCAATTCACACTAAGAACCCACAAAGACAGGGCACCAGCAGCACTGCACACCAGCTGTGGGATGCTGCATACTGGAGAACGTGGATCCCCAGCTCAGAAGCTGGCTAACCAGAATCACCATGGCAAAATATCGGCCCACAAGGCCCAAGAACTCCATGCCACGCACACCACCAAGCCAATACACTGCAGCTTTCGATTGACAGGCAAGAGGAAACAGATCTTTACCCAGATACAGAGATACAGGACATCACCAAGGCCTATAAAAAAACAAACCTCACAACAGGAAGTGTCTGCGCCCTATGATTCTAAGGCAGCGATGACAGCCAAGCAGCAAGTTTTGCGAATTGTGCTGGTTAAATGAGGTTAGGGCAGATCTGAGCCCTGCCCAAGGCAGACCCAACTGCCTGATCAGAGGAACCTGGGGCAAGTGCGACAGAGCAGCTTAAGCAGAAGACGTGAGGTGACATCGAGCTCAGTCACCTCTTTGATGTTATCAAAGTCACATTTCAGTCACGTCAAATATTGCACATAGGGGGGATGCAAGCTCCTAAATTTAAAATACGCTGACCGGCCAAAAAAAAGGTCGACATTTGAATTTTTCGTTGGACTACCTTTTAGCTTTGATTTTGGCGCTCATTCGTCAAGGCATCGTCTCCACAGGCTTATGCAACATCTCACCCAGATTTGGATTCATTTCTCACCAAGATCCTGTATTGACAAGTGAGTTGAACCTCCATAAAGCCTCCTTCAGCACATCCCAAAGACCTTCAATGAGGTTAAGGTCACAACTCTGAGGTGACCAAGTCATGCGTGAAAATGATTCCTCATGCTCCCTGAACCACTCTTTGACAATTCAAACCCAATGAATCTTGGCATTATTGTCCTGGAATATGCCCATGCCAACAGGGAAGAAAAAACCCACTGATGATGGATGGAGGTGTAACCTGGCCATTCAGTAAATTCAGGTATTCAGCTGACTTCACTTTATTGCTGCATAATGTTGCTGAGCTGTAATAATGATCCAGTCATTGGCTCTTGAGTAGTTACTGATATAAATTGAAATGGTGACTTTTTTTGGCCCGGCAGTGTAATAATTGATAAACTTCTAAAAATAATATTACTGTCAGCACCATTGTGGTTTCCCATTTTCCTCTGTTTTCTTGTTTCTAGAAGTGTGTGTATAATATTGTGTTTGGGTGATACATACATCACTTATCGCTCAACAACCAGTCATGCCTTATGCAGTCAATACCTTATTCTGCCATAACTAGCAGAATTACCATCATAATATGAGTTTTTTCTTTTTTTTTGGAGGGTGCAGTTCAACAATACTGACTGTGGGATATATCTGAGCTCAGCTTATACAGTCAGCCCCCCCCCCCCAAAAAAAATGACATAAATGTCACGCTCCGGCAGCGGGTGTGCGGGGAATCAGGCAAGTCCAGCCGGCAGTGCGAGAAAAGGGGTGTTTATTCGGGGTTTCAGGGCAGACAGACGAGAAACACTGCTACAGCACGGAACATCAACGGACATTAATGCAAGATCTAGGGAAGACTGACTCTGACAAGGACTAAATGCACAGGACTAACAGGCACTAACAAGGAACAGGTGAGAACAATCGGGCAGAAACATGGGGTAACGAGGTGGGCATGGCACACATGAGGATCATTCAGGGCGGGATGTGACAATAAACTCTTAAATAGTGCAAGCCACCCTGTGCATTATACCTCGTACGTGCTGCTTAATATATAATTTTAATACATCATCTTAGGCATATACTACAAAGACTTTGGGGGTGTTGTGTCCGTGGGCTGCGCAGGGCGGCGAAGGAGCGAGATCCAGACAGGAGTGAGGGCAAATGGAGTTTTAATGCACAGTACACCGACATAGAACAACGTTAATGCCGCGTCTGCCAGAAGAGACGCAGACGCTTGGCAGCGGCGGCAGTGAGCCGGGCAGCGGGCTTGGCAGCGGCAGCTGTGTGCTTGGCAGCGGCGGCAGCGGGCTGGGCGGCCTCGGGCGTTGCAGCAGTCGATAGAGGCGCCTCGCCGCCCACCTCAGGCAGCCCAAGCAGCGGCAGGTCCAGTGCCGCCCGTTCGGGCACTGTCCCTTTAAGAGCCCCAGGGATCCTTAGGATCCTTAGGACGGGTCGAGGGACCCCAGGAGGAACCCAGGAGGGAGCCGGAGGGAACACCGGCGGAGGCGGGCAGGAGGGGGAAGCCGGAGACGGCAAAGGCACACCCGGAGCCAGGCGGAGCGGGGGGGCCCGGAGGCGGCCGACGAGGAGCTGGAGGCGGGCCCGAGGACCGGCACCAAGGCACCGGAGAGGAACCCGGCGGCGACCGGCGACCACGAGCCGGAGGACCCGCAGGCAGCCAACGGACGACGGCCAGGGGCCGCACGGGCGCGGCAGAGGGTGGGACAGGAGGGACCCGGACCTTCCTACGGTGCCCCCTACCCTTCCGGGATACAGAGAGGCGGGGACCCCGTTGGGCTCCACCCCTCTGGGGCACTGGTGGTTGCTCTGGGTGTCCTAAAATATTAAGTTAATATTTAAACCTGACAGGACGCTTCTATTTTAACCTGCGCAGCGTCTGTAGTCGTTTCAGTAGTGGTTTAGCGCTAGAACTGCTGCTTCCCATGGCAATGAACATCAAGCGCCTTTGACCGCCAAGCAAGACGTAGTTCGGTGTTTGCAGCCCTTTGTCTGCTAAAGTGTCATTAGTGTTAATAGCAGCGGCGAATCTAATGCCCGCAACCAAAAAGCCGTAATGTTCCTAATAGAGTGGCTGCTCGGTCCTAAAATCATACAGCTGAACAGTTTTCAAACAAAGTGTGTATTATATATCATGTTGGATAAATAGACATAGTTTATTGATGATTTCATGTTCATTGAAGTTTATGCTTTTTCACATATGTATAAAGTAATGTTATCTGTTATATAAATAAACTCAGGTGAAACAAAAATGTACGTTTTCATGGCTGCCAAATTTCAAGCATCTGGCATGACACACTTTCAGACTCACGCTGGAAATCTTGTGGCAAATCTATATTACTTCATTACAAAACCTAAAATTAGCTAAATCAAAGGTGTATTTACATGGTTAAATGCAAAAGCAGATTATTTACATGGTAAGAGCTGTTACATGTGTGTGCAGACATCTCGAATTGAAAATTTCACTCCAGCCAGCTGACCAAAGTTCTGTGTTACATAACAATAAATACTGTCAAAACATTTTTGAATTGCATTGAATTCATTTCTATTTGACAGTCCGGTACTGATTACATGTAATTTTGATACAACTAAAATTCTATTTAAATATAGATATATTACACTAAATAGATAGACGTTATGATCTTCCGCTTCAAGAAATTTTCTCTAACTGGTCCTCTTTAAATTTTAACTGAATACCCCTGGCCTATATTGTGGGGCAGCTTGTGGCTGTAATCAGAATGTTGCTGGTTGAAACCCAGTCTCAGTACATCTGCGGGTACTTGAGCAAGGCCATAGGTGCTACTATGGGTAGCTGCCGTTTGTCAACAGCATACTTTACAAAGAGCGAGCTGAGGGAGTTGTAAAGACAATTTCCCCACAGGGACAATAAAGTACTAATTATTATCATACCATTTATTAGGACACTGCCACTAATAAATGTACACACGTTTGGAAATAGCCCTGCACGATTCAGTTTGCCATACACTATATGGGCAATATACATGTAGGGACACACCTCTTAATCATGAATCACAGGTGTTTCATTTTGACCCATTGTCACAGGTGTATAAAATCAAGCACCTAGGCATGCAGTCAGGTTTGCAAACATTTATGAAGGAATGGGTCATTCTGAAGAGCTCAGTGAATTTAATTGTGGTATCGTCATAGGATGCCACCTTTGCAATGAGTCAGTTTGCAAAATATCTTTCGTGCTAGATATTACACCAACTGGAAGCGGTTTTATTGCAAAAGCGGTTTTATTGCAAAGTGAAAGTGTTTAGGAAAAAACTGAAGCTGGCGGTAGTACTAGAGTACATCTAGTAAATTATGTTCGTCACATTCGGGGAAGATGGTGGCGCAGGAAGTAGTGCTATCATTCAGCAACTGGAAAGTTGCAGGTTCATGCCCTAGTTCCTCCTGACCCCATCAAAGTGTCCTTCAGCAAGACACTGAACCCCAAATTGCTCCTGGTGTACAGGCTGGCGCCTTGCATGGCAGCCTCCGCCACCGGTGTGTGTATGCATGGGTGAATGTGAGGCATGAACTGTAAAGCGCTTTGAGTACTCGGAAGAGTAGAAAGGCGCTATATAAATGCAGTCCATTTGCCATTTACATTCGTCGGCAATACCATATAATATACTATGTATTAAAAATTAGATAATTATTGTTTGTTGTCTAGGGCAATAAAGTTTGCTGACCAGGCAGAGGATTTGTAGTTCATTTAAACTGAAGGGGAGCAGACTAGGGCCAGTTGTTCTGTTGGGGGGCAGATGCATTTGACCTTAATGTCCTAGAAGTATTTCTTACTCAAGATTGCCAGCATTAAGAAGCAAAAGATGCTTTTGTTATTTATGCAATGCTTTGCAGTCACATTTTACAGTTTTCACAAATATGTAACTCACTCTGATTTCTTTAGCTGTCTTGAATCCACTATCTTTGTTTTGTTCTGTCGTTAACTTCAGAAACTGAAGCAACTTCACCGTCCGTCACTAAAATGCGTATACGTTTCCCCTGTTCCAAGGGCACAGTTAGCCCACATAAATAAAATAAAATAATATATTATTATTTGGGGGCATACATGTTGTGAGGGGGGGGCACTCGGATCCATGGTTTCCCCTGCTCCCCCCCCCCCAGGAACAGTCCCTGCTCTCTCCGGGGGGAGAGGATTAAAAGTTTGTTTCCGAGGGGAAGGGGCAGGGTTGCGCTGGTACCTCCGGTGTCTGGCGTAACGACAGATTTCCGGGACATTGCACATTGTTTGCAGATGTCAGTGAGCTGCTCTCGTGTTGGGGGGAGGGGGGGGGGGTAGTTGTTCTCTACGCGTTCGCCCAGCTGCACGCCGATATGAGCTTGTATGCGCAGTGTTACCATCAGCGTGCAAAGACTTACTGTAAGCACCGCATTGCGAAATTAAATCCGAGGTTTGGGGAAACTCTGAACTCCATAATTTAGACGAAGAGTTAGACATGTGTCTAAAGCCAAAGAATCTGCGCGGTAAATATAGGGGTAATATCAGCGCATCTTTCCCCACACCGCAGCGAGTTTAGAGACCCACAATCCCGCAGCTACGTCTGCAAAGCAGCAAACAGCTTCTACAGTAAACAACGATAGTATCAAAGCTAAGCGGGCAAAGTAAGTTTAAATTTTCAGCGAAAAAAAGTGAAAAAAAATCACTGTCAAAATCGGAATAGGTATCAAATCTGCAAACAAATATTTCCTCCATAAGCAGGGAAGAGCTATAAAACATGCGTTTTGCACAGAATGCTAAAGAAGCAGGTGAGTGAGTGTTTAAGGCTTGTGTTTGTCCAGGCTGCATTTCATTTCCCTGCTGGGTCTGGAGCCTCTGAATGTGATGGATTTTAGGGTATTTTAGGAATTCAAAACTGCCTTTGGGTGTGACCTGCAAGCAGACACGCTGTCTTCCTTTTTGAGGGAGCCTGGTGATTGTGGGAGTCTCTGTAATGTATTTATGCACATGAATTATAAGGTGCTTAGGTATACCCCATGACCCAATGATGAATGAATGGATGCTAATTGGTAATCTAGATGTAAAATTGAGTTATGTGTGCATGGGTTATTGTAAGTAACATAATCAAAATTGTCGAAGAGTTTTGGAACCCAAGGAACTTCCAGGAACACACCCTTTGTTAATTAAAAATCACCATCATGTAGAAGGCTGTAATGTACCCCACAGGCTGTATTACATATTACTTTAATTACATGAATTTTTGAAGTGTCTAACGGACATGGTATGTGCAGTGCATTCTTGGTATGTGGTGTCTCAATAAACCGTGTCTCCTCACCGAACCACCAAACCTCACGGCCCGTATTTTTGCTAAGTTCCACGTCTGTCTTTCCCTCCAGAATTGCGTTAATGAGGCACAAAGTTCTGTACCCATAAGTGATGAGTTCAACATAGTAAACATTCCATTGAATGACTTTTAATAATAATAATAAATGGTACTTTATTGATCCCTGTGGGGAAATGATCTTTCTTACTCCTCTGTCAACTTGCTCTTTTTGTGGAGTAAGTTGTCCGTGAAGGGCAGCCACCTGTTAGGGCGCCCAGGGAGCTGGGGGTTAAAGGCCTTGCTCAAGGAGCCACAGACGTGCTGAGGCTGGGTTTGAACCTGCGACGGAGAGGGATGAGAAAAGAAGTACGGCCTTTGTTTGTCGGATTCTTTCTACGCTAGCAGTCAAATTTCTGCACACCACAGGTTTTTACCACTTTACCATTTGTTTAATATTTTTTATTCTTGTTAAGCACTTGAAAGTTGACTGAACAACTATAGATGAAAATATAAGTCAAATAAAGCAAGTTTCCTTTATAACATCTAAAGAGTATGTAACAGTGCGTGTCTGACATCTGATTAACTGAGTGTGCAGTGATGGCGGAGTCAAATTCTAGCTGGTCATTTAACTTTAAATGCACTAGTTAACTGTTTCATCCCATGACAGAGAGCAGTACTTAATGTGTCTTGTAGAAAGAACGCCTTGAATTTTCTCTGCTGTTATAACTGTTAGAGGAGGTTACTTTGATTAATCAAAGATATGACATTTCCCTGCTAATAAAGTTACTTGTTAGCAAAGAATATTGAATGCATTTTTAGTTAATGTTAAGTAACATGCAAATGTAGAAAATCTCTGTTCCCCAATTTCTGGGCCCTTAAGTATTTATTACTTCTGGTGCTTAAAACTTTTTTTTTGTTTTAAGTGTAACCCTAATTCTGGCTGCATTTTGCTCCCTGCCCTGAAGTCTGAACCCAGGACCCATGTACCCGGGTCTCTTTAGACTAGCACACTACTGTCCATTGCACTACTCTACTAAGCAGCCTGGAGCCTGTATCACTGAGCTGTGTTTTTTAGGGGTGGGGGAGAGTTTAGCAAGAACCTGTTGAATTTAAGGTCGTCCGGGCTGAATGTAAAAGACCGAAGATGAAGTCCAGCTACACTGGGCTACCTTAAATCTGAGTTATCTAGCTAGCCAAAATCAATCCCATTTCGTGATATTGACGACTGCCAGTGACAGCTCTAGTTTACTTTTTTAACAACGATCAAAACAGCGATGATGCATGTTGTCCATTCACGGGATTTGGACAATAGCACAACACAAACAGCTGTAGGTCTTTAATCCCTGTTACTCTCATTGTACAATCCCTGTTATTCTCATGTCAAGGGGTGGGATACGAATGGATTCCCACTATCTTCTGTCATGTGATCTTTTTTTGTCAGCGTGTGATGGGAAGTGCAGGGGTGCAGCTAAGCTTGTTTGTGAACTGTCGCATTGTCTTCATAGGAGCTTGGCCTCAGGCCTTTTCAACTGAAATATTGAGCTTGTTGTTGTAGACATTGCCTTCCTTTTATTGTTTTATTGTGCTTTTCGATTGCAGTGTAGAATGGGCGTAGTGTTTCAGCAATTAGCAACCACCCTCAAACAGAAATCACATTATATCTTTGACCTTAGCACACATATGCACTGTTACAAAGTCCAAGTGAAATTGTTCTGCCTATTAATATACATTTTATGAAACTGTGGAATCTTTTTTATGTAGATAAAAAAATAAATGTAATTTGCACAAGACTAGGAATCTTTGAACCTCCATCACCTAGTAGTATTATAAAAAAGTAAGTTTTAAACTTGAACCAGTTTTGTGGCGTAACAGTAATTCTGTGGTGAGTGAGAGAGAGATGAAGTACTGAGATATATCATGAGCGTCAGTTGTTCTAGGGGGAGGCAAACCAAAGTGGTTCTCAATAGTTTAGTTCATTGTGGTTGCAAAAAATCAAGCCCGCCATTCCTTTTGTGGTCTCTCACAGACATGACATGGAAATTCCCTGTCAGAAGTCCAGAATGTAGGTACATTCACACAGTGATGTTAACCGTGTGTCTAAGTGGCTGCAGTGAGGAAGCTTTGCATTATGAATGATGCATTATGCCACATATACTGTTTCTCGGAAAGAAGATATAAATTCAGAGACAGTGTCGAAACCACTAGTTTCAGGATAGTGTCTCATGAAAAACTCAGTCAGTGGTTATATATACAATCGCTCCCCTGGTTACGATTGCCCATGTTAAAGTATTTCGACTTTACGATGGATATGAATATTCGATAAAATATTTGAGATGTTCAACACTTTCATAAAATAGGCTTTGTGTTAATGATTTTTGTAGGCTAAGTGTTCTTAGCATGTTTAAGGTAGGGTAGGCTATGACGTTCGTTAGGTTAGGTATACTGTTTTAAAATGCATTTTTGCCTTACGATCTTTTCCTTTTCTGAGAAGTTTATCAGAACGTAATCCCATCGTAACCGGAAGCGTTTGTATAACAATCTGGAGTTTAGAGATATATTTTATGTTTAGGTGGTTCTGACTGAAGTCTATAAGCCTCCCTTCTTCCAACATACCTTTACATGAAACAGGCAAGTGTTAAGAATGTCTAGTGCACCTAACCCGGGAAGATGCCTTTACATGTATCCTAGTTCCCAGAAAAGTCGTCATAAATAGGGAAAATATCAGGCGGCGTCACAAATAAAACAGCCAATGAAATTCCAGCAGCTGGATTAACGCAACCTGGGAGGGCGTGAGTTGTCAGATCCTTCACGTTGATTTTACACGGATTACTTTGATTTAACTATTATTCTGAAACCTCACATGGATGTCTTTTGTTCTTTTATTAAAGCATTAATTATGCCGTGTATATGTTGGGTGACAGAATGACTCAGTGGACCCTTAATATTCCTGCCTCAAACCTCCACCATTGAGTACCGTTTCCGTTCCGTTTAGGTGGAGTTGCCACGTTCTCCGTAAATCATCGTGAGCAGTTAGAAAACGTCTGGATACATAGGCTTTCTGCAAGTTTCAGCTCGCCTGCACATGTCTAGTAACACCCTACTCCCCCAATAATTATAGACCTACTACAGCAGAATCCTACTCTTTTTGGCTGGAGAGAAAAAGCTCTCTCTTCAAGTATTGCAGCTGGGATTAGCAGAAGTGCAGTTTTGCTTACAGGTTCCAAAATGTAACATTACAGTTACATATTACAATTTCACTGCTTGTAAATAGCATCGATACTTCTGAAATTGATGAATGACACATTGTAATAGGAATACTACTTCAGGTGCTAGTAACTGTTTTTGGGGGGTTTAATGTCTGTGTATGTACCTGATGTGCAATAATTTTAATTGTTCAAGATGTGATGCATAACTGAAAATCAGACTGGAC
The DNA here is from genome assembly GCA_019775915.2 of Cyphomyrus plagiostoma. Lineage (NCBI taxonomy): Eukaryota > Metazoa > Chordata > Actinopteri > Osteoglossiformes > Mormyridae > Cyphomyrus > Cyphomyrus plagiostoma. The sequence continues at coordinate 6,485,539 of JABFEA020000039.1, read as the reverse complement.
TGAATAGCACTAAGATAAAGACCACATTAATACGAATGTTTTTTAGCAGTTAAACAGTCTAAGCGATACAACTGAGAATTTTCTATCATATATTCCGAATATCGCACCAGAAAATCACATAAAACACTGTGTAGTTTAAAAAAGACATATTTTGCACAACAGCTTAATTGATTTTAAAGTATCTTTGTATATTATATATATCCATGTACATACATATATTATGGAGGCTCCAGTAGTAAATGTCCATGGCAAAATAAACAATAGTCCTCCATATGATTTCAGGGCATGCATGTCCAACAGCAGAGATAAAACACAACACTGCCTTCGAACCACGCATGCCTGTTAAAACCAAAAAAGAAAAGAGAAACACAAAACTGCTCCCAGCAGTAACAAAAAGATTTGTATGCATTCCTGTTGTGTGACCCTTGATTTCCTGTATTGACCTTTTCTGGCCCAGTGACTCCAGTAAAGTGGAGTCTTATGAGGTCTGCAGTAGCTGCCTTGTTACACTGTGGATTCGTTGTGAAATACTTTGGATCTGAGAGCCCTGAGGCTGTTATGGAAGCTGGAATGTTCAGACTGCAGGGTCTCGGAGAACCTGTGGTCGTAGTTGCGGCTTAGCTGTGACTTGCGCCTGATGGAATTCTGGAAGGTCTCTGAGGTAAAATAATACACAATGGGGTCAAGGAAACAGTTTGTGACCGCGAGGCACAAAGCTATAGGGTAAATCGTCCTGACGACAGATTCAGCCAAGCAGTTATTGAGGATTTTGGTCCGGACTAAGGCATAGAAGATCAAGTTGATGTTGTAGGGGATGAAACAGACGCAGAAAATGAGAAGGTGGACCACAATCATCCGCAGGACTTTGGTCTTGTTCAGCTGACCTCCTCGGGTCAAGGTTCTGGGCTGACAGAGTGTCCGCAGAACCATGGCTGAGCAGGCCACGTTCAGCAGCAGTGGAATGAGGAACCCCACTGTCACAATGAACACCACCATTTTGGACAGATGCTCCTGCCATTCATTGGAAGAGAAGTTCTCAAAGCAAGACTTGTTTGTGCTGTTGTTTTCTGGCTTGCTTTTTAGGAGAATTCCTGTTGGGAGACTACCTGCCAGAACCAGTACCCACACAGCAAGGCAGACCAGCTTTGCCTTACCCTTCGTCCGAACTGACCTCGAGGACAAAGGGTAAACGATGGCCAGGAAGCGGTCCATGCTAATACAGGTAAGGAAGAAGATGCTCCCATACATGTTGGTGTAGAACAGCGCGACGGAGATCTTGCAGAGCTCGTCACTGAAAGGCCAATTCCGACTGACGAAGTACAAGACGCGTAAAGGCAGCGTGAAAACAAAAAGCAGATCAGACACCACCAGGTTCATCATGTATGTTGTGGTCTCATTGCGTAGCTTAAGCGAGCAAAAGAAGATGTACATGGCAGCCATGTTAGTGATCAGCCCCAGGACAAAAACTATGCTGAATATAATGCTATATAGTTCATACTTAAAGTCATCATTTTTGGCACAAACTTCGTTTGTTGTGTTTGAAGTAAAATTCATCGTAAGGAGGTATCGTATGATGCTAAGGGATAGGTATAAAAATAATATTGTATCCCTTGTCCCTGAATCCAGCCAGCAGTTACAGCAAAAGAGGGCATTGGAGTCATATAAAACATAACGTCTGTCATAAACAGCAGTGTCCTTTGTTTTTACACAAGTGACATACCTGTGTCTTTCTTAATGGTCTTGAATTCTGTGTGAGAACTCATGCTGCAAGAAATTGCAGTTCCGTTCCAGTCATTACTTAAGGTAAGGCAGGAATTTCCAGAAACTCTCTTGCTCTTTGGCTCTGTTTTCTCCGATTACATTCACATGAGGAGTGAAAAATCAATGTAGCCAACCTCGAAGGCCATATCTTCTGTTAGAAAATGTGCTGATGCGTAAAAGTTTGTTCCTCCTTTCCTGAATTTCTGGTTATGCTCCCCTTCTTCAGACGGCATTTGACATGTAGCAGAAGGGCGGAGTGGTACAGCTCACTTGTGCTGCTTCCACATATCGCTGCTGTTCCCTCCTTGCGCCTACAATGGTCACACCTTATCTCTCCCAACGGTCTAGGACAAGCCGGAAACATAAGAACAGTCCATTTCATTTGCTACAGGGTGACTGCATCGAAGTGGAGTGCAGGTCACAGGGAGAGCTGAAGGGGTTTCTTCATGGCCCCTCCCACAGTGAGCAAACAAAGATAGCATGCATTAGAGAGAGAGAGAGAGAGAGAGAGAATCATTATCATTAACCCTTTAATCGTATCTGTGCTAGGCTTCCTGATCCACCAGGCTGGTTAAACAACACATGTTGGAGTATGTATATGATTGGGTCTCTGGTTCCTTTTTAAATCAACCTACATAATATATACAGCGTCTGTACTGAACACCCGGCTACTCAGTCAACGCCTTTCACCAAGATTAAATGCCATTTTAACTTTCACTTTTCTTTTGTCTTTTTTTTCTTTTCTTTTGGATAGTAAATAATCTCACTAATTATGTGTTTTTTTTTTAAACAAATCTTTGTAACCCTTTTATGGTAGTAAGGAGTGAAATATACATGAGGTGAGGTTCCACTTTTGTTCTTAGGAACATCATCTGCGACTCTGCCTTTCTAAAACAGCCAGGGGTTTACTGGAAGTATACAGGGGATAAAGAGAGGCAGAGGGAAGGAGGCATCGTCTGAACACTAGCAGTTAGACCTTAAGCTACTGCTCTCCTTAGCTTGTTTCTACATAGCTGATACACCTTCACAAAACCCACGCAATTCAAACACTTCCTCGTGTATTTTTGCCACCTTGGGTCTCTTCGCGCCTTTTGTTCACTTTGTCTTTCCGCCTGTGGCTTCTTCAGATGTTCATCAGGGAGGCAGGAGTGATCCTGTGTAAACTTGCCTTTAACTTATCACCCTCTGGCTGGGGAGTGGAGTTTACCTAGTCTAATTTATTGCATTCTACTGGAAAAGTACCACTGTGGTAAATTAAGCTACAATACATGCTCTGTAGGTGACAAAATGCAGCTCAGCAAAAAAAAAAAAGTTCTTTTTTTTTTCTCAAAGAACTTTACTAATTATTCTAAATATGGTACACATTGTACCCCTAAGAGGGCAATTAACTTAAAAAAATGTGAAAGGGGTTATATTACAGGGACCTGGCTTACTTACTCATAGTCAGAATATGTAGAAAAGAGATATTACGCTGAAGGTTTCTTTCTGAAAATGAAATCCCACTCAGCATTTTATTGGTAATTAATTCGATATTTTTAAGTGAAATGCAGTAATTTTTAAATAGAATCAGCAATGTCTGAAAAATGTTGAAAAGCCATCCTGTTCTGCCTCTTAAATAGTGTTACTTGAAGTATTTTACATACGACACACGTGCACTATGTGACTGAGGTGTCTCCGCTTGTTTTATTGTTGCATTGGAAAGGAAAATGTTACAGGATGACTTTTGATAGAGCCAAACACCCTTAATACTTCCCATTCCATTCCCCAGGGATCCACAGACATTCCATGTTTTTGATTCCTCCCCAGAGCTAGGATGGAGCAAGAATATGGACTGTCTGGCAGGGAGCTTGGAGGGATCCAAAACATGGACTGGCTTTAGGTCCCTGGGGACTGGACTGGGAAACACTGCTCTCACATGCACTGGGACTGGCCCAGCGCTCGAAACTAATAGGACATACCGAGAAGGAGCCAGACATCTGTGGCAGCCGAACAGGTTGCATACTTATCAGATGATGTAAACACTTCCTTTTAATCCAAAGGAGCAGCGCGTCTACTTCAGAACAACGTTTCTTATGCCTGATCGCTGACTCACCTGCTTTCCTGTTCAGCTGAGTTGTTTAGGCTTTATTAGTCTATCAGTTCACTCTAAATTTCAGGGCGGGATGATATTTACAAACACTTATTTAGCAGACCCTTTTATCCAAAGCGACGTACATTTTTAAGAAAGCAGACTCAGACAATCTCTGGAGTAAATGGGGATTAAGGGCCTGGCTCAAAGGACCAACGTCAACACCGTCAGCCCTGGGATTTAAACCAGCAACCTTCCAATCATAAGCACACCATTCTAATCCACTGAGTTTCACACAACCCACAATGATACCCATTAAACCAATTTATAGATGAATTTAGCTGTGCATAGTAAATACAGATGAGTGGGGTTCAATTCTTCCTGTTAGTGGTGCGAAAAAGGATGGCGAACCCTCCCTGACCAGGGACGTTTATGCAGAAGTATTATATGGTTTCTGCTGCCCTCTAAAGGTTAACATTATAAGTGCTCCTGTTGCTAATCAAAGTTATCTGTATAGTGCACAGGCACAAAATAATAATAATAATTGATACTTTTCATTGATCCCCATGGGGAAATTCTCTTTAGTCTCCCTGCACTTGCTGTTTGCTGGCCCGTGAAGGGCAGCCACCCACAGCAGCACCCAGGGGGCTGGGGGTTAAGGGCCTTGCTCAAATACCCACAGGTGCACTAAGGTCAAGTTTGAACCAGCAACCTTCAGAACACAGGCATCACAGGGTGGGGGGTAGGGGGAGTAGCAGGGACCGGGCTAGGTTCCTGGTTACCGAGGTGTGTGGGGTGTCCTGGTCCTGGGGGGCTCGTCGTGTGTGGCGGGTCTTGGTCCCACTGGCTTGCTGCTGTGGGTGGCCACGATGCTCAGGCTGTCTTTCGGCATCCCGGGCCGGTCCAGGTCGGCTCCCTACGGACGGGGGGGGGGGGCGGGGGTAGGGACGGAGATGGATGAGGGGTCTGTTGGGGACCCGGCCTGCTCATACCCTGCCTGGTCACCCAGTTTTAATGCACTGCAGTTATCCATGCAGCCTATCTCGCCCCTACACAGTGGCCATGGGGCGCACTGGATCCCGCCCCCCGCCAGGGGTGGAGAGCCTGCCGCTGACCACTCCCCCACTTTTAATGCACCACAGATTTTAGTTTGTAAACACTTCAGTTCTCACACTCATTGACACACACCCACATGTCCGTACCTTATACTCTGATATATATACTATATACTGAGCAGGGGGGGGGAGGACATGGAGGTCAGAGGGTGGCCCCTTTAGTCCCTTCTCTGGGCTGGTGGGGCGGGGGCATTCTTGGGGGTGTTGTGGGTGGTTCTGGCAGGGGGGTGGGCCGGGTGAGGGCCTAGGCTGTGCTGCCGTGGGGTGGGGCCCCGTCGGGTGTTCTGGGTACAGGCATAGAGGCTTAGACCACTGAGCCACATGCCCCCCCACCTTATTAAAGCTACGGGACCATGTATGCTCCTGGTGCTGAAAACGATCTTTACCTCTCAAACCGATCATAATGGCGGCTTAAGTATGAAGGACAATGTAAAATGCAGTTTCATCTTGTAACAGTAAACAAAAGTCATTGTACAATGTAGGCACTGTACCTCTGTACTTGGCATAAACATATACATCATTTACTGAACTATATTTTATTCATGTTCATTAACTTCCATGAAGGAGAAATCATTTTCATCTCTAGTGCCTGAAATTAGCCTTCTTCATCATATCATATCAATTCTTTGTCAACAACCTTTTAATGTTCTTTAAAAAAAGCATATTCAGTACATAATGCTGATATTTATATCTGAATATAACAAACCCTTGCATTACAACAAAAGTCTAGGCTACTCCACTGTAGTAAAACACTAAACAGCCAACTAACCTCAAACCATCATTTGCCAGTGTGGCACCTGCGCGTCATATTCTGTCTAGATAGACATCCACAGTTGCGGGCACACAATTTCACTGTAACTAAGCATACATAATCTTTACAAATTTTTCACAAGAACTGACATGCACTTGTTGTATGGATTTTTATTTCAATATTATTGTTTTATTTTAATATTCTGTGTTCCATCACCTGTTAACGCCAGCTTGCCAGTGCGTGAGTAAAAATGCTACCCTTTCAGGTGTGATCATGCAGTGGTGTGAAATCTAGTCTGATCTGATCCTGTATTTATTGGCTTTTCAACCATGATTGCCGACCTGAGAGCCCCAGAAGGTACGTGTACTTCCTGAATGCTGCAGACATACCTATACTAATTTCTGACACTTCGCGCGTGTACAGTCATTTTCATTTCCGATAGTAACCAGACTCCCGACGTGCCTCTCAGGATCCCCACTGCATGCTGAACGTTTCTCAGTCTTTGGCATCTGGAGCAGCAGTCTACTGGAATCCATTCCTGGTAGCTGCTTCCAGTCGCATCATGTCAGTCTAACCCTTCTGCCTCTTCGCCGCTGCGAACTTAAAGAGCTCAGTTCTTGAAGGCGCCATAGAAGCTGGCTTTGCTGATGAAGTTCTTCAGCAGGTCGTGGTCCATGTCGGCAAAGGCCTGCGTCTGAGTCACGGCAGTCAAGTGGTTCATGCAGAACTTAAAGCAGAAGTCCTCCAGGTCCTGCCAACGAGGAGAATTACTTCAGAACTCAACCCTGTGGTCAACTGACTTTTATGATCAGCCACTACGAAGAGAAGAGCAGTAGTTACCGCAAGTATACACAGACGAGCTGCGCTAAGTAAACGCGCCGTGTTGAGAACGTGCGTATGGAGTTCCTACCCGAGCCTCGTACTTGACTGCGGCGGACAGCAGAGTAACGGCGTTCTCCTCGCAGATCCCCCTTTTGATGGTCTCCTGGCACAGCCGCTTCAGCCGGGCTTCCCTGTAGAAGGTGGCCAGGTCCAGCAAGCCTGGATAGGTTTGAGAGGTATGGGGGGAGGCGAGAGTGAGTGGGAACGTGCACAGGATCCAACCCATCAGGGGTGTAATGGGCTGAATGCACAGTTTAAGTACAGCACTAGTCAGAAGTTTGGACACTATTCTCTACATTTTTTAAAGGTTTTGAAGACATCAAAACTGTAAAATAACATACAAAGCATTATGCACTGATCAAAAAAGTAAAAAGCAAAAAAACAAAATTTTTTGAAAGGGGCTCTGGTGGTTGGGATTCACAAGGTTGCTGGTTCTAATTCCTGGGTCGGGTTGATCAAGGCCCTTAATTTTTCAAGGGACTGACTGACCCTACTGTCTCCTCTTTACCAGTCTCATGAGGTGGCCTCCTGTGATGCTTTTCCAGTTGTCCTGGAGGAGGTCCCACATATATGCTGAGGTCTCACTGGCCGCTTTTCCTTCACTCTCTGGTCAAACTCCTTCGGAACCATTTAGGTCAGGTGACCAGTTCATGTGATGTGGCATGGTTGGGTGACCAGGTCATGTGATGCGACTATCACTGTCCTTTGTAGGTGGCATGGCGTGTCCCAACTTTTGACTGGTACTGTAGGTCTTTGGCTACATTTGTTCTTCCCCTAGCAAACAGTGGGGCTCGAGGTAGTTGGAGCACCTGATTATTTTCACAGCCACCACTGAGAATGTTTCCTGCTTTCAAAACATGTGGGTTAGCTGCATCCGTTTGCATCAGTAAAGGGAAATAACAGTTATCATTTTTTTCTGTTCTTGGGCTCGAGATACAGATAGTCATTTCCGTTTTATTCCTGTCTTTCACACGGGAATATGTGGGCTGCTTTCACAGACGTTCGCAAAATGAGCTGATTATGTTACAGATTAAGTTACGGCTAAACTGAAAGGCAGCCCATTCTGAATAAAGAGCAATAGCATAGCAACACAAGCCCTTCCACACTGGTAATTCATGCCTTAATGTCTATCTATCTGGATGGATATCTTCTATACCTACTAGTCCTATGCTGGGTCCTGGGGGTCTGGAGCCTATCCCAGAAGCTTTGGACACAATGTAGGGAATAACCCAGGATTGGGCGCCAACCCATCACAGCACACATGGACATTGGGGGGGAAACCAGAGAAAACCCCAAGAAGACACATGAAAATTCCACACCTCTCGGTTCAATGTCATGTTAGAGAATAGGGAACTTCTTAGTAATTTATACACCTGAGAAAAAAATGTCGGCAGTCTTTTCGTTTGCACATCCTAGAATGCAGTAAGACGTAAAGGCTGCTTTTTCTGGTGCTGTTGCGGAATCTGAACCTGTTCGCGTTATGCTTACCTATAGCGTCCTCTGGTGGCAGGTTAATGGTGTCTGTGTACAGGTACTCCAGGAAAGCGCGATACACCAGAAAGGAGAACTGCTGGATCTCGATGGAGTCCCCATCCCTCTCGTTCAGCAGTTCCCGGAAATGTTCACACCTGCAATGGCGAATCGACGGGTGGTTGCTGAAGCTGGTTCTGAGAACAGGCCCTCAGCACACAGAAGGAAGTGAAGATCACAAAGGAATCCCCTCGTGATGTGGCTGCATGCAGGCTTGCTAGCATACCGGCTCTGAGCCCTTTCTGGTGTCCTCTCTGTACCTTATTCTAAGCAGGGCCTTGTGAACATGGATGCACTTCCCGTCCACCAGGAACTTCAAGTCCGAGATCTCTGGGCTGTCGAACTCCTTCTTGAGTGACTGTGCCACAGTCAGGTGGTCGTCCCCATCTGCCAGGTACAGATAAACATCTTGAGCAAGTATCCTTCAGGGCCTGAACTGGCACCTGCAGCAAATCAGCGCCCCCCCCCCTCCTCCCCCATCCCCCTCCCCCTCTCCCTCTCACCGACAGTGAGCAGGTGCCAGGTGACAGCCGGCGTGGCGAAACAGGCGAACACGTCGTCCGTGCTGCTGAAGTGGGTGAGATGAGGGTTGACCACCACCTGGCCCCTACACTGGCCCCACATGAACACCTGGCCGCCCTGGGTTCGGGCCGCAGACGTGTGGCTCATGTGACAGGCTGCCACTTCCACCATCCTGAGCGAGGAGCATGAGAGGTGTCAAAAAAAAAAAAAAAAGGCATGCAAGTCACAGAAGAAACAATACAGCGCTCTGAGCAGTGTTTTGACTAAAGATAGCTGTCAAACAGACTGTGTACTGCTTTTCATTCCCTCAATAACATTTAATATTAATGATGTTTTCCACAGACTGATCACCCTGCCTTCCTCTCCATACTGCACCATAATACCTGTTTGCGTGTCACATCATCACATGACCCAAACTGTTTCAACGTCTGTTGTGTAAAATGTATTCTAGTCCCTAGGAAGAGGCTCTCTGGTCCATCTCACCTCTCCTTGTCCATGTTAATGAGAACTGGCCAAGCTTGGTTGCTCTTATTGCCTGTACCTAGCTGGCCGTAAGAGTTGGCACCCCAGGCGTAGATGAGTCCTTCGTCTGTCAGCGCCAGGGTGTGTGCATAGCCGCAGGCTATCTGAATAACCATAAAAGGAGGAGTAACCAATGGACGATTCCAGTTTTCATCACCCTTCATTGACATACCGACAGACAATCAGTATGTCTCTTCAGTCTCCAATGTAAATCTGCATGCTAATGGTAATGCTAAATGCAGGCAAGTCCTGCTTTGCTGAACGGGAAGTACAGAGTTGCCCTGACCTGCACCACGTTGATGCCCTGCAGGGCGGCGATGCGACAAGGTGTTTGCTGGTTCCCATTGTTTCCCAGGCCCAGTTGCCCGTTACAGTTGTAGCCCCAGCTGTAGGCCTACAAAGAAAAGAATTGCCGTTAGCGATGACGCTAAACTAGCGAGAATACTCAATTGGGACCTTTCTCAAAGTACCTTGCAAAAGTTTTTATAGCCCTTGGCTCTCCTCCTCTCATTATGCATAATTACAAGTCTAATAACATTTATATCCATAAAAATTAGGTGAGACATTTCTATTCCAAACACTGTTGTTTTATGATACGAAATCTAAAACCCTGAGACATGCTGTATGCATGAATGTTCAGCGCCTGTGCTGAGGATGTGCTGCCTTAACAAGGATAACTGCCTTACAGTCAGCCAGTCCCTGTGAATCAGTAAAATAACCGCCGGTTTTCCAGGTAAAAACTAGACAATTAAGGAAGCACTATTTAGGTCGTGAATCTGAAGGACGTGCCAAACATCCGAAAGTTTGGATGTATCAGGACCTGGAAGACTGACCAAACTACCTAAATGCTTCCTAAACAAAGTTTCCTTCAAACCTCTGTACGAGAAAGGAGACGTATGGAAAAAAAGATCTTTGAAACGCATGTAATACACAATACAGTAAACAATGACACATCGTTATTAAATTTAAGTGGATGTAAAGTGGTCCAGTTTTAGCACCAACTCACAAAACTTTACATTACATTCTTACAGGGTGGGAGTTAATGTTCTTAAAACAGCCACATCCAGCACCTGAACAGTTATTAAGTAAAATAACATTAACACTGATGTGTGCTCATGTTTGGCAAGGGAATATCTGTTTGGGAAAATCAGAGATTCACGATTTCCCTTGCCCGGACGCGGGTCACCGGGGCCCCCCCCTGGAGCCAGGCCTGGGGGTGG
>JABFEA020000039.1:6373656-6392835 GCA_019775915.2 Cyphomyrus plagiostoma | reverse complement strand
TAGGAAGAGCTGAGGAGATATCTATCGCCTGTGCTGACATTTAGGTATGTTCACTAAAATTGTCAGTTTATCACACACTATCAAAGTACGTGTTAATTATTTATATTATTTATGTGTATAAGAAAATATTGCTGTATTTTCTTACATAAGCCTACATACCGGCTGTCGGGCGGAAGCGTCAAATGTCCAAAAGTGGTCCTCTAGACGTCCTCAGGACGTCCCTAAAAGTCATCCTAAGGACGTAAAAAAAACTTTCCATCAGGATGTCCTATGGACGTCCTTTGAGGACAAGATCCGGACCAAAAGAGGACGTCCTAAGGACGACTTGCTGTTTGCTGGGTTGCCGCATAACTTACACAACAGTAAATAACATCACAACTATATTCAAAAGTAGAACACTTATTATGTAAGATGTATTTAAATTTGTTTCAGACTAAATCTTAAAAAGAGAAACTGCCGTTCATCCCCCCGTAATCCCCATTAAACGAAAATTGAAGGAATGAAAAAATTAAATAGTTCAGTAACATTCTACCACTAGGGGGCGGAAGCGTTATATTTGATTGTGACAAATCATATAATGTACATGTTTTCCCACAGTTAGGAGCAGAATATACTATTAGGAATATGTCGAAAGATATTTGCAGGAAGTGATATTTTTTCTTATATCTCTTACTGCATAGTGCACACAAAAATGTGTTAGAAAGGAACGTGAAAGCAAAACAAAAAGAAATTGACTTTGTGGTATAATTAAACACAGGGGCGTAGGACATGGTGGTCCGGGGGGTATATGTACCCCCCCAAGATTTGGCTTCATTCCTCCCCCCTAAAAACAGACCGGTATAATCACAGCCACCCCCCCCAAAAAAAAAAAAAATATATATATATATACACGTCAAGCTCTCTCCTGCGCCCTTGCTTATACGTATAACAAGCGATCTATCCATTTCTGGTAGTGCTAACTGTCGTAGATGGGAAAACTGACACCACACGCTGAAGTGTGTGAATACAGATGAATGTGAGAACTTTTTATATTTAAGAAAAATAAATTCATAATGAATCTGAGGTTTTCGTTTAGTTCTGCGTTAACGCAATTGATCGTATATAATATGAATTCTGAATATATGGGTGTGGAAAGTCAGCGGAAGAAGGAAGAAAGAATCGCTTTTGGATTGTTCAAGATAACCATTTACGACTCGTGACAAAGCCTGTTCCTTGGACTTTGTGCTCCGTCATTTTGAACTGCCCCGTTCACTTATATGGAATCTTCAGTTCCCTGAACAATAATTAAACCAGAGAAATATTCCAGAACAAATAGTATTTAAACAAACTGATAAGTCTTTTCTGTGGAATTACAATGGAATCACTCGTTTGTTACAATGAGTTGCTTATCAGCGCAGTTGTGGTACTTTCAGTTTTGTACGGGTGCATTTTCTTACTATCCGATTAACGCTCCCCCTCCCGCCCTACTAGACAGACAGACATCCGACCTACGCCTATAGCGCATTACACACATACCAACAAAGTTTGGCGAAACGCACAACAATTCGGAATAAGCTCAAGCAGGCATGGGAGGCGATTGATTTTATATTCGTGGTTTTGCGCTACTATGTATCACTTGAGTTAACCTACTTGTACTAAGAGAAATCTTGAAGGAATCCTTTCGGTATAACCAAGCAGTGGGAATAACTCATTCTTCCGGGTGTGTATTTATAACCTTAAATTACGGGATCCATACATTCGCAATCAAAAAAATGAACGACATTATGTTAGAATCCAAAGGAGCTGAAACGAGCACTTCCCAAGAGAATAATAACACGCTAACAGAAAATGGTGCCAAGGAACAGGTAAGTTTAAGGTTGACGGCGGTGGGATTGCTGCGTGCAAGTGCCGCGGGGGTGCGTGACCCGTGAAAGGTGCTATATAGCCTGGAAAAGAGCGAAGCAAAAAGACATAGTTATGCCCTAACAGTGGAAATGTCATTCGGGTACACTGCAGTGGGAATTAAGGTAATGCGAATTACAAAACAGAGCCAGCAGTATAACGCCGAATGGGAGCGTGTCGGCACAGACCGGCGCCGGTGTTTGCGAGACTGTTTATATCCTCACGGACTTCGGCGTCACCGATCCGGGTTCGGGGTAACAGCCTTGACCCGAACTAGCAACTTGACTCTGCGGATAAGCGAAAACAGCATCAATTTATTTCATTTATGTATTTAAGAAGAAATTCAAACAGTGCTTTTTATATTTGGCTCCTGTAGCCAAATAAAGTTGAAGTTATTGCTTCACACCGGGTGAATTAATGAGGTTTTTTTCCTGGAATCGGTGTGGGTGGGGGTGTGCTTGGTATTTCTGTGACGGATTTAAACTTTAATCGAAATATGGGGTTCCAATAATAGCTGTAATATCAATGACACCCCCTGGTACTTTGTCGATGGGGGGTAATGATCCGTAGCCACGCCCCTGAGGTTATTTATTGTAGGATCGGAACTGTTCAAATTTTAAATTACATTACAGCAAAAGACGCTGTCCTTGTGCCCTTGGTGGGTGGCGATGGCTCATTAGCTCATTTGTGCAGCTGCGGAATAGATTCAGGCGAATATGCCCAAATGTTTATTGTGTGAGATTTCCAAATTATATCAGGCGCTTCTGTAAAACTCTTTCGAAATGGGTTTGTGATTATACCAGTCAGTACTGCATAAAATAAGTGTTTCAGGATACTAACTTGTCAAAACAATGCACGAAAACACAGAGGGAAAGATGATAAATTGCAGTAGATGTTTTAAAGGTTTCATTCATTACTATACACTCCTATGGTTCTCCAGTTTTCATCTTTGTTACCGAGATAATAGTGAACTTCAACTGAAAACACAAACGTGCATTTACTTGTTTCCACAGGAAAACAGAGACGGGTTCCGTCAGGACACGCATAATAACCCCGAGGAAATGGAGTTGCTGGTACAGTTTGAGCTCTTGATGCGGGCTTGTTCATTAAACTAAGCTGTAAAGTGTGTTTGCCATGACAACCACTAGCTGTTACTTAAACAACAAAAGGTCACCAATGAAACCTAATTATATATCTGTGTGTGTATATGTATGTATGTGTATATATAATATGTATGCATGTGTGTGTGATATATATATATATACGGACGGGTGGCATTCGTGCGCATGTGTGACCACGTGCACCGTGACACTTGATACGCTTGACGCATTCCTTGACGTGGAATGACGTGATCGTTTACTCATAGGGTGCCTGTAATGGACCTCAGCCTGCCGGGGACGTTGGCGATCGCGGCACTGATGCAGCACAGGTGAGCAGCCAGAGAATGAGCCTCATTTTGTATGGAACGCCATTTGAGTATAAGCTATGAGACAGAATACGTCTCGACACGGCATTTCCCCCTATATATGTCAACACGCAGCTTTTTCTATGGGAGGCCCAAAGGGTCGAAACTTGTTAAGAATACACTACATGGACAAACGTATTGGGACACACGGCCATGACACCTACAAGGACATTCCATTCTAAATCCATAGGCATCAGTATGGAGCTGGTCCCCCCTTTGCAGCTGTAACAGCTGCCACTCTTCTAGGAAGGCTTTCCACAGGATTATAGAGTTGGGTGTGTCTGTGGGAATTTTTGCCCAATCATCCAGAAGAGCATTTATGAGGTCAGGCACTGATGTTGGACATGAGGACCTGGCTCACAATCTCCATTCTGGTTCATCCCAAAGGTGTTTGGGGTTGAGATCAGGGCTCTGTCTAGGCCAGTCAAGTTCCACAATAACTAACCCAACCATGTGTTTATGGGCTCTGCTTTGTGCACTGTGACACCACACTGTGGTCTGCCAATTCACGGCTGTGTTTTTTTTTTCTAAACGCTTCCATTTAACAATAATATCAGTTACAGTTGATTGTGGAATATCTAGCAGGGAAGAACAGTTCATGAACTGACTTATTGCAGTGGTGGAATTCACTGAGCTTTTCAGAACGACCCTTTCTTTCACAAATGCTTGCCAACCTAACTGCCTGACTAGGTGGTTGATTCTATACACCTGTGACAATTGGTCTGAATGAAACGCTCGAATTCAATGATTAAGAGGTGTGTCCCAATACTTTTGCCCATATAGTGTGTGGGGACAGTGTGAAATGGGACGTTCTCGTTTACTGTACCTCACCCCTGTATCATCAAGACGAACAAGATGTACGAGCCGCGTTTCACTAGAGGAGAATTCAACCCACTTTCTAAGCCAGTGTTTTCTCTACATGGCGTGTACTTCACACGTGCTTGGCCTGAACATGCTGTCTGCATCGCTGCTTGCGGCTAATTCTTAATTCTTACTGGTGCCGCTCGCACTGGAAAAATTCAATCCGTCTGCAGAATGCAAGCCAAAATAAAGTGAAACTAAACTAACTAGATGAAACTAAGTATAAACAAGTGTGAAGTACCTGACTGATGGGGGCTGGCTCAGTCTCCAGGAAGCACCATGTCTTTTGCACAGAGATACAGGACTTCCTGTACCAAAAGGGTCAAAACCCGTTCACTTCTTTGACATTAACAGGCTCAAAATTGACATCAACCTGCAAATTTGCACCTGTTAACACATTATCATGCCTTAACACGTACATAATACACGTGTCCGTTAACATGTCGAGACGGGTTCTGTCTCACGCTTGATACCTCGATTCCATCCCATGGTTTTGATGCTGCTGTATGCCATTGCATTTTTCCTTCTAATTTTCTCAATCTGCTTATTCAAAAATATGTTTTATGTTTCTATTCATAGCTGATTCCGTTTCTTGCTTCTTCACACTTCTCTGTAAAACAAACAACTACTAGCTATTGAAGCTGGTTATTTATCCACGCTTTGACGATACAACATTGTGTACATTGAGAAATTCTTTTTTTTTCATAATTGGATTTCGACAATAACACATTAATTGCTGTTATAGTTATGTTTCTCTTGCCACAGGCAAATAACGATTATCAGCAAATAACGATCTCAGGAAATCTCAGTTTAGACAAACTAAACCATTGTACTGTAAGTCAGGGTTTGTTCTGGATCCTGATTATTTGTGCATTTACTGAATAATTGTTGGTAGCATAGTAGGGATTGCAGTGTCCACCATCTGCTTCGCATTGTGCTGCACTGTGGCTATAACCATCTCAACACACTCAAGTGTCTTTTTTGCAGAATTAATGAGACTCAGATGTGGTCCGAGTCTCCCAGGGATGTCTGTGCTGAGATCAGTTGGTACAGGAGTATAGTCTTTCCTGATCCTTCATTACCATTTTTTTCTAGAATATCCAGAAGCCAAACTTGATTCAAACCCACTTTCAGAAATTAAGTCTTAGGCTGACAAATAAATGCGTCTAAATAAAGTTGATCTGTGTAAAGTAGCTGTTGCAGCAGAACTGCTTTCCTATTGCTCTTGTACTCTGTCTCCTTGAACTTTCATATACCCGTTTGGTCTTAGTTTATCTGTCTTTCATTTCCTCTCTCACTTCCTTTCATTGTCTTTTTTCCTCCCTCTCTCTCTCTCTCTCTCTCTCGATGGTTCCCGGCCAGCAGCATCTCGCTGTTGCCCTTCTCGGTTGCTTGTCTCTCTAAGCTCTCCATCCACCAGCCCTCCTCTGCTTTTGGCAGCTGATCACCAGTTCTCCAGATGCCTTTGCATTACGTGAACATGATGCAAGGTGGGAATTAAGCAAAAAAATGTTTTGGTCTGACTGAATTCCAAAGTTTGTAACGTAACAAACACTTGTGCATGTTCTTCTTAGAGGCAGCCTGCCCAGAGCCCATGGAGTGAACTGAACAGAATAGTCATCTGGAAGCTCAAACTCTGGATGATCATACTAATCATTTTCCTGGTAATCTTCTTGGTCATCGTGTTGTCCCTAGTCCTCTGTTCAGGTATGGGGCAAACACATCTGTCAAGCAGTGATACAAAGAATATATTTACATGCTTAAAAGCTTTGAAACTACTGCTCTTGTAAATTGAAGTTTTATTCTCAGTCTGGAATAATAAATATTACAATTGGTATTACTAATGGTGACAATGAAAACAGAGTTGTTGAGATGTTTAAGGATCTGAAATAGTCTGTGCACATAAAGTTTTGCAGGTTCTCTGTGCAAACTTTCTGAAGGACGTCAGTTTAAATCGCACCGGTTTGTTTGAATTAAAGAAAGGCGATTGCTAAGCAGCTGAGAGAACCTCGATAACCCTGTGGTTTGTACTGTTTGTCTGCGAGGCTCTGGTCTTATTTACTTCACTGGTTGGCAGTGGTGTATCAAGATGAGGATGAAAAGTTTGACCGAGGATCATTTGTGGTCCAACGCCTTTACACTGGTACCTTCAGGCTTATAAACCAGAACTACACTGCAGATCTGAGCTTAATGAAGTCCCCACAGAGCCAGCAGCTTTCAAGTCATCTCCAGAAAAAGGTCAGCCTATGGTCCATTTGCTGTGGTTCTCGCTAATGCCGGCCACGCTAAATGCTTGCTATTTCATAGCTGCTGCATTTTAAGATTCACCACGATTGCATTTTGAATGGAGGAGTGTAGTTGCACCCTTACTGCCAGAGTTGGGTAATTCAGGTTCAGAGTGTAAAAGTCCATATCGGGGTTTTGTTTCAATCAACCACTTGAGCATAAAGAGTCACAGTCACAGAGAACTCATTGGTTGAAACAAAATCCCGGTCTGGACTTTTACTCTCAGGGCCTGAATTACCCTGCTTACTGCAGCGTTGAGGAATGTGCTACATTATCTCATTCTCTCTCCTTCTTTCCAACTTAATACTTCCCTGCTGCCCAGCTGGATGACATCTACACATCCTCCCCGGCCCTGGGTCGATACTTCTCCAGCGTGCATGTAACAAACTTCAGGTGAGCCCCATGAAACCCAGATGGAGGTCCTTAATGCCTGATGCAGAAATGTATTTGAGAGCGGAAACCACTGTACAGCACTCCTGTCATCTCCCCCAGCAACGGCAGCATCACGGTGCACTTCTGGTTGATGTTCCACATGCCCCAGGATCATACTGAGCTGGTCCGACACACACTGAGCAGGTCTATGGTGCACAGCGTGCTTCGGCAGAGCCTGTATGAGCAGGAGATCGAGCCCTGGGAACCACTGTACATCGATCCTGCCAGTTTGCGCATGACAGGTGAGTCACTGGTGCTTGCCGCACAGGCAGATAAGAATCCACCTCGACAAACTTGCAGATCCTGGGCTGTTCATCTCATAATGTCGGCTTTTATCATGTTTGGCACGAGTCAGATGGTTAACGGCAGGAAGCCCCCTCTTAATGGGAGCGTTATACCTGGTAGGCACATCTGGCCTCCCAGGTGAGGCTGTTTATCCACACTGAGCCTGTCGCTTAGATGTCCCCATGTTCGACGGCAGTTTCAAAATGTTAACAGGAAGCAACGCGTAGCAACATGATGGCGACGACCTGCATTAGCGTTTCTGCAGTTGTTGATTTAAGGAATGCGTGATCAAAAACGCATGGGAGGGATGGCGGGTGTGTAAGGGAGTGAAGAAGTGGCCAGAAGAGTGTGGCAACCTCACCATGACACCTGCATGTGCTTGTTGAACATTCCATTCCAAAACCATGGCCCCCTAACATGAAGTCGGTCTCCCTTTCGTTGCTGTAAAAGCCTTCTTGCAAGGTTTTCCACTAGATTTTGGAGCACGGTTGTGGAACTTTGAGCCCATTCAGCCAAAGCGGCATAGGTGAGGTCAGGCACTGATGTTGGACAAGGCGGCCAGCTTTGCAGTCGGAGGTGCAGTTCATCACAAAGATGTGCAGTGGGATTGAGGTCAGGGCTCTGTGTGGGCCAGTCTAGCTGTTCCACACCGGCATCAGCAATCCATGGATGTATTGAGCATAGGGGCACTTTTGGCACTAAGTTGGAAATACCGAATCGTCTATAATGAGCACTCAGGCAGGAAGGTTCTTCTGGCATCTGAAACCCCAAAGTCGAATCCTGCACAGGGAGCATCAGTTTTTAGGAGTCTTACTGCTTGTTCTGCTGTTATCTAACGATACCTTGTGTTCCGTCAAATATCTGACTTAATAATTAATTGACTATTATCTTATTGTGTGTGTATAAAAAGGATTAAAGTAAGTGTAAGAAATGTTACAATTAATTGTTTTTCAAGAGCAGCATTCAGGACAGCCTTGATCCCAATGTCACTGGATACAAGATGTTTTACTGTAAATATTTAACAGTGATATTAAGAATGATAATGTTTTTCTTATTTCAGTTGGTTTCAGTAGCGATTATTGTTTTTGTTTATAGTTTATTTTTGTAACTTGTTTCAGTTTATGAAAATATTTTCTTGTTTTAGTCTTTACTGATGGTCCTGGCTTCCATTGCTCAGCAGTCCACTGGTGAGGTGCGTTACAGTGGTTACTGCTGCACTTGGTATTGGGCGTAGTGACTCAGTCATGGAAACTCTGTCCATAAGGCTTGGAATGGACGGTTCTTACTCTGACAGCTGCCCGAGGCACTTTGAAACTCTGTTAAGGCGATTACTATTATTATTTTTTCATTTTATTTTTTTTTGCCTCAGCACTCTGCGGTGCCGGTTTGTCAGCTTTTGTGGCTCGCCTCTTCATTGTTGAGCTATGGTTGCTCCTTGACGCTTGCGTTTCATCACAACAGAACTAGCAGCGGACTGGGGCAGGTCTGACAGGGCAGAAATTCGATCATGTGATTTGTTGCAATGGTAGCATCATATGATGGTGTCAAGTTCAGTCACGGGGCTTCTCAGTAGGACCCATTCTGCTGCCATTGTTTATCTGTGGAGACTGAGTGGTCGTGTGCGTGACTTATTGCTTTATGCTAGCAATGGGTGTGGCTTAAATGGCCGAGCTCAATAATCAGAAGGGGTGCCCATATACTTTTGGCCAAGCAGCGTATCTTTATGCTTCCATTAGGAAGCACACAATTTCCACAGCAGCAATATCAATCTCAGCAGTCGCTATTGAAACAAGATCCATTGGTTTCCTCCACTGGGAACTTAATTTGTTACGTTAGCATTCCAGTCCTCTGTGAAGTTAGGCTGGTACTGTGGATGACTGTTTACACAGTAGGTACTACATATGTTACTTGTTAGCGAGAAGTACACATGAGATACATCATCAGGAGGGCCTGACATTTTTATTTCTCTCCGTTACAGTCGGGAATACCACATTGAATGGCCAATCGAGTGACTGTAAGTAAAACTGTTCAGAGATGTTAAACTTTCAGCACCCGTACAGAATGTCATCGGTCTTATTGTCATGTGATTATAAATTTGATTAGATTTCATTTGTTTTTTTGCAGTTACGTCTTAAAGCTACAGATATGAGAAGTTTGCGTATAGAACCAAGTATAAGACAGACACCTCTGAAGATCTGAAGTGAAAGCAAGGAGATGGAAACCAGTGGCACCCAGTTTACACTAATATTTGTGAGCAAAATGAAGTGCCACAGTCGGGGAACTTATAGGAATTGTTTTCTCCAAATACACACAGACTGGCCCTTTATTTTGGGCATTGCGGAGTCAAAGAGCCTGAACAGAGGAGCAGCCTAAATGAAGAAGCTGCTGTAAAGAGCAGATTCTCAGTCTCCTTTACTACTGTGTGTATGTGGGGCATAAACGGGATCTGCCAGCATTTACTGAGGCAGCTTGTGAATATGGGGATATGTAAATGACTGTCCTTTGCTGATATGGTGCGATTAGAGGACCATAAATGGTGCTCTTTGGATTTTATAAAAAGAATATAGTATAATATACAGTATGTATGAAAGAATGGGTAATTTTAAACTATAGTGACTAAAGTTATTCTTTTTATAAATTTTTTAAATAAAGTTTGTTACTTACATTGATCCTTCTGTTTGCCACATACTTTTCAGGGTTGGGGGTGGGTGGGGGGACTGGAGCCAGGTAGCATAGGAAGGAAGGAACAGGGTATATCCTGGATGGGAAGATTCCAATGTACTATTTACATTAATCAAAAGTGATTATTTTTCCTAATTGCAATGAGGTTAAATGCCCAGTAGAGGGCGAACATGAGCTCATTCTTTGCAGTATCGCAAACGATTTGCATCAGAGGCGGTGCAACCAAATGAAGAAGTTTGTGACAAACGATTGTGCATGTTGTTCTTAGTGGAGCGCAGTCAAGGGCTGATGGAATGCACTGAACAAACTATTTTGTGGACAGTCGGTGGCTGAGCCTCTGTATCTGGGATCAGAAGGTCACCAGTTCAAGCCCAGCCTTGGCATGTCCCTGGCTCCTTGGGCAAAGCGCATGACCCGGCTCTCTGTGCGCCACAACAAGTGGCTGCCCTTCCCTGCTCTCATGGAGCTCAGATTGGGGTGATACGTGTCCATGATTGCGGCGGGGATTTATACTTTAGGTTAAGAATGCAGATTCTCCGACCTCGATTACCGTGTGTTAGCCCATGTAAGTGCTCAGAATAAGGAAGTTTGCTCTAATCTGAAACCTTTAATTAGCATTTGGGGTCATTCTAGCTCTAGCCTTTAAGAGGACAGGGAGATGTTCCGATGTGTCTTATTCAAGTCAAGTCAAGTCATTATTTGTCAATTTCTTCACATGTACTAGACATACAAAGGAATCGAAATTACGTTTGTCACTGCCCCTTGCGTACATTAGACAGACAAAACAGGACCGAACAAACTATGAAAGTAACAGACAAGACAGGACAGACAGTGTACAGGTAAGAGTGTAAGTCGGATAGTGTCAGCAGTGCTTTCTAGTGCAAAAACAAGGAGTAGCAGCATTTAACTAAATAGGGTAAATAATAAATAGGGTTAGGGTAGGGTTAGGGTTAGGGTAGCAGCAGGTTGTGCAAATTGCATAGATTGCATTGATCAGGGGTCGTCATATCTATGATTTAGAGTAATACAGAGTCCTGAGTCTTATTCACATAATACTGTCAATTTCATTATCACCATAACTGGATATATGTGGATAGCTATTCATGCATATACGGTTAGCTATTGATGCATAGTACAGACCAACAAGCATTGAGAGAGGCTTCTAAGTGCTTGTATCTTGGAACGTTCCTTCTCCTCTGTCACTCCTGGAATCTTGTCCACAGATCTCTTACCAATTGGAGATTTGCTAAAAGGGAATTCTTTCATTTTAGCTTGACTGCAAATGCATACATGTTCTGCAGAAAAATAATCAAGGAAAAATTATTGACTACTGGGCTGTAACAGGAAACGCTCATCAGTGTGGTATTAGTGTTATGACATTGCTTATGCTGCTGAAGATTTACACTGTTTGCTTTAATAGAATGAATTATGTAAAATGCAGCCGTCAGAATGCGTCAGAAGATGGAAATAATCTTAATCCTATAGGTAGGCCTTGTCTGTTTTGACAAACACTATCATCCGCTTGCTTTTCTCCATGCTACAGAGAGATCCAGGCTTTGCACTCGGGCAGTCTGAGCCCTCTCTGCCATCACAGTCCTGAGCCACATTCACACGCAGCAGTACTGGGGCAGCCCGAGGGGCGGAGTTACCTAGCAGGGAGGCTCCACATCCCCCACCATTCCCCAAGGCGTTTCGATTTCCCCAGAAGGAAGCTTCAGTTATCCCATTAAGGGTGCTTGTTTCCTTTTCTGAGGCCAGTGGCTTAAGAGGGTTAGGGTTAGGCTGTCGGAGTTCAGAGCCCCCTAGAAGGGACCAGGAGACGCACATCCCCCTGCGGGAGACATGGGTGCGCAGGGCTCCAACCTGGACGATGTTCTGGCTGAGGACATGCACCACTGGTACAACAAGTTCATGAGGGAGTCGCCCTCGGGACTGATCACGCTGTTTGAGCTGAAAAGCATGCTGGGATTGCAGGGAATTACACAGGAGGCCAGCAGCTATGTGGACCAAGTCTTCCTCACCTTCGACATGAACGGGGTGAGGCTCTTAAATCCTCGGCACGCTCACCTGCCACATTTAGCTGGATGCTGTTAATGAAAGGAAACAGATGTTATTGACAGATGCGCAGTAGTGCAGCCATATCTGCAGGCAACACATTCCAAGACCTACAGTAGATAAAATTGGGAACAGTAGCGAACCATCGCTATTATATATCCATATATAACGTGATTTTTGTGTATATTTGGTAAAGTTTAATTGATGAATTACGCACAGTGACACATTATCAATGTTACATACAGTACATTGTGCATAATCATGCAATACCATAGAGTACTGAACTCTCTCAAAGGGATTCTGACATTATTGCCTAATTCTCAAGAGACAATGGAGCAATGAGAAAATATTATGTATCAAGGGATGACGGAACGATGAAAAAACATATTGTTACACATTTTACAATTTTTTTAAAAGCACAGATTACTGAAATCGCCGCTATGCGGGGCACTGAAAATGTAAACATGATTCTCTATTTGTCAAACCCTGAAAATGGCCTGGACTTTATGGTGCAGGGATATTAAGCTAGCGATTACAGCACAGAGCATTTCTTAGCATGGTATAATTATAGTAGTGACGTTATTATGGTGTGACACAAAATGTTCATGAAAATAGTGAACATTGCACCACTTTAAAGCTAAATGCTCAAAACATTTCTGTAGGATGCCTGTCACTCTGTGTCTTAGCCTTATGCTGTGTCTCTCATGATGTCTTGATTTCCTCAGCATTTAACATATCCAGTGTTTGTTCTATAGATAAGCTCTTAAACTGCAAACTTTCCAATGTCAGGATATGGCTGCATTCCGTTTACCTTGCAGGACAGGAGCTGGGAATCACGCCACACCCCAGTTAACCGCGTTCCAGTTACAAGAAGTCAGGAAGTCTTTTAGCGTTTCCAGTGACCTATTTAAAAAAAAAAAAAGGAGGATTTCTTGCTTAGTGGACAAGCTGGCGGATTTAAGGTGCCCCAGTTTAGATGGTCTTTATTTTTTGTTCACTTACAATTAGCCCAGAGTACCTTAAATCCAACAAGTGATCTGGTTATCTGCTTTCTGAAACAGGATCTAGTTTTAACCCAGTTCATTGTTACACAATTTTACCAAAATCAATTGATGACAACACATTACGCAGTATTTTGCACATACGAAGGCCATAGCAACATGTCCACAGATAGCAGTTGGACAGTACTACTGTGTTTGGCCAATTTAACGAAACAGAAATAAAACATAATTGCTAATAAGCGGTATATACCTACAGCTGTTGGTAAAGGGCACAGCCATCTTCCATACTGAGGTCGTGGGTTGCAAGGATTCCTCGGACTTTGAGTCAGAATTCCGATTTCAGGCGAAGTCCCAGCTGAAATTTCTGGCTGGGAACCCGGAATTTCTGACTACCAAGTTCAAATGGGATGCAGCATAAGTGATGAGGCTGTCCCGGTGTTCAGATGACCTGGCCGCGTAGAGAGAATAGGCGTCTCATACCGTAGCATCTTAGTTCTCAAATTGTGCAGGTTTGCAGAAGCGAGTACTTTCACTGCAGAGATGATCTATGGGAAGCAGAACAGCTGGTTGCATTTTTTTTTACCACCATGTTAGTTCATGCTCATTTGTGGTTTTCATGGAGTCTGTGATTTGATGTACTCTAGGTATTTCTAGGCTCTGTGTTTGCATTGGTCAGCAATACAGTGTAGTTCTGGGAGAAATTAGGTTTCAAAATTCACAGCTTGTGGTCTTTTCTGTGCAAGTGGCCACTGTGTGGTCCAGGCAATTCCTGATGAAGTTTTAGGTTGGCACTGGGTTAAACCATCCATCCATCCATCCATCCATCCTCTGACTGCTGACGGGCAGTAATTAGAATAGCAATGATTCCTACTTAAATACTAAAGATATTCTTTTGAACCATAATGAGAGAAATGCTAAAACTAGTCATGAGTCTCAGAAATGTATGAACATAAAATGTTGTCATGTGGTCAAATTCCTGAACTGCCACAGAATAATGACCAAACCGATTTCTGGTTCAAGTAACCTTCATATGCTAGAATACTATAAACACTATATTTCTATATAGTATAGTAACATTGATGATGTTTGTGTGTTTGTCAGTCAAGGCTGACACAGTTTAAATTTACAAATGACATTATCTCACCTTGACAGTCCTCAGTTTGTGTCTGGATTTTCTAGATAAAATCAACTGTTAGTAATTCAATGTAGAAGAATAAAATGGGGATATTTATGACATGTGAGGCTTTTAACAGCACAGAGAGAGAGAGTGGATGGGATTTCGAATACAGGATTAGTTTGATACAGAGGCAGGATTTTCCCCTTCCTGTCAGATTAAGTTAGTCTAGGTGATACAGACTAAAAGTCATGTAAATAAAAATGGCAGCCACATAAACACAGAGACCACTGTCATGATTAAATTTTGATTACAAAAGCTGACATTACCAACATGATAAGGTGTAGCTGCAGACCCCAGGTTGTTTTGATGATACTCTGAATTGCTTGTGAATGTCCGCTAAGGGATGAACCTACCACTGTTTCTTCTTCTTCTTCTTCTTCTTCTTCTTCTTCTCCTTCTGCCATTGTTAGGACGGCTATATTGATTTTGTGGAATATATCGCAGCAGTGAGTTTACTGCTAAAAGGAGAAATTAACCAGAAACTCAAGTGGTATTTCAAACTCTTTGACCAAGATGGAAATGGAAAAATTGACAAGGATGAATTGGAGACCATATTTAAGGTAAACGAGCCATGATTCACCAGATACAATAAAAACTGACTGATGAGGAATTATCACTACATTGGCATTTAGGAATATCCAGGGATGTTACTCACTAAGTAGCCTGCAGTTAGTAGGATTTCAGTATAAGAAGAAGAAAAAGTAGATCAGGACTAACCTAAAATTAGCCTTAATCTGATTTTACCCCCTGACCCCAGTGAGCTACTTTCCCAGTGGTTCCAAGCTTGTTGCAACTAGTATGGATTTTAGTTAAAGTTCAGAGACCATCTGCGTGTTGCATTACTGTGACTGATAGACCGAACTGCCCAGGAATATCAATATTACAGCGTGATGTGCGGTGCAGCCTTTTCACTCTATAATAAATAATAATACAGTATCCACAAAGCTATTCGATAGTATCCACAAAGCTATTTTTGCATGCAATGAGTTTACTACTCAAACTAAAACTTATTTACTTGTAATTCTCATTTCACAAATTTAGTAACTGATAAGGAGAGAATGTTTACTGCTCTTTAAATGCATTTTCTTATCACCTACTTTGTAATGCCATAGATGAAACACCTTGAATTCGCTACTGAAATATCTATGATTTATGTTAATAAAAGTAAACCAACTAGACGATTAATGGCCTGTAATGAATTATTACCTTCTGGATGCAAAAATGAAGAAAAAACATTCAGCAGACCAACATCATGCAAGCCATCGCAAAGAATTTTACATTCATTTGTGGCTGTAAATTACGTTTGCATTACCATTTCTCACATTTACCTATGGGGAGAAGGCTGTGACTGAATATATAGTTTTTGATTATTCCGTTCAACGTTTAATTTGTGTTTTAGGCTATACAGGACATTACCAGAAGTTATGACTTTCCTCCGGAGGAAATCGTGAACCTTATTTATGAGAAAATTGATGTGAAAGGAGAAGGTAAGATACGGAGAGATACATGGATTAGCTTCCCTATACCTACTCATATTTTCATTTGACAATGTTTGCTTTGTTTGTTTATATCTGGCATTAACTGAGCCATTTCTCATCTCTGTACACGGGAGGCGTCCAAGAATATTCGAAAAAAAACTCCCCACCGGTAAAACAACAGAAACCTCAAGATCCCTAATGATTAATAGTGATATTTCATTAACCTTGAGGGGGAGATTTCCGTTTTTTTGCCTACACCCTACTGTTCTTTGGGGGGAGGAGGGGACTTATAGCACAGGGTCAGCCAGCATGCAGTGTCCATGCAGCTGGGGGTTAAGGGCCTTGCTCAAGGGTCCCCAGACATGTGACCATTCAGCCAAGGCTAGGCTTTGAGCCAGCAACCTTCTGGTCACAGGCTTAGCCCACTGAGCTACACAGTACCTCCGTGATTATGTGAATATGTCAATAAATCAGTAATTTCATTTTGAATTTATTTTTACTGAATAAAGAAAAATAGCACCAAATATTTAATCCTAAATCACTGCATTTTTATTCTATATATTTTCCTGTGTGTTCTGGGAAGTTATCTAAAACTGAAGATGGTGTTCATTAAGATATTATTCTTCACAATGCTTGGAGAGTTCTGTGAGGCTAAACTAAAGATAGCCATGGGTTAGGAAAGCTGAAGACGACCACTGGGTGCCAAGTCATCTTAGTGTTGTGTCTCTGTATGCTACGTAAATATGGCTCCATTTTACTGGTTGCAAATTAGAATGTTAAAAGCAGAGTGTTAGTACAGGTAAAGGATTATAGGTCACCTAAACTGTTCTATGGTAGATATAAAAAAAATCAACACGGCCTTGTGAAAATGGCGGGATAATGTGATGGTAAAAAAATAAACCAAGGCAAGTCATGTCAGAACTTTTTCCACCATCATTGTGAAATTGAAGCTTATTCAAACAAGGTGAAAAAATAGAAACCTTTTATGAGAAAAAAATGTTTAAATTAAAAACAAGAACCTGGTTGCATAAGTGTACACATCCTGTTACAGTTAAGCATATGGCTGTGTTCAGAATCGACTGACATTCAATCTCATGTTAAATATACCTAGTACACACCTGCCATCAATTAAAGTGACTCTGATTCCATATAAAGTTCAGCTGTTCCTGTAGGATTTTCCTAAATCATCTTGGTTGCATCCTACTGCAAAAGCTATGGTCTGCAAAGAACTTTCAAAGCATGAACGGGCTCTCATTGTCGAAAGGTATTGCTTGGGAGAGGGGTACAGACCTGCTCATCTTCAATGTTTTCTCCTTCACCAGGTGAGCTTACATTGGAGGAGTTCATCAGTGGGGCAAAAGGGCATCCTGACATCATGGAAATGCTCACCAAAATGATGGACTTGACCCACGTTCTGGAGATCATTGTGGAGGGGCGACAGGACTTGTGTCAAAAGGGGGTGCAAACTGCATAGCGAGTTCTTATAATGGTCAGGGGAAGGGCAGAAGGTTTTCATTTTTACACAGAGAAGTAACTGAAAAATATGAAAAGTTATAGAATAAAGGCGTTAACATTCCACCTGCAGGAAAAAGTGAAACATGTTCTTTAAACTATCACTAAATATCTAATTACAGCTAAAGAAATTTCACAAAAGCAACACTAAGTAAAATCATGGACGTAGTTCCCCAAGCAATTGTTTCAGCTGTAATACCACATTAATCACTGCAGGCTACCAACACGCAGACCTTTGAAGTGCTCTGGAGGACGCAGTGCTTACACAAAGCCAGGAGCTTATTGTTGATCTTCTAATGCTGCAAGAGGCCAGCCAGGGAGATGGCAACAGATCAGAGAATCTGAACAGGGAGGATCTGTCAATCCACATTACTCTGGCTCAGGTAGAATGTCAGCTGAATGAGGTTTTAACATGACTCTTTTTCATAGGAGTCTGCTGGCGAGGTTTTGCATGAAATAACATATTTATTTCATCCTTTTTTTTAAAAAAAAAGAAGAAATTTAAAACCATAGTATAATTAAATGCAATAATTCTGAAGTTTGAAATGATAGTATAGCTGATCTCATGTAGTGGTCTTCATGCACCTCCATTTAAGTTTCAGTTCCTTTTCCATTTTCTTTTATGCTAGTTATATATGAATATAACAGAAAAGGATGTGTTTTTGCTGTTTGGCTCTTTCCAGTTTTTTTTTTTAATGTTGTGCCGTAGCTAGGAAGTTCTTCGACTGGTTGATTGAAATAACTATTTTGTGTGATGCCTTTAAAAACTGAATTGTGTTTTTTTTCTAACTGAAAAACCCAAGTTCTAATAAAACAAAATTTACATTGATGTTAAATGCTTCTTTCTGAATTGTTCATTATTCTGTGGTATTTCCAGCTTTGTTTTTATGTAAAATTCATGTAAAACATCCCAGAGGAAAGTTACTCTGCTTTGCGCTGCACGCATTTGTGCTAACAATAAAACAAAGTTAGCTTGTGGTGTTGGTCTGTATTCGCAACATGCGGCTTATAGAAAAGCCACCCTGTGCAAGTAAATGGTACTGCATTGCTGGAAACATACCACAATGGCAACACTTTACTTAACTGGACACAAACACTTAGTAATAACTCGGCTAATACTGCAGTACAAATCATGAACAAATATAGTCGCTATTTGAGATAAAATGTGTCACGATTCATTAATGATGAACAAACTCATATGAGATCTTCTAGCGTAAAGGTAAGCGTAGTCAGCATAAAGGTAAATCGAGACCTTCCGGTTGTGGAACGTCTGGGACGTGCTATGATTTTTTTTTTTTTATTTCACTTGTGGTGTTCACTGCTTTTTCCTTCAGTAGTTCACAAAGGTTTACGGAATTAATAGATATGGTAACAAACATGGTCACTGCTTGGGATGAAAGACGCATCATGATTCATTACTGATGGACAAACATGGGATCAGAGTTTAACCTGTATTTCTTCAGTAGTTCCTTCAGTAGTTCACAGTTTTATAGAATTAACATATGATAATATAGTAACTTCTTTAGATAAAACATGCATAACAATTCATTAATGATGAACGAACATGAGATAAGTATGTCACTAAGACTTAGTTTGTAGTTAATTAATACATAAGTAATAGCATAATAGTATATTACTTGTGCCCCGTCAAGTAAAATGATACCTTTACGATTAATGCATTTTTACTGTGACATTCAGGAGAAGCCATTTTTACAGCTGAAACCAACACTAGCTGCTAAGGCAGCAGGGTCACTGACTTCAAATGAAATCCCAGGACAAGTCCAGCTACCGAAAAGGTCAGTTTTTCACAATCTAAACATAGAACAAAAGGATCAAAGCCAAGGTAAAACTGAAATAAACTTTAAGAGGGCTAGAATAATCCATTTTAGGAATTTCAGCTTCAGTGAAACACAATTTGTTTCACATTTTTAAGTAAAATGCTGAGGAACTATGTGTGATGCCGTGATTTGGCAGGAAAATCAGCGTTAAGGTAAGCGTAAACAACGTAAAGGTAAGCATAGTCAGCATAACGGTAAGGGTAATCAGCATAAAGGTAAGCATAGT
>JABFEA020000039.1:6340576-6365564 GCA_019775915.2 Cyphomyrus plagiostoma | reverse complement strand
TCCGGGGCTAACCCTTTATGTTACCTGGTTTAACGACCACAACCAACCCCCCCCCCCCCCCCAAAAAAAAAAAATGATTGGAGAAAGAGAGCATGTGGTGAGCAGGAGAGATTCACTGCAAGCACCAGAGATCGATGAAAAGCGATCACTGCGCTCTGCTAAACTGGAACTAATGTGGCATCCCTGAAACTGGCTCTGGGTTTTAATACAAATTGAGGCTAATTATTCTCTCATCCAACCCAGAGCTTGTCTATTCACAGTGTTGGGGTGGAGTAGAGCCAGAGCCCCTCAGAACACCCTCCACCCGCAATGTGTGGTTGATCTCCTGTTGATTCTCTTATCTCCACACGTTAGCATTGTATGTGAACAGAAATGGTTAGAAACCGTCTTCACTTCTCCTCATGTGATGCAGCGACGTCTTTATGCTCTGCTGAAATGAACAGTTTTTTTCTAGTATATTTGCCTGCTCCTATTTACCGATTTTCGTTTGACGTTCCCACTAAAATTACTGCCGTTTTCTATTTGCAGTTGTTTTTCCAGTACCTCACTCCATATGCACGTGTATGTCTTTACAGATTGATCACTTTGGATTTCTTGAGGACGGCACCTTCAAGCAGCGATATCTTCTTAACGACAAGCACTGGCATCAGATTGGCGGCCCAATCCTCTTCTACACTGGGAATGAAGGAGACATTACTTGGTTCTGCAACAACACAGTAATAATTTAACATGCTTTGATGAAATCTGAAGTATGCATGCTAAGATATTATCAGTAAATCTGATGGAGGGGGACCATGACACTTATTCTTATTGATCTGTGTGCAGGGTTTCATGTGGGATGTTGCTGAGGAACTGGGTGCCATGTTGGTGTTTGCAGAACATCGGTACTACGGCGAGTCTTTGCCATTTGGAAAAGAGTCTTATAGCGTGAGTGACGACGTCTCCTGCTACATTTCTGCTGAATTCCCCTGGGTTCACAAATAGGTCCTGAAGGACCACAGAGCAGGCCAACCCCTTAATTAGTGACCTTTGTTTGGTCTTCTACAGCATTTCCATCTAAATGTAGCACCTACTTTGAAATAAAAGGCCACACATTCTTTCACTCGATTCTCGTTCGGATGTCAGATTGAAAGTGAATGTCGGTTAATTATCTTAAACCAATTTTTCAGAATCTATGAATTATTTAAATCTCAGGGTGCTGAAGTGATGAATTTTGGGAGCCAAGAATTTGTCACGTTCATCTTTTAGCTCTTTCTGTTTAAAAGCATGCATTCAGAAAAAAAATGAAATATGCTAAATCATGGTCAGAATTAAGAGTTGTGCTAGAGTTAGTCCATCTTTGTACCAGATGTTAAAACAGTGAGGCACAGACCAAATTGTCTGACAAAAAAAACAATTGATGACTGGATTCTGTGAAGGGACGATCGCCACTTCAGTTTTAGCTGCCTGAGGTTTTGAGACCACAAGCCGTAGGTCTTCCGTTTCTTCTGATACAGAGTCCCAAGCATCTGAACTATCTAACATCTGAGCAAGCCCTAGCAGACTTTGCGGTGCTCATCCAGCACCTGAAGGCTACAGTGCCTGGAGCCGCCAAGAGTCCTGTGGTGGCCATCGGAGGTTCCTATGGGGGGATGCTTTCAGCCTGGATGAGGATGAAGTATCCCCATCTGGTGGTGGGGTGAGACACTACAGGGATTCATACTTTCATGGCTTTTCTAATTCAACCTCCATTTTCATAACTTCTAAATTTGAGTCATCCTGCATGTTTGGTGATATGACAACACGCACAGTTTGAAAACTGTACTTCTTTCTTGAAAAGCAAACTCTTGTAGACAGGTTCTGGCTGCATCTGAAATCGGGGGCTGCATCCTTCCAAGGACGCAGTCTAAGAAAGCATAGTCCTTGTAGGCTGTGTTCTTTTGAAAGGGCGAATAGAAACGTTGCCAAATAGGATGGTCTGGCCATCACCAGCTGTTCAGTTGAGTCACAAAGCCCCGCTCATATTGCTTAGCCAGGACACACCCACTTTCTCTGTGCAAAGAGTTTTGGGATATGTTGGGTTGCGAAGAATCCATGAGGTCCTTCACAACACTGATAATGAAGGACACATTTCCAGATGCATTTCAATGAGCCTTCGAAATGGGACAGCCTTATCGCACCACTGTCACACATTCGGTAGCCTTAGAAGGGTGCAGCCCCTGATTTGGGACTCAGCCTCTGTGTGTTCCAGGGCTCTGGCTGCCTCTGCCCCCATCTGGCAGTTCACCAACATGACAAGCTGTGGGGTCTTCTACAAAATCGTGACCAACGATTTCACCAGTTATGGCTTTGATTGCTCTGAGAGCATCAGAAAGTCTTGGTCATCAGTTGACAATGTTTCTTCCACAGGTATGAGATGTTAATAAATACTTTTGTATTTAATATATAGTGTGCAGCAGTATGCTAGAGAATTTAGTCTCTGTTCTCACTGTCCTGTTTGTTGTCATCTTCCCTTTGCATAGATGATGGTCTGACTTGGCTCTCCAATGAATTCAGCATGTGCTCTCCACTGAAGAAGCAGGACGTTCTGGTGTTCAAGGCCTGGCTTCAGGAAACATGGGTGAATTTGGCCATGGTCAACTACCCATATGAAGCCAACTTCCTTCAGCCCCTTCCAAGGTGGCCCATCCAGGTAATCTCAGCATAATGTCATTGTAGACATAGCGATAGTAGTTGCAAATGCTTACTGCAAAAATATCTGCTGATCTGTCCCAAACTTTCATATATTTATTAATATGATGTATTATCTTTAATCTTAAAATATGTCATATACGGTCACCAGGAGGGGTGTTATAAAAACAGTCTCTTCAATGAAATGGAAGCTCTGTGGTCTTGACTTTGATGTTTGATTCTTGTTTTAGAGTGATAAAGGAGTGAGGTCATTGTTCTTCATCTAGAGAACTTGGAGTTTTGTTGATTTAAAAGTAGAGTTTGTGCAGGATCTCCCTTTTGTAAAACGCTCTCATCAATTGTAAACATTTGCGTGATGATTTTCACAGTAATTACGTATGAACTTGGGTGTTAGAAAGTAAGGTGAATATTTGGTGAAGACAAATCAACTTTTGAAGTTGGCAACCACTGACTTTATCTACATAAATATCGATATGGCGATATTTTCGGTAATCGACGATAACCGGTAGCCCGGTTGTTGGGTTTCTGACCGTGACTAACCAGCGATTATTGCCTTTGTCGGGAAATAGACTCACGGTGCACACAAAGCAAGACAGCATTTATTATTTGGCTTTCAGCTCAGCCTACTGGCCTGTGTTTCCATCATATAAATAAAAAACTCACTTTTTAAGTTAGGTATCTGTCTCTGTAAACGTCGGTTATAATGATGGCACGCAACCACTGCTTTAGGCAGTCTGCAACACAGAAACAATGATCAGCTCTGCTAATAAGCTGCCCTGTTACAGTTTTAACAGTGGCTTATCAGTCATTTTTTCCATACTTTAGCATTTTTCTTTTGGCTTAAAAAAAATAAAATAAAGTGTCCCGCTTGGTGGTGTGTGTGTGTGTGTGTGTGTGTGTGTGTGTGTGTTGGATTCTTTGCTCTTTATTCCAACACGTTGAGGCTGAAATGTCAGTATGTGACTGAGATTATATGCTCCTTATGCATGCATCATGGACTCCCAGTGTCTTGGTGCCTTTTGTTGGCATGTCTGTAGTGCTCACTGTGTATTTTGTCACCATGTTTATTTGAGATGCCTCATGTTCCCCAGGAGCTTGTACAGGGATGTGTTGGTGTATTTTGCACATAATGAGATTTCACTGTGTTCTCTTAGCCCTTTGCAAACCTGGTGAAGAGTTTAGCAGTGGCAAATGCAAAATGGTCATTTTCAGCTGTCTGTCTGGGTTGCAGTAATGTATGCGACCCCTTT
The DNA here is from genome assembly GCA_019775915.2 of Cyphomyrus plagiostoma. Taxonomy (NCBI): domain Eukaryota; kingdom Metazoa; phylum Chordata; class Actinopteri; order Osteoglossiformes; family Mormyridae; genus Cyphomyrus; species Cyphomyrus plagiostoma. The sequence continues at coordinate 6,361,644 of JABFEA020000039.1, read as the reverse complement.
GGGTGGTTTAAGCAGTTTAGGCAGTGGATGCAAAAAGGACCGTTTTAATGACAAAGCTAATGTGATTATCTGAGTGACTGTGAGAAGGGGGTATTGAGGATTTAGAGGGGGGAAATCTGTTGGCAGAGCTCAATGTATAAGCCTAATCCTATCTGAAAAGTAGATGGAAGATGCTGTAGAGTCCTTGCGTTTCTCCCCCCTTCTCCACGGTGTAAATCACCAGTCGGACATGTCTGTGGCTGTTCCTCTCCCACTGGCCACCGCCGTCTCTGCAAACTTTGGACAAAAGCCATAGTGACAGATTTGGCCCCACCAGGGTGACAGTCCTGCCTTTGAGTAGAGCCTCTCGAGTTCTCACAGTGCGCCCAATAACAGCTGCCCCCCAAAGAAGGAGAAAAAAAATGGCCGCTACGCAGAGTGTCGCCACAACAACAAACGACAGCCGTATCAAGGACCATGGAAACGACCAAAATGACACTGAAGCCAGAGCCATAAAGAGAGAAGCTGGGGCTCCTTCCCTCGCCAGTCTCCTGGCCAGAATGTTGGCACGTCCTGTCGTGTTTGCGAACATCAAGTGCTCTCGAGGATTGGGCCTGAATTTCAAATGCTAATCATCGGTTTGGTTTCCGCTTAGGAAAATGGGGTGTGATCCACGCCGAGCGCCGTCAGGAGTAGGTAGAGGAGCGTGTAAACAGCTTGGGCTGGCACAGACGAAGAGGCCAGCCTCTGTTAAGCACACCAGTGCATTGGCCGCACATTTGCAAACAATAATATGAATAATTTAACGAATGAATGTCTGCCTTTTCATTCTGGTCTGTGATTTGTACAGCAAATGTTTGTTTAGAACAGTATGACTGCTCCTTAGAAAACAAGCAGGGATTTGTTTTCAAAACTGTCCAAGTTATTTTAAAATGCCCCTATTCTGAATGACAGGTTATCCCAGATAGCACACAATGTTGAAATGACATTGATTCCATATCCGACAAAAAGGTTGAAACAACGTTGATCTTCAATGCTTCACTTCATATCAACATGAAATCAACATTTTGCCACCGTCGTTTTTTTTTCCATATTGAGAATCTGACCAAAATTCAATTCAGTCTCAGCGTCGATAATTCAACACCAGCATAATTCAACGTATTTAACAACAATTCAGCGCGGAAACAATAACATGGTGCTATCTGGGTATGCATAGTCGTTTGGGAACCGCATGAGTACCATACAAAATCAAGTAAATTGCCAAGGCAGTAGCTGTGGGTCCAGTCGGTGTTGCCATCCTGGACCTCGAAAAGGGCTGGAGGAGATTGACGGTCTCCCCGCCGATGTGCCGGCCGCTGCAGTCTGTCCTTAAACGCCGCTGTGGCTTCCCAGTATCTTGTCTGCTTTACCTCTCCGTTTTGGGTCTTGTGTCTCCAGGTAGTCTGCACACACCTGAGGAACGCTTCATTGCCAGACAGACTCCTCCTGCAGGCGATCTCCCGGGCAGTAAGGGTGTACTACAATTACACTGGTGAAGCAGCTTGTCTTGATATTTCCCAGACTGCCACTGGCAATTTGGGCTACCTTGGCTGGTACTATCAGGTATGCCACATAGGACCTTGACAGAGATGCATTTTGTTTAGTTACAGTGGTTACATTTATTTCGTCCACTGTGTATTAGATATATTCTGCATAGTGAACACAGAATCTTACATTGTAACTTGGGACGAAATTTGCTTGGAATTTATTTTTCATCGTCATTAACTGGTTTACGATCGATTGTCTGTCATTGTGTGCAGGCTTGCACAGAGATGGTGATGCCGATGTGTACCGACGGGGTCCAGGACATGTTTGAGCCTCAGCCTTGGGATTTCAAAGCCTTTTCGGAGGAATGCTACAAACAGTTCGGAGTGAGACCACGCATCAACTGGGCCATTACTATGTATGGGGGAAAACAGATTCATTCCCACAGCAACATAATCTTCAGGTAAGTAGGTAGCAATTAGGTAGTATTTCATAAAAGGTGACTAACTCATCTCCTCTATATATTTTACTACATTTGACTATTTAAATGTTTTTTTTAATTGGTATGTTTTTGTCTTTTCTTTCTGTTATTTAAAAAAACTGCTTTTCTTAAGTATAACTTAATACTTGCAGGTGAGGGTGAGGGTTTCTCTGCCTGCAGGTAAACTCTGAGAGGGTGGTTTGGAAACAGCCATCAGCTTGTATGAGATCTATAAAAACACACTGTCTACTATCAGTATGCTGATAGAGAAGTAACCAAACAGTGACAGCCACAGGACAAGAATTTTGCTCTCTTCACATTGAGCCAGGCAACTAAGTACAGTTGTCTCTCGTTGGCCATTAGTGGCCTTCCTGCCAGCTCCATCTCTTATCTTGTTTCCACCAACACGGAGCCAGTACTGGTGCTGCTCTGGTTCTCGCTTGGTACCTTTTGGGAACCTGCCCATGTTTCCACAGCTTTCAAAAAAGAACAGAAACAAAAATGTTACATAAGCAGAAGTGAGAGTAAAGTAAAGGTTCATGTGAATTCAGTTTTTCGAATTTATTTTTATGTTTCCGGTTTTAAGTTTTTCTAAGCTGCCAAACCAAAAAAATTCCGACTATAACTTCTTGCGCCCTCCCTGTCTGTATCCATTTTGTCTCTGTAAAGGCTCCCCTGTCTGTGTGCGTGAGTGAGTTTATTTTCATTCGCTGTTTTACTGCTGTCTTTCTAATGATTGTGCAATACTAGAGTCTGCTAAAAAGTTAACTTTGCCGCCCACCTTATCATCTCTTTGCGACTTGTTCTGCAGTATTATATATTTTTTTGACCTGCGACATGTCTATAATTTACTAAATTTATTAAATCGATCTTTCATTTTCTACAGAATAAAAAAATAATAATAATGTAATGTTAATACGCTGGCAAGTTGTTTCACCGCTGGCACCGGCGAAATGCGACGAAACTATATCGGTTATGGATGTTCTGGGTATGTGGAAGGTTTGGACGCCGTGGCCCCTCCCACTTTCGCTGACGTTTTAGTTCCAGATTCTGAGACGGGATTTTCTGTGGTGCAGTGCAGGAGCCGTTTTTTTTTTTTTTTTTTTCTGACCTAGGGCCAGGTTTTTGCAGTGGAAACACGCTGAACCGGTTCTGGATCGGGCGGAAAACAGCTGGCACTAGGCCTGCCGCCGCGTTGGTGGAGACGGAAAACTCCACTGACCTCCCGCTTTGAATTCCTTCCAGCAATGGAAAGCTGGACCCGTGGTCAGGTGGCGGGGTGATGGAGAGCCTGACCAGCAGCCTCGTGGCCATTGCGATCCCCGATGGCGCCCACCACCTGGACCTGCGCTACAACACCAACTATGACCCGTCCTCAGTCCTCCATGCCCGTGCCTTAGAGGTCAAGTACATCCAGCAGTGGATTATGGAGGCAGCAGAAATGACTTGATTAGGCGAAGCCTGAGCTCCACCCCTGCTGCGGTCAGGGTCTCAGGTATTTTGGTCCAGTGGTGCTTGTCCAAAGAGTGTCTGCTGACAGAACAATGAGTTTAAGATGCTGGAATTCACACACGTGCAACTGTTTTCTGATTATCTAAGCGTGAAGTTTTCTACTAACCTATACTCCGTATTTGTTGGACTGAAATCGCTATGGCTGTACTCTCACCTGTTCTCATGGGGAATTATTTGCACATTGCAGGTATGTTGATTATAAAAATGAAGTACCAGAGCCAGATCGCTCAAGTGTTACACTCTACTTTGAACTACTTCTTCTAAGACGAAATCTTTGTAGCACTTCACAATATCTGCGCCTTCATAATGCATCAATAGAACATTCATAAGTAAGATACTTACACATAAGATGTAAGTATACCTTAAAATCCTAATATACCTTAACAGCTTTAGTATACGTCAATAACTAACATTTCATGATTATTTCATGATTATACCAGTGTTTCCCAAACCGGTCCTTCAGAACCTATGGACAGTCCACATTTTTGCTTCCTCTCAGCTCTTAACAATGGGGACTGTCTGGGAGGGAGCGAAAACGTGGAGTGTCTGCAGGTCCCCAAGGACCGGATTGGGAAACACTGCATTAGTATGATTGCGATGTTATTTATTATCACATCATATAATGTTTATTAATCTATATGCATTATGAAGCAGATCCCTCATCTGAAACCCATACTTTGGAGGTAGCTGAAGGTCAGTTAGTCATCAACCATTAAAACTGCTCAGTGTGTGGGAGAGAAAACCTTACTTGGTACATTTTAACCAGATGCCTTGATTCGTAATGGAAATGTTTCTTAAGCACACTTTTCCTTGGACTGATTAGCCATATTATTAAAATACACTTGTACTTTATTTTCCTTGTATTGATTGTATATTTTCCTCACAAATGTAACGTTCAGAGTGACTGTAGTGGGCAGTTATAGTGTGAGTGATGAACACGGAGTTGATGTGTGGTCTTCAGGCCTTTCTGAAGGTGAGCGCTTCTTCTCATACGATAAGGGGAGATTAAGCAATTGAAACACCCGGATCTGCTAATTGTTTCAGGAGCTTTGTGCACCCATTGCTGCACCAACAAAAGAATCTGTCCTCTCTCTGGAGTAACTTTTAGCGGCCCACCCCGTGAAGATGTGGCTCAGCGAAGAGCCAGAGTGGGCAGTTTCATACTGGAGCCGTGAGAATGTGTTCGCAGGTTTGGGAGCGCAGGCAGCTCTGGAGCAGCCCGGATTGGGCCTGGCTTCCCGGCAGCATTTTCTGTCAGCACTGAGAATGTGGGATGCGATTCTCAACAGACCCTGTTGGGTCTCTTTAATCGGTAGCCCAGGCTAGCTCTTTCAGAGGGTTTCAAAACGGCGTAATGATATCATGCATTAAATATTTCAAAAATTCCAATCGTTTGTTTAAAAAAAAAAAAATGTAAAACATTCTGTGGCAGCCTGTTTCCCATGTTCCCTTTCATTCACACGCTTGCAGTTTAATTAAAATGCAATCTTGGAGAGGCAATAAAGGCACCGGTGGGAGGTGACCACAGCAAAGAGCCATGACCCGACCCGCGTGGGTAACCTGCAAGGCCAGTCATACTCAGTCGATGGTGAACCCCCCACCTCCCCTTCCTCTACTAATATTGATAAAGGTTTGGGGGGTGGGGTTGATGCAGATGTGTGGTATGGATGCCCTTCATGCTCTCCAGCTGTGCTGCACTGTTCAGGGTTACTGTGTGAATTTTTGTGACCCCTGTCTTCACATGGGTCAAATTAAATTTTCGCTGTCAGTCAGTTATGAACAGAATGTGGTCCCTTTATGCCCATAGCCACCAAATGATTCTCAGTATTAATTTTTGTTGGTTTTTCGGGGAATGGTGAGCTTCCTATTACAGTACACCGTTAGACTTGCTACCTCTGTTTGTTGGGTTAAAATGATTCTGTCACAAGTGTGTGTGGTGTGTGATTTGAGTGTAGGTACATGCCGCACAGCTGACGTGAAAATGGCGATCGGCTGGCACCCCAGCATCCACCAGTGGCATTTCGTAGGACTTGGAGAAATCATTTTGCCACCCTTTCTCTCCCCTGACACTGCCATCAATTAAATTTTGTTATTGGTATTGCCCTGACCTGCCATGACCTGTGTGCTCAGACGAGGGTGCAGCTTTGCAGAAGCAGACCACACACTAACAGAGCGATTTCCATGCTCTGTATCAGTTCTGGACTTGAGGTGTCCATGCAATTAAGTTTAGTGCACTTTTTTTTCAAATTTTCATCAGTGGTGTACTGGTGAGTGGCAATAAGTAATTTTGGCAGATTCCATAAAATTAAAATTTTGAAATGCCTTTGAAAATGGATCTTAAGCTGGATGCATTCTTTTAGTGAAAATCTGAAATTGCCTTGAATATCTTCTTTGTCTGACGTTCTGAGCTGAAAATGATTATTCCAAAAGCCCCATGTGCTGCAATGCCTCATGGAATTAACATAAAAACAGGTTCAAATTAACCAAAATGTTTTGGCCCCTTTAATGCAGTGCGGTTTAGTTCCTGTCCCTGCCAGTCCCTCCCCCACCCTGCTCCTTTCTGCTGTCATAAAGACTGCTTTCTGTACTCTCTGCCACAGGTCCTTAGCCATCAATGACCACCTGTAGCACGACAGACTGGCGGCAGCACGGGCTAAACTATCACACCTCTTGGCTGTTGCTTTCATGAAGGAAAAGACTGGAAGGATAAACTGCTTTCTGTGACGTGCTGGTTATTCTCGTGAAGCACATTGGTTCTGTGATATCACAGCGCCTTTATGAGGGGCCACATTAAGTGACTATACAGTCGAATTTAATTGAAAGACGTGTTTCCTGAATAGTGATTAGTAATTTTGATTAAGCATCAGATCAAATTTCGGATGAAATAATGTTGGACAGATATAGACCCCCAAAAAAATTAAAGCCAACAGTAGCAGAACATCCCCCCCCCCACACACACACACACTTTGCTTTTTAGGGAAAAAACTCATAAAAGTGCAGAAAAAAGCTTGTTTGTGCACTGTTGCTATGTTCCAATTTGGGGCGCCGCTGCTTATTGTGTACTGATTGCAGCTTTTCTCTGGGGCCCTTTCAGTGGTGAGGTTTGTATCAGGGTTCAGATAATGAGATCAGTGCTATCGGTTTCACTGTCCCCTTTTCTCCCTGGGATTTGCATGATAATAACAGTTTCTGACTGTCCCCCCTTTCCTTTAAAACGTCGAGACTTATTCCCCTCCCAACGCTAAATAATTCACTGCCTCACCTTGAAATGCACTTTTAGAAGAAAAGGGAGTCTTTGGGAACACAGGCACGGCGAGCTTTAAAAACACTTTCGTTTAAAGTAAGCTGCCCTCTCTCGCACAGCCAGAATCACACAAGCGCTAAACTTGTGCCAACCTGGAAGCCCCAGGACAAAAGTCTATCTTCCACAGAAAAGCAGGTTCATAGTCATAGAACGTACACAAGTATGCAGGTAATTCTAATAACAAGATAAAATGGCTTCTGGTTTTGGAAAGAGAATTAAAATACATGGAATCCTTTGGAAATGTTTATTTCCAAAGCGGAGTATCAAGCTAGTTTTTTGTATTACAGTGAAGTACAGTTGTTGTCTGATAAGAAATAACTTTTATGCAAATTGGAGCTATCTATCCCTACAATGCTTCTACGAGATGTATGGTTTGATGGATGCTAAATGAAACTCACCAGATACGCGGACACAATATGGTAGTAAATGTTTAATTTGGTTGTACGGTTTGCCTCTGTTCCAGCCCGATGTCAGCGCTCTGGAAGGAGAATATCTCTCAATAACTCCCCTGACGCCGTCCTGCATGAACCACCCAGAAATACAGACGTTCTAGCTCTCGGCGTGACGACTGGGCTCAGAACCAGGCGGACCCATCCGGGTCTGGATATGGTTCTTGGTTCTGCTTGCTGCCAGGCCCGACGCTTCCTGTAAATGCGTCTTTGTTTGGCCGGGGGGGGGGCTGGCTTCAGTCATGCTCAGGATTTCTCCAGGTCACCGTTTTTTCTGGCACACTGCGCCTGAAGCGCACTTTATTCCCTTTAATTTAACAGCTCCGGCAGCTTTTCCAGTTAAATCGACTGTTCATTATTGAGCCCAATTTTACGAAGGGTTGTGAGGTGCAGTTTAATGAATCTCTGGCACAAAGCTCCCTTTCACAGCCGGGGAAGAATAGGCGCTATTTAGACCCTGTAGGGCTGTATGTCAAAGGCAGGCCATAATAGCTGTCAGAGCAAGGCAGAAATTCCCACTGGTGCGGGAAGCACACAAGAAATCAACTTTCGCCATGAGCAGATTAAGACGCGGGGGAAGACGGGCCGACACAGTGACACCTGTTTGGGTACAGAGATTTTCCCATAGAAAACAAACCTTCCACGTGATTGTGCAAAGTTCAGTCCTTGATATCAATTGTGAACACGCTGTAGTGAGAAGCAGATTAGCACAACTCCTTTCATGTTTATGTGTAAACAAGGCCGGGAAGTAGCATTCAGTGATGTAAGTGTCATATTACAGGGATTAAATACAAAAAAGGACAAGAAGCTGACTATGAGCGGAAGTGCAAAATGCGTAGCACACCAAGTATGTTTTTGCACATTTCTTTCGAGCGATTGCTGCCTTTCATTTGAATGACATGCTTTGAGAATACTCTTTTTCCTTAATTACCTGTCTAATTAGGCTAATTTATTAATTACGACGCACAGACAAGGCCAGAAGACGAAAATCTACAGAAGCCCCAATATCAGTCAGTCAAGATAAGTATGTACTGTTGATATTGCGCCTTATTTAAAAGAACTTGTGGAGAATTACATAAACCTTATAATGGGCCTGATCTAACACTTGTATGTGAAGTTTGGGAAGATGGTATATTTTTTCATTAAAAGAAAATTTAATGTGACTTCTTAGGAAGACAAACTCATTGATACTGGTGCTTTATATGAAACACTTAATTAATCATGACTAATAAAAGCAATGGATAATGTAAAGGGTAATGTAAGTAGACATGTACACAGACAATATTGTATAAATTCATAATTAAATTGATAATCTTGTTTCCTACTTGCATTGTTGTGAGTACGCCCATTTACTATTTAGGAATTACTATGCAGTGATTCAAAACAGGGTAAATGCCATGTTCTTCATCAATTATGCAACAAACATTGACATGAGACACATTCTTTTTTATTTTCACTAGGGCAGTAATCTTGTATCTTCCAAAAACGGTACAGAAGTTTTAAATCTGGGATTAAAAAAAATGAGTTCAAAGTAATTAAAAAGACAGAGAGCAACATCACACAGCCCCCTTACTAATGGATTTAATGAATATTCATTCAAATGTGATCAAACGATTCCTGAGTCATTAAAACCCATGGAAAGATGGGAGCTTTGACTTATTGAAAGCTCCTTGTTCGAAAACACCAAGAAAGAAGACTACTGCCATCCAGTCTTTTAAATAATATTCCAAAATTCATTCCAAGTAAAGCAAAGATCTGACACTAAATAATCAGATGAAATACTAGTTTATGCATGTTTGAATGTTCAAAATGGCTTTACAAACTGCAGTATGCATTAGTTTCATAGCAAGGTCTGAACTCACATGCGCGTACACTGCCGTGGAACAAAAAGAGGAGATTACTCCACTGGTATTGTCTACCCACACAGCGGGACACCTCACACAAATCCTCCTTAGTTGCAGGTGGTCAAGCGTGAGCAAAGAGTTAAGTCCTGGGGTCTCTCTGCTCCACCTCTTTGATGTCCTGACATCATTAGCCCAGCCCCTAAAAAAAACTCTCCCCTTCCCCCAAAACACTGTTTCTCAGTTCAGCTCAAGGGAGCGAAAGGGGCTGCAGAGCCATTCAGATCCAAGGGTTTGCAAGTCACCCTGGAACGGGAAGAGAAAAATGCTTTGCTGAGGCCCATTTTTGGCGACTGTAGCGAATGCTGTTGGAGAGAGTGCTGGGTGAGACAGAAAGATGGCCGTACAGGCCCCCATCGTGACCTCCCAGTTCATGAATTTCTGCTTCCTCGGGTCTGGCATGGAGTATGACGCGGAGAAGCCATTTGACGGGAGCCTCCTCGGGGAGGTGGCCTGCGAAGGGGACTTTCGGGAAACCACCCAGAACCTTCTGAGCTTCATTGACTCTGCCTCCAGTAATATCAAGCTGGCCCTGGACAAGCCAGTGAAGTCCAAGCGGAAAGTCAACCACCGCAAGTACCTGCAGAAGCAGATCAAGAGGTGTACAGGAATCATCGGGTCGGGGGGGAATTTGGCTCAAGATCAAGGCAAGAGGCAAGGATCTCCCACCTCACACGCCGGCAACATCACAGGCAAACCTGTGGCCCGGCGTGACGGCATTCAAGCCAACCTGCAGAGCAAGAGCCTGGCCGCCCTCTTTGAGCCCACGAAGGACATCCGTGGGGAAAAAACCCGGAAGCCACCCCTCCGCCAGCGTAACCTGCCCCCATCTTTCTTCACTGAGCCTGCCATCTGCCCCAGGGTTACTTCCACCTCCGGCATGACCCTGAAGGATCTTGAGCGGGCTGGGCCAGAGGCATCGGAGTTCTTCGAGCTTCTAGGCCCTGACTACAGCGACATGCTGGTTGAACAGGACATACCCCAGGGCATGCCCATGAGGGTCCATCAGGAGGCACTGTCTGGACAGGACTCCTATGAACCCCATCACCTATCTGAGGGCCTTCTGTACACAGAACCATGGGGTGGTTGCACTGGCCCATCCAAGAAAGCGGTGCCGTGTAGTCTGGGTGAAAACATGCGGACGATTCAAGCCCAGCCTCCACTCTACTGCCAGTCGGATTCCACTGTTTCTTTACCGGTGGAAGAGAACACCCTGTGTGCTTTGGCCTTCCCAAACTTATTCACGGATTGTTCTCTCCCTCATGCCACCTATGACTTTGCCAGTGGATACAACAGGGCTGTATTTCCCTCACTTTGAGGCTTCCTGCAGGCACGCGTGACGTAAAACATGAGCCGGAAATTTCACTCAAGATGAGCTCTCTTTCTGAGATGTTTTTGATGTTCTCCAGAACTCGTTGGGAATGATCCTACTATACATTTGTCCCTCTTGTATCCTTGTGTACAAATTACTGATCTTTATAGATACTTTCTTCTTTCTTAAGCAGTTTTTAACAATCTGTCGCAAAATCGCTAAGTGGTTAGATTTTTCCCACTTTGTAGTTGCTGCGGTAAAAAAGAAGATATTAAGCGGATTATTTTCACTATTAACGGCACCCATTTTTAAAGTAAGTATAATATTACAATTTTCGGGTTTCGCCGCATTTCTGTGAAAATAAGGTAGATTTCTAGCAGTACAGTGTCTACCTGGGAATGGTTCATTACTAAAAACCTATATTTTGCAAAAATATTTACATATGGTATTGAATTTTTGACTGCTTCCTTACTGGAACTGCATTGTCCATTTTATATTGCCAACAATGAACCGTAGAAAATCACAGGTTGTCTTGGTACTTTTCAGACATATAAAACTATTTTAAATTGTGAATATGGATGTGTTGGTAATAAAATGTTACATTAAAAATCCAAAATCATGTGGAATAGGACAAATATGTATGCTTGACAGTGCAGCAACAATGAGAAATAGTGCCCTATAAAATATGATTTATTAAATTAATCCTGACACAGTGAAATGAAACTCATGGAAGCTCCAAGGCAGTTGATTGTCAGAATTAAAATGCAGCCATCGATCTTAATGGTCACCTTGGAGAAGTGTACTTATCCCGAATAGTTTCGGTAAAAATTCAGCCGACTAAATGGATAACATAAATGAATATGTGTAAACTTTTAGTTAAACGAGAACAAATATCATACGAATAGTGAGCCCAGCAACCGTGTCAAAAGTCACATCCGGTTCACAGGAATTTTACCCTCCAGTGAAAGAAATTATAATACAAAATTCTTGATGCTACAGAGTTTATTAGTCTTTTGTATTGACAAGTATAGGCAAATTCGTCAAGTACAATTACAAATTCCAGGTGATATACAAGTTTGATATATTACAAATAGCATCATAATCTTTTCAAGAACACTTGCAAAGATTTATCAGCTGTCATGTTCTCATCTCTTCAATATTTTCGTCATAAACTCCGAGGTCACTTAACATCAGTCCTGTTGTTTCAGTAATAGATTCCCAACTCCTCTGCTGGGCTCTGTCGAAGCTACTTGCATGTTTTCTGCACATTGGTGTGAATCTCTTTTTAGAAACAATAATTTCACTAAAACACAGCCTCTCTGACTTCAAGTGGTATTAGCATATCAATCAGAGTTTTTACAATCACCATGTCCTTCTTTTCAAAATGTTTGAGTTTCTCACACTTTTTTGAGAATCGTACTGCGCCCGCAAATGGAATTAAATTACAAATCAGAGACCGTAGCTCAAATACTTTTAATCATTTTCATCTTGAAGAAGACTTTTTTTTTTTTAGCTGGTGTAGCAAATTTCAGTTGCAGTTGCACAGATCTAATATACATCGGTAATACCTGTATTTTTTTTAATCATTGAGTAAACTTGCATGAAATGTAGTAATTTTAGTTTTTATTTCCAGATACTGTACACACCTTATGGAGAAACGATCAAGAGAATGGTATATATTTAACAGCTGAGTTATTTCCCTTAGAGCTGATGAGGAGAAGGATGTATACAGGTAAATGTGTGTATATAAATAAATGCCCGTATACCCGTGTGCTGTACCCTTACAGCCACAATTGTTGGATGGAGATGCAAGCCTGATATCCTGGTAGTGACAGATGTTTAAATTCTGTATATTATGTGAGAAGACAAAATAAAGCTGGTCTTTATTTCTGTGAAAATGTCCTTGTTATTTAATTTTATATTTATGTTAAAAAAATGAAATTTTAACGGAAGCTAAATTCTATATAACAGATATAGAATTATATAGTTATATTTTTATAGCTTCAGGAAAAAAATGTAGAAATTCAGATTAGAGCACAAAGCACATACAGTTGTCTACCTTTCAACATTTTAAATTGTGCAATGTTTGACCTGCATGAACTTCTGTTACATTTTCAAAAATCACTTAATCACTTAAAAAACATTTAATAGAATACTAAAAAAAAATGTGCAAGGACCACAACACAAACAAAAAATATACATAAACATATCGGGCCAGATCTCAAAGCAGATGTAGCTGTTGAGGCTTCTGTCCAGCCTCATCCCTCATATTAAAGTGAGTCGATGTTGCCCTCTGCTGGATTTAGCTGTTCTTTGGTGATTTCTTGCTCTGGCCTGATTATGCTTCTTGAAGCATCAGTGGATCAGTTATTGTGATAAATGAATGCAGATCATTACCTTTAAAAGTTTCCAAGACTTTCCAGCTGAACACATGGAGAAAGGGGAGAGATGTCTAGATCTTTATTGTGTCCCACATTTCATTCAATTAAATGTCCTTGTTTAAAATCAAAATACCAACACCTAGATTTTGCAGTTTGTATTACACTGGGTGGGTGCCACTGCCTCACATCTCGAGGATTAGGGGTCTCTCCCTGTCCCATGTGTGGAGGATGCATGTTCTCCTTCTGCTATGATAATTTCCTTCTGCAATTCAGAAACACGTGCCCTATGCTGCTGCAGGGGTTTGAAGATGGATGGGTTTTGCAAGTATAAATAATTGACTGATTCAACCAATCATTGGTTAATTTCTCTCTGAAAATGTCTGGCGACATTATTTTCTGAGCAAATTAATTAACTGCGAACTGGGACAAAAAAATAATGGAGATTTTCACTTTAGCTCAGAGTGCCCATAACAGTGGAATTCCTGACGCGTGATTGATGTCCCTGTAATGTATATATATTTCATAGCCAGTGTCAGATTTTACTCTTTCATAACCATATATCCAATACAGGTTTGCAGTGAGAATGTAACCTATATACAGAAGCACAGGGGAGAGGACCAGAGATGCTCTGGATGAGTAGTAGAGGTTCTAGACCGTTTCAAATGGGGCGGCCAAACTGGGGTCAGTTGTTCTGTCAAGGGGGCAGATGCATTTGACCTTAATGTCCCCCAAGTATCATTTACACAAGATTGCCAGCATTAAGAAGCAAAAAACTATTCTGAAAACCGATGTGATTTAAGAGATGCTTTGCAGTCACATTTTTACAAATATGTACCTCTGATTTCTTGTTTAGACTGTCCTGCTTCGACAAGCTTGATTATTATTTTTTTCTGTTGCTGTTTCCCTAAGCAACTTGACCACCCAGTGCACCCACGTTGAGTCCGTCACGAAAATGTGCTTATGTTTGTGTTTCGTCTGTTCCCAGCACACAACATTTAGCCCACATATATAAATGTAAATAATAATAATGGTAACAATAATAATGCATTTATTTCAGACCCAAGTACCATACATATTTAGCGGGGGCCATGCATGTTGTCATGGCGGTACTGCCCCCCCAGAACCACCCCTTCTGGATGAGGATGCCAGTCCATGACAGGGCATACATAAAGGTTCTCAAAGAAGGACGTACAAAATTGAAACACTTCATATTTAGGAACCTTGAAAAATATAATGGAAAATGAACAGGAGCCTGTGACCTTCAAACATTCTCCTGACCTCCAGTTCTGGTCAGCGTCCACCCAGGGGAGATGAACGACTTTGCAGGGAGCCAAAAAGCTTGTGTCAAAGCAGGCTGTTTCCTCCTCTTCTCTGCAGTCTTTGCTTCAGGTAGCCTGATGATCTTGGGTGACATGGTCAATTTTGCCAAAGGGACAGGAGTGTTTTATCTCCAGAAGACACAGCGCTCAGCATGGAACACCACGGCAACATGGTCTCAGTATATTTTCAGAGATGAGTATGTGCTGCTTGCAATGGTTTGGCACCCCATCCTGGGTTGTTTCCTGCCTTGCTTCCATAGCCTCTGCATGGGATGTGCTCTAAACAACCCCCCTGCCGCCGCCCCCAAATAGGACAAGCAGTTTTATAAAATGAATGGATGTGCAGCTCACAGGATACGTATTTATGTTCAGGAACAAAAACCAGTGTGAGAAATTTCCATGTGCTGTCAGGCACCGGCTAGCCTAACAGTAGCCCCGATTGTTCTTTCCACCACTAGTTTACACTAAACATATTTGCATGAGTGTTGTCATTGTCAAAATTGTCGTTTTTTCCAGATTTTGTACCTTATTAAGCAGTTGAAAATTGCTGCACTTTCACTTGAGTGCATATGACGCTGTAATAGTGCTTTCACTCCGGTATTTACACCCCACGTGTGTACGTTACTTACCTAACTGAAACTACTGATTTTATTGCTTCCCCCGTTGCAGACTACATCAGCGGCGATTGGACCACTTTCGCCTTCTCGCAGGAGGTTGATTAGCTAAAAAGCTAAGAGCCGCCAATAGTAATGGAGCTCATGGCGGGAGTTACCAAGGTTACAGCGCCGGTACATCCACGGCTGCAAGCTTTTCCTAGTTGAAGCCACGAAGGCTAATGTCGTGATCGTTTCACATCAGCCTTGCCTTCCTAAGCCTGCTGAGATATGTTTAGTGAAGAATTTGGTTTATAATTTGGAGAAACACATGGAGGTAAGTTTTAGTTTTTAGTTTAGTTCTGGCATTATCGCATCATTTCAATAAACCTCTGAACGTTTTACACCGTAAAAACCTCTTTAGTTAATCCTTGTTAATGTAGCGGTTTTATTATCATGGATGACTGTGAATTCATTATTATAGGCTATGTATTCATCCACCTGTTCCCAATGCTTTCCCCTAATCACGCCGAGACAAAACTGTAGCTATCTGCCGTGCTTCCTCTAGATGGCACTGTTGTTATAATAGCTCATTTTTAGCATGGTTTTAAGCTATCATGGTTTTGTCCCATTTTGTAAAAAATAAAATGTCCAAATAAATATCACTTACAAACCCTGGAAGATATTTAAAAATAATAATAATAATACATAGGAATCAGCTGGGTCTTGTAGCAGGAGTAATTACTGACTTTTGTATTATCTGTGTTTTGACCACAGTACCAATTCAGTATTTTTGTGAGTATCATACATTTGTGAAGGCAGTATTATTATCTTCCAGGTAACTGTACACTGCACTGTGATGTCCCTAAGGGTTTCTTATTTATTATTTATGGTGATTATAATGACCATGATGTGACCAAATGATCGACTGTCATAAAATGTCTCAATTTCTACTTTAATAATCGATGTAGATCAAGCACCCCTATAAAGTAAGCTTTTGGAAAAGTATATCTTCAAATTATGTCCTAGTTAACCATCAATATGTCCTTTGGTGTAGAATTCTATCTCCTCAAAGGTTTTATATCTGTCCAGGAGGCTATGGATGGAGGAGCTCACCTGCATTATAGACATGACTGGGTTTTTGTTTGCGTGTTAAATGTTTAACAGAAGGTTTGAGCTTAACTCCAGCACATCCAAGCAGAGCTGAAATATTGTTATCTTGTTTCTTGAAAAGGGTTTGATATTTTTTCCACATCATTTCCTGCTTTTTCTCAACTTTTTGCAAAGACCCCCAGTCTGCCAAGATGCAGATGCCAGTGAAAGATCACTATGTTTGTCCCTCTGGCCTCTTGCTTCATGAACCTGGCACCACACAACCATGAAAGACATGAGGTATAGCAGCAGTAGTAAACACTTGGCTCAACTAATGTGACCCTGCATAGCAAATCTCATCAAATATAAAATGTAAACTGAGAGTTAAACGCTGTTGAAAATTGGACTGATGTGGCTGGAATTCATAAATAAATGGCTGTTCCTCAGCCTTTTCTCAGACTGGCCCTGGATTGCCACGTGATGCAGCACCACCTCTTCTTCAGTTATGCATAAATTTGCAGTAGTAAACAAAATGTTTTTGACAGACACAGGAAGTCTGGAAAGCGAAGTGAATGATTGCATTTATCATAAATCTGAAAATGAGATCTGAAAAAGCAGAAGTAGGGTGAAGACAACAAGCCGACACATTTCTACAGGAAAGACCTGCAGGCCGCACTGTCATCCGCAGCAGCAGCAAACCATCAGCTGGATGTCGCGGCTAATAAATGACTCGATATCCTTTTTAAACTTTAACATCTGCTTTGGGCATGTAATGAGTGGGACTCTTGAGTTCTCGCTCGCCTACAAAACAAGCATTAGTGATGAGGCTTACACTCGACCAGTTCATCACGACCAAAGACACACACTGAGGTGACCACTTGCTGAGTGGGTTCGTTTGTGCGTACAATA
This sequence comes from Cyphomyrus plagiostoma, assembly GCA_019775915.2. Lineage (NCBI taxonomy): Eukaryota > Metazoa > Chordata > Actinopteri > Osteoglossiformes > Mormyridae > Cyphomyrus > Cyphomyrus plagiostoma. Next base: position 6,344,888 of record JABFEA020000039.1, on the reverse strand, counting down.
ATGAATTTCATCTGCCGATGCAGATAGCTGCCTTTTACTTCATCGGGGGAGCACTGGTAGATGCGCACCAGAAAACCAGGCTAACTGGCGTTGCTTGGATATTTTTCCCCTTTTTCATTTGGCAGGGATGTTAATGCGTAAAAAGAAAACCAAATAAATGATTGACATGATACCTTGCAATGTGGAGGCTGTTGACAGATGCAAACACAGTGTTACTGAAACATTCCCTTCCCTACATTTTCCTTACAGTTTCATGTGAGCTGTCACAGCTTTCAAAAATGAAAGTCTTTCATTCCCAAACTGCATAGTTTAATTAATGATTTTGTTTTTACGTAAATAGCTTGGTGGCACAGTGGGTGGGTACTATTGTTGCTTCCCACTTCTAGGGATGGAGGCCTGAATCACACCTCTGCTCTCTGTGTGTGAATTTAATTATTTTTTTTAATCCCACAGGCCAAACACATACAGATAGTTGAATTTGCATCTCTGAAATTCCCATGCTGTGAATGTGTGTACCCTGTGATGGGCTTGTATCTCACCTAGGGTATTCCCCTTCTGCTGTCCATTGTTGCCTGGCATGGACTCTGGGCTACAGATTCCCCTGCAACTAGCTGCTGGATGCGCAGTTGGAAGAAAGATGGTTTGCATGAAATTTATTCAGCCACACAGTTCATACACTGCTCACAGAAAGTATTGGGACGCTTGCTAAATTCAGCGCAAGTATTGGTTTTCTAACAAAAAAATCATTACTTTATTTGTTTATATATCATTAAAAACAACCAGTAGTTTTAAGTAAAACATTCATTCAATGAATAATAAATTGAAACCCAAGTTATAGTTATGAAAGAGCTACTCTGAGTTAAAAGGATCAGAGACAAGCAGTCTCATTGGGTGCTTTTTAATTAGTAACACTTTTGCAATAACAGAAAACACTAAATATGTGTGTTTAGTGTCCCTTTGGGAGCCGGTGACTACAACAGCAATTAACAGCAAAATGGCAAGAACAGAACTGAGTCTGTAAAATAAAAATGACAAAAGAAAATGCAGAAGATATGTGCAGATATGTTATATATTGCTTGTCAATGGACTTGAAACCAATAAATGTGCAGCATTTTTACAGAATTAAGCAAGCATCCCGAGATTTTCTGTGAGCGCTGTGTTTCATATTGGGTCAGTACAGAAACTGTGATTTCACCTGAGTGCCACAGAAACTTGGTCATCCATGAACAAATACTAATTGTGAAAACTTGGTTTCACTGAAGCCCACAGAGAAGGTGAGGACAGCTTGGATTGGTGCGAATTCTAGAGCTCATAGCCATAATCTATGGTTCAGAAACCCAGCACTCAATCTGAGAAAAGCCACAGAATGACCCCCCATGCATTTACATGAAATGCTTACATTTGTGATGGTTGTTGCTGTTGTGGAGCCTCATTTTTATAGATCTTCAAACTGTATGCCCTTAAAAGTTTGTCTTGGCTTTCCTGGCATTGGACCTACCTGCCTTTTCCCTTCACTGTAATCTTAAATACATGGTCAATGCCTCCAATCCATCACTTCAACATTGTCTAGACAGCTAGTCTGTACAAAGAAGTAAAACGATTGAACCAATTCGGCTGGAAAATTCTTTACTTTTAATTATACCATGCAGTTCCATTCACACACATAGATGTAAGATTCATATCTATTTCACGAGTTCCTCTTTTGCTTGTGTGTCTGTGTATATATGTAGGTATGTGTGTATGTGTACGTGCATGCCAGCATGCATACGATGTATGGAACACATAAATCATCTCTAGATCAAAACTGTCTGTTCCTCCAATTCGGTAACTACAGCAGATGTCACCTAAAATTGACTGACACAAACTTCCCATGCAAATCATATTGATTAATCTTGTTATAAAACCCATTTCCTCTACAGTTGAGGGATCACTTACCTAATGTCAGCTTACATCTTCTACAAACATTGCAAATCTCCATCAGTCACCTACCTTGGGTTCTATTTCCATCAAAATGTAAAACGCAAGCTACTGAATTGAATGCTGCATTATTACTGTGAAGGAATGTTAAACGGATGCAAATTTTACTTCCTCCCAAGGGCCATTTTCTGTGACATGCTATAAAATCAGCTTTCTGCTTGTGAAAGGAAAACACTTTTGTTGCTCTGAGATTTTAAAACAATATTCCTTTAGTCCTAAAAATGTATCTTTTTGATAATGGTAATAGTTAAACAACTGAATGACAATGGATCCATTTTAGATGAAGAATCTGACTTTTGTTTGGTGATAGCATTTGTATGATTACATTTACCCCATCCTTAAACATCCCCAACACAATTGTATGAAAGCAGGTTCTGCATGAATTGTACGCTTATTAATCTAATATACTCTTTTTAGGAATTCAGTGTGTTCTTGGGTTTGGATTTATCATTCATATCCCTTGGGAAAATGGTGTAAAATTTAGATTGGTCTGATAACTAAATATAGCACAGTCTTGTGTGACAAGTAGAGGCAACAGGTCTGCCTGCCTTCTTGCGTTGCCGGATGACTTGTCCAATATAAGGTACTCCATTTTAAATGACATATATCTTCAATCACTTAGTCCCACCTTAAATCCAACAAGATTCCTGTATAAGCAAGAAATCCTGCTTCATGATACAGGTCTCTGGTGAAACATAAAGATACAGCACTGCATCATAATGGTTACATGCCTTTTTAATTTATTCCCCAATACTAATATAATTAGTTCTTTCTTTCTGCACTGTTTATCTGCGGATGCATCTCCAGGGAAACTATCTAAGTAAGGAGGCCTAGACCTCCTTCTCCCCAGTGACTTCCTCCAGGTCCCGCCTGGGAATACCAAGGCATTCCCAGGCCTTTCCATGAATCGCCCCCTTAAAGTGTTTTTGTGCCTCTGTGATCGTAGTAGCTATCTAGTCAGGGGCCGGGTACGGTCTCCCAAGGCAAACTGGCCCAAAGTGGGCAGCCAGACAAAGTGTGGTTCACAAAGACCCCCGTAGATAGTCGCAGCAAAGAGAATGTGACTCCGCCTGGATTGGGGAGACAAGGCCCCATGGTCTCGAAGGCGGGGGCCTTGGCGGACCGATTGTCAGCTAATACTGATGCAGCAAAACCGAAATAACAGCTAACTTCACCTTCTCGTTCATAAACGGAGACCATTTTGCGAGCTTAGCATGCTTATAAATAACGTCTTTCAGTCTATCTTATGACGTCAGACATTAATGAAGAGTCCTTTATAAGACAAAGCCTCACTCAAAGCAAGGAAACAGCCCCTGTTGATAATATCCGCGTGGGGCCTAGATAATATTTCTCTCACGTATTTCACTGTTATGACCTCAACTGCTTTGTGTACATATTTTTAAGCTGGCATTTTCTTATCCAGGAAGGGAGTTGCAGACTGCACTGTAAAATCATGCTGCCTATAGGAAAAAGGAAGTTTACTCAATGTTTTACTCTTGCCTTTTGTATCAGTAAAAGTCAGAATAGTGATAGAACCATTCTTCAACCATTTCTGCATTTACACACTTTTTTGTATAGCTGTATGTAAGCTATTTAATAGATTATCTTTTCAGTCAGTTCCCAGGCAAAGTGACCTGTGAACAGTTGAAACAGGAGGCATTTTCATCCCTGCCAGTGGCATTTGGGCTCTGTTCTCTTGCCAGTTTGATTATGCCTCTGATTAATATCCAATGAATAATTTTAGAGATTCAGTTGTTTGGTTTGTTTCTTATTTTAAATTTCCCTTTTAAACCAGTGCATGTTTGTTGGCTCAGGTTTAGCTTTTAATTAATGGATGACCCTCTTGTCTCCTTGGTGATCCTAAGAGTGTCGCACTCTGTGTTTAACTGAAAGGCTTCGGCGCATATAAAGCTGCAGGAAAATTTTAAAATTGTCTGTTTATGAAGGTAACTGATAAAGGGTACAGGTCACTAATGTAATATTGATTTGTCCTTGTGCATTTCATTCATTTTGCATACAAATATAATGGGGTAAAAAACAGAATGTATGTCCCTGTTGCTGTACAATAACTGGTGCCCAAGTACAGTGGTATCTCGGTTCTCGAACTCACTAGAACTCGAATTTCTTGAAAGTTGAACAAACCAGTTTGACTTAGAACTCGATCTGAATATCAGAAGTCGAACCATGAATGCTAAACTAATATAAATTGTACGTGCCAGGAAATGAGTCATACTACAATGCAATTCTTACTTGAATGTCTTCTTCACTGACTGGACGATTAACCAAATAAAGCAGCGCAACATTACAGTAACTAACAATAAATAAACCACTAACT
>JABFEA020000039.1:6316257-6329784 GCA_019775915.2 Cyphomyrus plagiostoma | reverse complement strand
CCCCCCCCCCCCCCCCCCCCCCCCCCCCCCCCGGCCCCCCCCCCCCCCCCCCCACCCCCACCCCGCGCCGCCCCCCCCCCCCCCAAGCCCCACCCCCCCCCCCCCGCATAAGTACGACTCAGCATGTCTGTGTGTCCTTCACTGTAACAAAACATCTGGCATACATTCTTAGAGATCAGAATGGGAATGAACATACCCCTCCCTGATTTACGGAGCACTGCCGCGGATTTTATGTGCGAGGTGTTACTTTCCTGCGTAAAATTTAATTTCACTGTATGGAAATTATTGAAGGCCCATGCAGGGGAGCATTTTATCGTCTTTTCCCGGGGGGCTGGATACCCTCGTCTAAACAGGAGTTTTGCTGTTGGAGAGCTTCCATAGTGATCAAGTCACGCATGAGCCACAAGGAGCACTTACTTTTATGGAGTCTGGAGTTGAAAGTCCTCCACTTGTGCGGCATAGGCAGCTGCTGAAAATGATCTTGTCAGCTGCAATTAGCTTCTCAGCCCCACACCATGAGGATGAAAAGTGCACAGCTTGAGATGAGATGAGGGCATTTGGACATCGGCGGCAAGGTTATGAGGTTATGTGAACATCCTCACGGACTGAGATGCTGTGCTCCAGGTGCCAGGGAATGCAGCATCCACTTTGTCATGGCGGGCTTGCTGGGTGTAATGGGCAGCAGAATGTTCTGCAGGTTCTGCTGGAGCACATCTGAAAATCTCTGCAAAAGGCTCTTCCAGGTACCTCAGAGTCTCTGTAGAGGCTCTTCCAGGTACCTCAGGGTCTCTGTAGAGACTCTTTGAGGTACTTCAGGGTCTCTGTAGAGACTCTTCCAGGTACTTCAGTGTTTCTGTAGAGACTCTTCCAGGTACTTCAGTGTCTCTGTAGAGACTCTTCCAGGTACCTTAGTGTCTCCGTAGAGGCTCTTCCAAGTACCTCAGTATCTCTGTAGAGCAGGGGTCACCAACATGGTGCCCGTGGGCACCAGAATGCCCCCAAGGACCACATGAGACACACGCAGACCCGTTCGAGCACCATCAATAGCACCATGAGTGAGCGGCATCTAAAATTTAATTTTGTCCTCTTGCTATTCTCCTTTAATAACATTTGCATTTATATAGATTTGAAAATGACAATATCTAAAAGAATAGCATTTAAAACATGCTTATTATACATGAAGTTTAGATAATTTTAGGAGGGCCTTTCAAACTGGTAGCCCTTCGTTTGGCTCAGTACCTGTGAAGTAGCTCTCAGTTTCAAAAAGGTTGGTGACCCCTCTTGTTGAGGCTCTTCCAGGTACCTCAGTGTCTCTGTAGAGGCTCTTCTAGGTTAGTTTAGTTTTCAAAATTAATTATAATTATCCATCTCGTTCTGTCAGGTCTTGTGTAAGATGTAGACAGAGGTAGAGCAACATTATTCAGGAGGAAACCTTTAGTTGCACCTTCTCCATGTCACACACTGGTCATTCCCACTCTGCCAGACTGCCAATGCAATACCTCGGAACGTAGAGTGCAGTTTAAGTGCTCCTTATCACCAGTTCTTCCTGGTTGTTTTGGGAAGACAGCAATTAATCATAAATCCTTTACTGCTAATGCCATTTGCAGAAATTTACATTTAAACTTATGAAATGCTATACTGAAATATTAAAGGAGGATGATAATTTGTATGTTTCTTATATATAAAGTGAGACTTTTTAATTAGTTCCTATCCCATCTTTACCTTGGAGCGGTTTACAGTGTACCGATTTATGTTAAATCTGCCCTTAATGGTGACCGTTAAATCACAAGAAGGAGGAGAAATGGGGGAGATGAGCTCTGCATGTAAGGAAGCCAGGCTCTGGAGACAAGATGGATGGTCTCGCTGATAGCCTGACACAAAATCTCTTTCTGGGCTTGCCGGTATGGGGGAGGTGCGGGGGAGGCATCGATCAGAGCAGTCGGGGGCTCCGGTAGCAGTGAGCAATACGGCCCAGGTGGCGTAATGATTCATGCAGTGTGTGGCCCCTCCCTTCCCAGCTGTTTGGGGTCAGCCGACATTCTGCTCCTCAGTCTGCCATCGTTGACCGAGTCGGGCCCGTGGCAAGCAGCTCGGCAGACGTCTGGGCACCTTCATGAAATAGCATCCGCGCCAGCAAACCTAAAATTGTCCTTGGCGAATGCAGATACCGGCAGATAACTTGGAGGAGAAGTGAAAACCTACCTTGGTTCGGCCTTCCCACGAAGCAGACTTTAAACATGTTATTGCGGCTGAAAATAAATGAGGTATGTTCTGAGCGGCTGCCGGCGTCTCTGTCTGCTTTCATGTGGTTTCAATGATTAAAATTAAGCCAAGGTGACTGAAAATTCGGCTTGCTCTGTGCTAGAATTCGAGGAGCGCGCTCCCATATCTTCAGCCAGAACGTATTTTGTATTTCTGAGGATATCCACCTCTTGGTAATGCCCTGGAAACCGGCATACATCCACATGGAAATTATGGGATGTGAAGCAGAGCATCTCCCAAGATGGGAGCTCTCTCTGTAAGCATAGGCTCCCATATCGTCTGATGGGAAAGGAGCTAGTGGAAACGTACAGAGGTAGAGGGACATGACACTGCTCTGGCATCAAGGCCTTGGGCCCTGGTTAAGAGGAGGCACTGCTACATGAACCATGGCCACCATCCCAACCCCAAGGTTGGACACACCAAGCTGCAAGCAAAGGAGAATGATGGCGTTGCATCACGTGACCCGGTCACCTGACCTAAACACCGTGGAAAGGGTCTTAGAGGCATTTGACCAGAGACTGAAGGAAAAGCGGCAAATTAGTGATCAGCATATATGTGGGATCTCCTTCAGGACAGCTGGAAAAGCATCCTAGGAGGCCACCTCATGGAACTGGCGTAGAGGAGACAGTAGGATCAACTAGTTTCTGGAGCAATTAAGGGCCTTGATCAAGGGCCCAGTGGTGGGATCACTCTGCCAACCCAGGGACTATTATTATTTTTGTTTATTACTGTTTTGGTCAGAGCATTATTCCACATCATGACATTTTGTAGTTTTGACAAATAAATAAATAAATGTTCTATTGGTAGATGTGTCCAAACCTTTGACTGGTTCTATATGTCTCCACTTATTTAGGTATTTTGAAGAAAAAATGTAAAAGCTACTGTATTGTCAATCATATTTGCATTCTCTCTCACACAACATATGCGTTATGTATGTTCCCATCTTGTTAAAAACGTATATTTCCATTTCGCTCACGCTTACTTCTCCTGCAACCTTGTGCTGTTCTATGGCTGATTATTTCCAAATCCCCTTTAATGACTCCAGGGTTACGCTGGTCTCACCAGTTACCCAGAAGCCATATAACTCTTTGACATTTTTAAATGTAGTGGAAGTTTTATAGACAAAAGGACTTCATACATCATTCAGGTCTAATTGCACCTCTTAATGTACAGCTACCATCTACTGACCTTTATTGACCTAATCGGGGGAGTGTACACATTGCGTTAGAACATTAGTTCAGTTTGCAAATGCAACTCCTTAAAGCAGTGTTTCTTAGCCCAGTCCTCAGGGATGCCTGGACAGTCTATGTTTTTGCTACTACCAGGAGCTGGGAGGGAGCAAAAATATGGACTTTCTGGTAGGGAGCTGGGAGGGAGTAAGAACTTGGACTGCCTTGGAGAACACATTTTAATTCACATTTTATGGTGCACAGTCTTCACACAAAAGCTATTATGCTGCCACAAGATGGTGGCCCAGCGAATGGCATCAAAGTCCTGCTCTGGGCTCCAAGCGTAATGGAAGTCGGAATGAGGCCGGCGTGAGATTCTGTTCCATAATGGCCTGTGAAGAGGAAATGTGACAAGAAAACAGTGAAGTACATACTCTGATTCCCATGCAAATGGCATCCTTTCCATTTCCTGGTCTGGACATCTGAATTTTAGCCTACTAGAATCCAGAAAAAAAGAAAATTGGGAGAATTATTCAAAAGAAATATTTCTTGCCGCATATTGCATAGTTTTCATATTTGTATAAAGAACAGAAAAGAGTTAGTAACGAAATTTGTATAGCAAATGAATCCAATTCAAGGAGTCTTGTCTTTTACTTAATTGTATCACTGCATAACGATCCTAATTAAGTCACCTGTCATGCCAGACCTGCAGAACACAGGGGGCACTGCACTGCTTCTGCAGAGTTATTCTGGCCTTTTGTTCTGATTCAGTGTCAATGAGCTTGAAGTCTTACATTATGGAAAATGCCATGAGATCTTTTTTCAGGAGCAGAAATGGTTTGTTTGTGGGTAACAATCCTTCTATGCATCAGGCAGTCGATCTACGGAGTTCAAATAGCAGCAGTAGCTGGATGTGGTGTCGCATTTTCGGTCAGCTTGCATATAGGCTAAATAAGTAATGACATTAATTAATGGAATATGTCAGAAGGAGCTTCAAATTAGCATAAATAAGCACGCCGCTGAGCAGATTTTTAATATTTTACAGCCTGCTGTGCTCAGATTCAAGTCATGTCCCGACAAGTGCCGTGTTACTGAACTGACATCCTGTCGCAAGCTGTGATGTCATTACTTGTGTTCCAACAGTTAAAACTGTTGAATTTGCACAATTAAAAACCCCAAACCTGTTATGAAAACTGTTGTGTTTGTATTATGTGCTGGCTAGAGAATTAACATAACACTACAAGTAACTAATAGGAAACAAGACATTTCAGTGCCCAAGTCTAGAAAATATGTGGTGTTCCTGTGATCACAGAGCGAAAGCATAGTCAGTGATTATGGCATTTCTTTTGATTTCGCTTGATGTTGAGCTTGTGAATTAAGATTTCTTAAAATACTGATGCTATGAAAACAGCACCAAATTATATTCACAAAAATTAATCAGATTGGAAGAGCTTGACTGCTTCATTGTCAGAATTCCCTCAGTGCTCCTTTGTTTTATAGAATTAAAGGATTAAACAGGCAGTTTTTTTCTATATCGGATATCATATTAAATTCTACTTTTCAACATCCTGAAACACACGTCCTGAAACTAACCATATCCTATGGAACTACAGTCATGTCCTTGGATTTGCTGCTGAAATCCACGTCTTATATACTGTGTTGCTAGCTAAACGTATCCCAGCTATCATTTTCCCAGCATGTTTCTTGTTTAAGTGTTTTATTTTTAATTAGCATGGATTTTTGTTGTTGCTGTTTTTGTATGTTTTGGTGCACAGTGATTCATCTGAGTGTTTCCTTATCATTAAATGGGGGCAAAAGTCACAATGCCGTGGCATTTATTTAACTTTATTTACGGTTTGCAGTTTGACAGCTCTGGGATGGCTCTCCATCTCCATCTGTACCTTGGACTCCGCCACTTCAGGTGATAGTTTGCAGTGAATTATACACAGAAATGGGAAGCGTCACTCACTCTGACAACCCTATTTTCCGCTCTATCATTCTGTGCTGGCTAGTTAAACACACACTTACACAGTGGTTATTTGTGTGTTTACTTGGCAAGATTTTCCTCCTGCATTTTTGAACCCATCACCTTCCAACATATTAAGTGAAATGTGTTTCCTCGCTAAAGGGAAAAAAAAAAATAAGATAAAAAAAATCACAAACCAATTACGCTAACTTTTCTCATTCATTTTTGTTCTATATAGGGCAATATGGCAGCTCAGTGGGGAACATCGTTGCTGTAAACTTCGGGGCTCAGATTCTGCCCTCAATTTGTGTGTGTCAAGCTTGCATATTCTCTGTTGAGTTATGTGGGTTTCCTACCAGAGTCTAGAGACAGGCATTTAGGGGAATCAGTGTAGCTAAATAGCCGTCACAGCTGTCCCGTATTTGTAATAAGGTAAGCTAACCTTGTCTTTGTGATCTTGCTTTGAGCCAGTGGTGGTTGGCTCTGAATCTTATTTAAGCAGAGCAATGATCAATGCCCTGTCATTGTCATTGTTCTTCGAGTGTAGGGCTTCAAGCTTTATTTGATTCAGGGCCTAGTTTATGGAGGAGGGTACAGCTTGTGTGTACTGTTCCTTGTCAAGGTTGCTAGTATTTTCACCAGTTTTGGGTGCCAGTGTCTTGTTTCTGGACCCATGGTTGTGGATGGCCTGTGTCTAGTCTTGAGTTTATGTCCCAGGGCATGTATCAGAAAGCAGGATTTTTTTGCTTTGCTGGAAAGCTTGTGGAATTTAAGGTAGTCTGGGCTAAATGTAAGTGGACAAAGATAAAGTCTATTCAAACTGGGGTACCTTAAATCCAACAAGTTATCTACAGTGGCTAACTGACAAATCTCGCTCTGTGATGTAGGCCCCAGGTTAACTGGTCTTGACTAGCCATAGCTCTGCAGTTGGGACACTGGACACCTGGTCTTTCGATTTTAGGCTTGTGTTTTTTAGATTGATTGTTTTGTTTACTACTCTGTCTCCTTGGTCTTGCTTCCTGTTTTCCTCAGCTCTGCAGTCCCAAATAATGTTGATTACCTGTATGTGGTCTTAAGGACCAGCAGGCAGAAAATCTGGCATTATGGTTGAATGGCCCAGCTTAGGGTGATCTTTTTGTCGCTATGGTTGTGAAAGGTAATAAATATGCTATATTTTAATTGAGTGCTCATGACAAATGTTAAGTGTGTGTGCCTTCTTATAAACTGACTTTTTGTAATTGGTATACCTTGTCTTGTACCCAGTGCCAACTGAAATAGGCTCCAGGCCCCTCTGCCACCCTGGCCAGAAACAGCAACTAGAAGCTGCCTCTTCCATATGATAAGGTTTCATGGACCCTTTGTAACCAAATTGACCCAGGGGTAGTGGGGCAGCGTTTTCGGTTCTATGTCGCTTCAGCTAAATCTACTAAATAAAGTAATTGTTTTTGCAATTGCTAAAAATGAAGCGTTGTTTCCTAGCTCATAATTTTCTTGTGTTCTAGGTTCATCATGAACTTTGGCTTCCTACATATTTATGCATGTGTCATTGAATGTCCATTGTTCAATTTCGGCATTTAATATGAGCCAGCCACTCGGTGCCTTCAGATATACATGTATGGCTTTCTTTAAGCAAAGGTCTTCGTGGCTGAGAGCCACAAAAACGGGGTCTACTGCTGGAGAAGCTCATCCAGCCAAATCTCTGGTAGAGCATGCAGACCCGCACGCACACACACACACACACACACACACACACAGTAAAATGGTGAGGCCTTATGTGCTGGACTGTAAAACCCATTATCTGTTGTTGAGATACGAAACACACCCTGGAGAGCTCCTCGAGAAATCATGTATATGACCAGCCAGCCTTCTCTTCTTCACAGAGGACATTGGCATGGGCAGCACTGAAGAGGGGACGAGAACAGAGGGGTGGCCCAGTTTGCCTGATTAGGGAAGGGGTTAGCCAGGCGGTCAGAATGACTTACCTTTTGTTCACTGTTCCTAGAGAAAATCAGGCTGTTGGCCTTATTAAACCCAGAGGATTCTGTAGATGGAAGCTAAAAAGTGACCCCTTTCTTTGTGATCGCATAACCCCGCCCTCCGCTGCACTGGACCACGCGCTGTGTTTATCGTATTTTATTTGTATTTTCTCCTTTTGTTGGCGCTCTTATTTTGAGCAGCCATCATGAACGGAGGTTAAATAACTGGAAAAGTCACGTTGTCATGGCGATGACGCAGACTGCGATATGAAGGTAGCTGAATATGTGGCGAAATTATTGTCAACTTTGGTCACCTGGCTGGCGTGAGATTTTCAATTTGAGGCAAGTCTGCACACACATGCACATGCATTTACATGTATGTAACAGTTTTATTACCTTGTAAATAGTCTGTACGGTTTGCAAACTTACCCAATGCTTTTGGTGTAGCTCATTTTAGGTTTATAATGGAATAAAATAGATTTGCCATAAGATTTCTTGCATGAGTGTGAGAGTCTGAAAGCGTTTCTATCACACCAAATGCATGAGAGCTGGAAACCCTGTAATGGAACATTATCATGTCTTTTTTTGCTGGACCATGATGGCTTTTGGCTTAACTATTAAGACTAAGGTGTAAAAGATTGTTTAGATTTTTTGTACTTTGAGTCTTGTTAACATAAACCAGGAATCTCAAGTATAAATTGTAACATTTGCACACTAACACATAAAAAATGAGAGTTACTATCGTGGTAGTGTGAACTAATGTTTTGGCTCTTTTTAAGATCCATGGCAGATTCATGGTTAGAAATTCATAAACTACCCAGAAATACTTGTGCTTTCCAGAAACTGAACAAAGCATCTGTGTCGGTCTCCTGGAACAGCCATTTCTGTCTGCTGCCTCTGGATCTGTCCTTTGGTTCTAAATTAGACTCATTTCCTCTACATGCTGTACTGCTTCAGGTGAGGAATGCTGTCTGTGACGCAGGGAAAATAAGCACGATGTCACCGTGACTTGATTAGTTAAGTGGCAAAACACCTTTCTGAAGAATCGAGATGGCAAGAAGGTAATCTAAATCTTCAAAGGTTTGATTTCTTATTTTTCCCTTCCTCAGGGCTGATTTCCAGACTAAAATCACCCTTTGTGATTATGTGAAATGCTAATGAACACTGATGCTTGCCTTCAGAAGATTAGCACCTCGTAACTCTACCTTGTGTGTGAAGTTGTCAGCTGTAATTTTTGGTCCTGGGTGCTGTATTCCTCACCGAAAGGGAACAGTATGAGCTGGCAGATGGAGAAGTGCTTATTTAATAAAGGCTCAGTGCTTCTCTAAGAACTTTCAAAATACATCAGAGATGGCCGATGTTTTATCACTGCAAAAATCTGATAGCATCAAAGAGACCAGAACGGAGTCACTGTCAGACAGCAGCAAACGTGGCTGGACTGGGCTGAGGGCGCAGAGCTGGGAAAAGAGCCTTTAGCTGTCACCCTGAGCTCTTCTTATGTGTGAGTCCTGCGTCGATCAGGGAGAAAAGCTGCAACTGAGCAATTAGCTTCCTGTAATTTAGACAGCTCACAAGATGCAAATCAGTAATTGGCACAGCAGAAGGTGGACTAGATACAACGAGAAGAGTGGGACGTCCCTAGGGACTGTTTATCTACATACCATCCCTTAGTTTAGGCCCCATGCTCACTAGGTTTTAATCTGGAGCCTAATAATTCTGGTATGAGACTCATACCAGGGTTGGTGGGGCTTCTACAGTATATTAACCAGCTTCACCCTAATTCAAGGGTGTAGGTTTGGGTATGGATAGTAGAGACATCTTCTGGCCAATATTGTGTGAGGACTGTGTGTGTTCAGGGGGGCTTGGCATTTGGGGCTGATTTGGCCCCTACCAATGCTGAAAGCAAACTTACTCCCTTGCCGGGACTGATAGCTAGATAAGTAGCTATGGAAGATGCACAGATGATAAAGGGACACACTTACTGTAACACAGTTAGTGCAAGAATAGTGAGGCGGTGAGAGGGAACAGTGTTAGTTTCTGCTAGCAGATGTTAATTTTGGGGTGTTGATATGCAGTATTGAAGGTGTATGTATGTTCATGGGTGACAATTGACATAACTGGCACGCATCCACCGCATAAAGCATTTTGCATGACCATGTCTTGTCGTAACAGCGCAAATATGTACTTTATGTGCATTCGCGCTGTTAGGACAAGAAATTACCTCGCAGTTTTAACCTTTATACGGCGAATATGTACCTGTGCACCAGTTTTGTCAAGCATGGGATATACAACATTTCTGAGAGATGTTGAGAGCTTACTCCACCTGAGGGGGGCAGTGTTGTGATGGCAGAGATCTGTAGCGGCGATCCTCATGGGGTTCACTGATAGGGAGCGAGCGGCAGAGATGCAGGGGCTGAAAAGCTCCTGCAGATAATAAGGTTCTGAGCCTTTAGCTGCTTACCTACCAGAAGCAGGGACTGGAAGCTCAGGGAATGACCGGGCAACAGGAAGGAATCATCATTATGGGCAGGGTGGCTTTCTGGGGGAAGCTCACCAGACGGGGGCCTGTGCTTTTAATGCTGTGTTCTGCAGGGTCAGGCGGGTAGATGGAGATCCTGCGGTAACTAGCTGACATACGGCCCCCACACACCTGCAGTAGGAGGTTGCGGTGCTAAAACTCCAGCTTCCTGTTAATTAAATGGGTCAGACCGAGGGGATGAACTCAGGTTTTCCTGCATAAATCATTTCGGAAGTCATGCTTTTGCCTTTGTGTTTAGATGATGTCATTGATTAAATGGAGTTACCCCGCATTCATATATTGAGTTCAATATCATACCCAGCACGGGGCAAAGTAATGCTTCATTATAGTCACAATAAGATGATGGAGATGTAAAAAGGACAGTGAACTCGCTAGATACACGGTTACTGTAAGCACTGCAAATCCAATGTCGATGTCTGCACTGGGATTAGTCCTAGGTGAATGCAGGGATTAGTCAGAATAATTCAAATTTAGTCTCAATTCACTTGTATACCACAGCCCTAATCGCACTAAAACATGACATCATACCTGGCAGCTTAACTATGACATCATCTCTCACTGCAGGGTAAAGATGCATAAGATTAGTTACGGCTTGTCTTTCTTCTGGTGCTGCTGCTGTTCGTGAATAAATGAATAAATGTATAAACCACTTCCTTCACATAATACAATAATCAGGCATTTTATTGCTAATTTAATGTTTTAAATGGAACCAAACTATATAGTGGTCTTCCTGAAGGATGTGACCAGACCCCCCTTCTGAGACCCGAGTAGGTGGCTGTGTGGCTGAGATTCAGGTCCTGACCCAGTTCTGTCCGCTGCTCAGCATCCGATGCTCAGCTCAGATCTACACCGACGGCGAGCACCTGTAGCAGAATGTGAACCAGTGCAAACCAGTTCCCAGTTAATGAGCCAAAGTGGACGGCAGGGCCTGCTCCAACTCTTTGAGGAAACTGAGTAACTCTGAACGGTGATGCCTGCATGTCGACTCCCTGCTTAAGGGTTTTATCAGAATCGGCTGAATAATCATGGTAGCTATAAATGTGAAAAAATTAAATATGGGGGGGAAAAAACTTAATCTCTCGGTGTAGATAGAGATGTACTGGAAGGTGTTTCCGTTTGCAGTGTTTCTGCATTTATTTCAGATCAAGTAAATGTGATGGTGACATCACATGGGGGGGCACAAGTAATTAAGCAACTCAGTAACAACTCAAGTATAAATAATAGACAAACATAGTAACTCTGTGAAACACATGAACCATTGTGATTCATTAATGATGAACAAACATTGGATTAGCACGTAACTAACAGTTCCTGATTAACTAATATATTATAATATATTATTTGTGTCCCCTCAAGTACCGGTAAAGTGTTACCGATGTGATTAGTGATTAATATAATGTTATTTGTGTGAAGGACGTCTGAAATAATGCAACAACTTTAAAGCCAGTGCAGAAAAATGTGCATCTCAATGTGGTAACTATTCGTTTGGCATTTCACACAATGCAGAGCCTTTACCCCTGTGGCAGAATTGTAGTGATATCACATTGAGAAAGGGGTCAGCTACAGGAAAGACCGCCTGTCAGAAAGCAGAACCTTAACGTTTTTAAATTCCATCTCCCTGCAGGAATGAAACAATGCCTCCATTTGAGAGATGCCCTATTAACTGTTAAGCATCTTGCTGAAATGCCCAGTGCCAGTAATCCTCTCATTATTCTGGCCACACAGTCCGGCAGAAACGCTCAGGGCTCACCTTGAGTGCACACCAACGGCGCAGACCAGGAGCACATGCTGAAGACACAAACAGCTTCACTTGTGCCCAATTGCCTGATCACCTGAATGGATTTGTTGTCAGTGTAACAGTTAGTGGATTTTACATATTTCACCACTAGATGGTGTTCTTTATGGAACAGCCGTGATATTCAAAGCCTCTGTATCAAAGCTCTTCATTGGAATGATTCCTTAATTATAAATAAATTTATCCTTTTCTAAAGCTTTAATGTCTGTTTTTAGGCAGGTGTTAGTAGTTACCCTGTGGTTAGCCTTGTAACATAAGGCAAGTAATAACACATCATGATGTGTTAGCTCTGTTTTTTGACAATATACAAACTAAATAATTAAGGGATTGGGGTACGTAAAAGGATGGAAGGAAGTCTCATTGAAATATAATGTTTCCCAAAAAGGAAAATAATAAGATTCCTGGCCTGCTGATTCCTTTATGTGAACCCAATAAATCAGTTTTATAATACGAATGTTGGTGCTATATCTTGAGTGATAATTTGTGGTAAGGATCACTAAGGAATGTTTAAAATATGTTGTTGCAGTAATGTTTGATGTGTATCTGCTGTTTAAGGATAAGGACGCCTCGCTGTACACCTACAATATTTTTCATGACGCTGTTGTTTCCGTGTGCTGTGAATGTGCTCTGTGATGTGTAGCGCATCGGTGCAGCGTGACTCAGTTATTGAATCGCTGCAGGGGCCCCACGCAGCACACGTTCTCAACACGTTCTCGCGCTGCAGAAATGTAACACCTCAGGTGTGTCAGGATGGCTGTAAGGCGTGCTTTGCTACAGGCTGCGATCACTGTGGGAGACGGAGGCATATGAACAAAGGGTGGATGCGGACGTGGATGTGGACCGGAGGCCTACGGGCACGGCGCCAGAGCCCAGGACAGCATCGGGTCAGAGATGAGCGGCCTCTGGTTGGCATGGAAACTGACCCGGCTGGGGCCTGGCGTCCGGTCCAATGCATGTGTGGCATGTGTAAGTTTTATATGACAGATCATATTTGAATTTACATTCCCGATCACATGAAATAGGAGTTAAATTGCAGATGATGATCACCATCACACCATGAGAGCTGGACTGCAGTCATTTATCGCAGAATATTTATATTCTACTCCCTCATTACATTAATTAACTTTATATTAATTAATTTTATGAATAATGTAATTCCTATAACTGATAAGATTAGCGAAGGCCCTCCAGATAGTGATTGAAGAAGTTTTTAGTTAAGGTATTGGCGAATACAAAGTCCTGTTATGTGCTGCTGGGGATTATTAAAATGTCGTTCTATAGAGATTTGTGTTTAAAAACCATGGCCATTGGGAAAATGTTTCTTTTTTTAAACTGTCTCATAGAGAAATCTGTTCTCCTCTACTGTTGATGGTATAGATTAACGGGCAGACCTAGTCTGAACAGAGTAGGGACAATCGATGTGGCACTTCAGAAGGCAAATGCCAGCATTATGCGAGGAGAAGAAGATGAGGACTAGATTAATCACCAGCTGAGGCAAGCAGCCGGGTAGCAGGAGAGGAACTGGCCCGTTTGGCTGTGCCCTCATTCTTTTCACAGGAAAGGGGGAGAAGCCCCAAAGCAAGGCTTCTCTTCTGTGGCATTTCATGTTCACTAAGGTTCTCTTTGCCAAGGAAAGGTTGGAAAAGATATGGCCGTATGAAAGCCTGAGATGTAAGATATAGAAACCAGACGACGATCCACTTATGTAACGCCTAATGAGTGCTGCCGCTGCTGCCTCCTCTGCTGCCGCTGCTGCCTCTGCTGCCTCACATCCCCAGGGTCAGAGGGTTGAATCCCACCTTCACGGGGACGGTGTGGAA
>JABFEA020000039.1:6276547-6313200 GCA_019775915.2 Cyphomyrus plagiostoma | reverse complement strand
TTAACCACGAAGGGCTGTCTAATATCAACATCAGAACTCTCTCCACCAATTAGTCACCCTATTGTTCAGATAAGACAGAAGACTATAGCACAATGACCATATAAAGGAGGGGGTTATTTGCGGTTATGTGAAAAGGAAAATCCTGAAACCAGTGCTTGAAGTGAGCCGGTACTCACTGGTACACAGAGCACTGGCACCACTGAGTATCTGTTGGTACTGGGAGGACCAGGTCCTGGTACTGAATAAGGGGAGTACTGGCAACTGACACTAAATAACAAGACGAGTACCGGCACCTGGTACTCAATAACATGGGGAGTACTGACACCTGGCACTAAATAACAAAGGGAGTACCGACATCTGGTACTGAATAACATGGAGAGTACTGACACCTGGCACTAAATAACAAAGGGAGTACCGACACATGGTACTGAATAACATGGAGAGTACTGACACCTGGTACTAAATAACAAAGGGAGTACCGACACATGGTACTCAGTAGCTAGGGAAGTACTGGCATCTGTTTTCCCCACTTGAAGCACTGCCTGAAACTATGTAAATGAGTACTATTTCCCAGGAGGAAGAATTGCTGGTGCTTTAACAGTTGCATACTTACAGTGTGAAATATTATAAAATTACATTTGCCGATATTAACCAATGTGTTCACTTTCCTACATCATTTGGCATCACTGGAAAAGATCTGCTGTATTATCAAATTCATCTGGGGATTAGGATTTTGTATATTTGTATTTTTCATTAAGGAGCACATGAGCATTTGAAGAGTATAACCTTCAGAAGATGATGTGCTACTTTGAGTCAGTCTACCTTCAGTGACATGCTCACATGGTTCCAGATGCCTTTTATGCTTAATTGTAAAAGAGGCTTTGGCTTTCGAGCAGTTTAGATTTCTAATTGTAAAATCAAGTTATAAGCGTGAAATTAATTTTGACGATTGTCATGACAGCAGCCTGCAGCCAGTCCTTACGACGCCTCAGTTCTGACTTCGTAAAAATGATCCCTTTGGTCACTTCCTATCAATGAACATTTTGGCTCAGGTAATAGCTTTTTGATTGCTCGCCTTGAGTGGCAGCTCTAAATAGCGGTAATGCAAAGTCATATAAGACAGCTTCTCCAGAGGCATCCTTTCTGCCGCATTATGGTGTGGGCCAAACGAAAGCCTTTCCCTTAGTTTCTCCCAGAGGTTCTTCCTGTTTTGTTCTTGTCCACACAGTTTGGATGGACGTTAATGAGAGCAAAGGCTGAGGGGAATCTGTAACAAGCCCTTACAGTGCCTCCGCTGGCTGCCGATTGCCTGGAAGACCCTATCAATGCTTCTGTGTACTCACAGTTGCAGTATAATTAGAGCACAAATTTCTAAAACTCAATCCTTTCCTTTGGTGCTTTTAAGACGATGCCACCAGTGTCAGCTGTCCTCATTGTATGCCACAACAATGGGAAGCAAGACTTGCTCAGTCCTCATATGATACAATGAAGAATTTTCATTTAATTTCCACAGAAATGGCACTTACTAACCATGTCCATGCATCCCTGAGTTGGGATGTTTGGGAAGTTTGGCCTTCAGCTGCAGGATTGTGACGCTGAACAGCAGGTTGGTTGATGGACAAAGTGTCTATGTCTAAGGATAAGTAGCTAGGTAGCGATCTAAGCGATGCTACCTCCTGACTGCTACCCTCCCTGCCCGTAAGCTCTGTCAATACCGCCGTCATATCCCTACCTGCCTGTTTCTTCACTTGTATTGATTGCGGGCTACCCTCCGCGGGCTCATTTTTTAATCATTTTGCTCACGGCCGTTGAGCGCCAGCCGTAAACAAACCGCTCGCGGACCTGACTGTGACTCAAAGTGTCATTTCCAAAGTGACGGCGTGCTGATTTGCCCGCTCGGCGCCGAGCGGGCAGACAAACCCCATGACTAATGATTGCGGCTCCCACCTGTCAGCCTGTTCCTGGGGGCACCGTCGCACCAGCTACAGGTTAATTATACCCTGGAATGGCATCGCAGCATGGCAGGTGAACAGTAGGCTGGTGAAGCACTTACCTACAGCCAATAACCCACGATCAGGCGGCCCCAGCTGCTGCGAGCCCCTACTTTGCAGGACACGGAGCTCCTTCTCCTGGAATCACATTCAGTCCTCAGCATTTTACCAAATCACAAATTTTTCTTAGCGAGGGGGTCAGTCATCAACAAGCAATTAAGTCACATTTACATTTCACACATTTAGCAGATGCAGCTAGGGTGAGCTTCTAATGAATATCCAGGAACAAGTGTAAGCAGTATTGGAGCAGGAGCTACACAACTTCTAACAAAGCAAGGACATAATGAGAGTGCAGGGCTCTCCCAGTATCTCTGGCTTCTAACCATGGTTTGTTGTCTGCGGTTCTCCTCAGTCCAAAAGAATTAATACTGCCAAATATGTAACATCGTTTTTTCATTGTTTCTTCGTGTTTGAGGGTATAAAAGCCATGATATTCATTGATCTGTCATCCCTTAATACATGTTTTTTTTCATTACTCTATTGTCTCCTAAGAATTAGGCTAAAAGGTCAGAATCCCCATCATTCCAGACAGAGTACTATACAGTACTGTTCAATATTCTTTATTACTGCATCTAATGTTGATGATGTGTCACTCATGTAATTAGTAAATTACCAAATGTAAGTACAGAAAAATCATGTTATATGTGGGGTCCTCAGATGCTTCCCTATTATCCATGGTTTTGGCTCTCCAAAGTTGGCATTGCAATGTATTACTCATGGATACAGAGTACTGGAGACTACTGTGTTCAAGGACCAGAAGTGGAACATAAGAACATTCAGGGAACCTAAAGAGGCATCAGTCTAGTAGAGGATAAATAGTAGTCATCTTGATAGCACCCTGGTCCCAAAAAGGCAGGTGAAATTAGGGAGTCAATGATTTCCAAACACTGCTTGCATCTTTACTTAAAAGATTCATATGGGATCATTGTGTAATACTGGGAAATACTGATGCAGCTATTAGTTATTCACTGGAATATAGGGGTCAACAGCATAATAAACTGAGTCTTAGAGTTCATCATGACAGAACATGGCTACCGGTCCTGCCTGGTTCTGTTCCAGCTTGTCCAGGTAGGACACTGGTGTTCTGCAGGGGACAGAGCCCCGGAACCTCAGCACACGCCACAAAGCCCCCGTCTGTGGGGCCATTATGATAAGCAACATGAATCGACATCACACAGTTTTCAATCTGAAGAAATTATAACAAATCGTTAAAATATGAGACTGTGAGGAATAAAAAATAACAATTCCAATACAAAATTAAGATCTACGTATGTTTATCATAAAGATACGAGTATAGGTGCTGTAATAAGGGGAGGGGGGGTGGAGTGTTACCAAGGGTCCCTGAATGAATGGGGCACTAAGAAATTTGGAATTTAATTGGATTGGTCTGGGTTGGGGGCCCAGAATCTTCAGCAGTGCCCCTGGATACAATCTTACTGTAGAACAACAGAACAACATTTGTAGAGTAGTTTGTTAACTATGTTTACCCAAGCAAATGTATTTTTAATTAGTGATTGACTTTCCATTTTCATTAGACATTTCCATAACATTACCCTGAGCATCAGCTCTTCAGGAATACTCAGGTTTAAGTTAGCACAAAAAGTACAATATCACTCCTTATTAATTTAATGTTTCACCACGTTTTTGAAATTGTAATTAAATGGCGAATCCATGCTTAGTTTTCTAGTTTGACCTTCAGAAACGTTTCATGAATACTAACAGAGCAAAGTAGCCAAAGGTTTTCCATCACTTTGTAGTAGGTGGATGATTAAGGAAAGTTTTTTTTTTTTTTTTTTTGCTGCATTCCAATAGGGTCATCTATACATGCTGTGTAGCTTTGTACCTTTTGAAGCACTTCAAGGACATTTTTAGCACTTTAACCTGCTGCTAAAATGAAGCACAGTTAGAGGGTATGAACCATGATCCCCTGTTAGTATATGTGTGCCGCGTAAGCAGGTGACCAGTCTGAACCCAGTGACTGTGAGGTCTACAAAGAAAAGGCTCGTGAACCTGCAGCTACTAAGTCAGTTTGAGGGATTTGCATGCATCTGTGCAGGTAACACCCAGAAACTTGGAACTCTTTCAAATTTTGGAAAGTCTGGATCTACTTTATGAAGGCCGTCCTATTCGTACACAAAAATAAGAACTGTCAAGGCAAACTATTTGCCACAGTCGTATTGAATAAACACATAAAACCTTCAACCATTTGTCCAAAAGTAACTGCACTTCTTGCCAATTTATGTTGAGGGTAGGCGTCCTTGCGCGTGTAAATTACAAATCCTTAGAGAACCTGAATTAATTAAAGTCGGTTTTCCATCTCCCCCAGACTACAGATGATACATGGGTTTTGGAAAATCTCCGTTTCCAATCCAGTGTTTTTCTGCTGAGATTTCATCAGTAGTCTTTTTATTCTTTGTATTCACGTATTGAAGACTTTAATTATTTGATATCTTTATCATGCCCATTGGAAGTATTGTGAGATGTTCCCTCTTAAGACAATGGGGCGCGATGATTTAGGGCCACGTGAACATATTAAAATGTGACAACTGCTTGATACATTACTTGAGAACCAGTCTCTCATTTATTGTCCTGATTTCCTGCTCTTCTGTTTCTCTCGAGTCAACTTGGAAAAGCAGAAGGAAAAGCAAGGTCACCGGCGAGGGAGGGGAACCTGCAACTGATGCTAATCATTCGGGACGGATGCAGCCGCGTCTGAGAGCCTCCGGATTAGCGCCACGCCGCGCTGCTACGCGCGGCGCCGGGCGTTTATCGTTTTAAGCCGCTCCTAGTGGTCTTATCGCGGCTTCTTCTGAGCCATTCTCAAGCAGCAATGTCCTTCCTTAAGGAAAGATGGTAGTGACATGTACGCTCACTCACAAAAGGGGTGGCGTTACTCGGGGGGCTCGTCAGCGACATCGTGTGTGGCAACGCAAGTAAGTCCAGTCAAACTAAGAAGTGTTGCTACATCATTGTAGTATCGTATTATTATTTATCTATTGCTATTATTAATTTTTTAAAAAACTGATTCTATTTAATGTTTTGTGTGCTTATTGTTTTGTTAATTTGAACTCCTTTCTTTTAATTGCCTGGAAAGCACTTGTAAACCCTGTGGTGAACTCAATGATGGATGGATGGATGGACAGATTAGAACAATCGAGGAGAAGGAAGCAGCTACAGTCCTGTTTATGATAAAGTGCGGCTTTTTGGTATTATTTTATTATAATAATGTGGAATAGTAATATTTTTCACACTGTTCAGCTCTCGTGTAAAACCTCGTATTAGTGCCGGGTGTCAGCTTAGGTTTTCAGTGCTGAAGCAGAGCTTCCTGGCGACATTTGCCAACTCCGGGGGTTTCTTTCAGCACACCAGGTGAGGCCAGGAGGTTAAAAGGAGAGCTGGGAGGTCAATGCCAGATTGGCTGTGCAATGGTCTTACCTGCACCGGTAGGTCACTGGTTCAAGTCCCAGGAGATGTCCAGCTGCAGGTTTCCTAAGCGAGGTATGTTAACCTACTGTAAAACATATAGAGCTATTAATCAATATTGGCATTTAGATACAATTTTTATGTTAATCTAACTGTTGATAAAATGAAAGCAGTTATTCCCTGAATGCATGTGTTTATTGGTTCTGTAAGTATTGACTGTGCAGTCCCCCTTCCCTCTGGCGCTGTCTCCACATACAAGCACTACCATACCCAAATGAAAAGTCATTGCTTTTTTGAATTTTGCAGTTTTGCTAAAGCAGACATTAGGCTGATATTGGAAGCAGAAAACCTAGTACCCGCTGCCTTTAGGGACCCCAAAGACACGGCGTTGTGGTGCTGAAGGGCCGTCATATAGCTTTATATCGCTGCAGATCGGATCCCTCCTTAACAACTCATCACGCTGCTGGGTATCCTGCTACATTCTCAATCAGAGTAATAATTACGTCTGTTTACGAGGAGCCTCCATCTGGCACAAGGCAGGAGAACCTACTGGATGTCAATTTTGCCAGAAGATGAGAGTCACAAATTGGGAAAAACCAATGCAGACCTTCTGAGGACAAATCACTTCAGATTCTTTTACAATTAATCAGAAAGAGAGGACTTCATCTTGTCACCTTGTCACATGGGGAAAAGGCAAATAAAAGAAAAAAATGACAATGCAGGGTGACAGGTACTTTCTGAGGGCGGTGGATATTTCCCGATGGCTAGATGGCATTTCCCAGCATTCCTTGCTGATAAATGAATGATACTGTACAGCTTATTAGATCAGGGAGCCACTTTAAGGTCCAGGCTGACAGCTCTCATTAGAGCAGGCGACCTGTGGAGGGGCATCACACCAGGGTCCTGAACCTCACGGAGCAGGTCATCTCCTGGTCAGCGGCCCGTTAAATAAAGTGGAGTCACTGAGCCACTCGTCACATTTGTGTCGCGCTTGCAACGTATAGCTTGCAACAGTGCTCTTCAAAGTCTCGTGCCCTTTGTCACCTTTATGAACTTCAGCTTGAAAATGTCCATGAAAGCATCTATTTTTATTCCTACAACAGGAAACTAACTCGGAGAGAGCCTGACTGCGTGCTTCACATGCCAGCCAAGTTTAAAATATGACCAGTGATTTGGTCCGGCAGGCTGTTTACGCTGCATTGTGAGGAAACCTTCAGTAAAATGTGAAGACAATAATATACATTTGCTAATAATATAGAGCTTTTGATAGTATGTAAGATGTTTTTTCTTCTCCATGGCAGCACGACGCTTCCTTGCGGCATTCATTTTGCATGAACATGTTCCAAAATAGGGCACATTAATAAATAATTAAACAGTGGGGTTGAGGTTAAGTCATGAAACAATCCAATATGCCATAAATCACAACCTTTTGGGTTTTCGTCGCTTCATTTATATTCCAGTGGTATGAAAGTGAAACAGTCATATTTGATGAAGAAGGTAACGGATGGGGGTTTTTGAGAAAATCACTGGGCGTATATAACTAAGGGAAGTCAGGGAGAAAAAAATACACATTGAATGTGTCAGGTCAAATAATTAAAGATACAAAACCAGCACACAAAGAAAGCTTGGAAAATTAGACTCACTCAATGCGCTCCGGATATTCAGAGCCAATGAAACAT
This sequence comes from Cyphomyrus plagiostoma, assembly GCA_019775915.2. Lineage (NCBI taxonomy): Eukaryota > Metazoa > Chordata > Actinopteri > Osteoglossiformes > Mormyridae > Cyphomyrus > Cyphomyrus plagiostoma. The sequence continues at coordinate 6,306,047 of JABFEA020000039.1, read as the reverse complement.
TACATCCAAGCTTGCTTCTCAGTTTTGCTCCTTTAATTGTAAACCAGGTGTGATGACGGCTGGTTTGCGCTTAGGGGCCGGAATTTAATATGGATACATTTATCATACGGATACTTCGGTCATATCAGCTGCAGCGTGGTGCTGTGGTGCATTGAGCTGTATCACATGATAAAACGAAATCCTTGTGCTGTATCTATGCCTACAAATAAAGAGGTTCAGGGCACAGGGGTTTTGAAGAAAGGTCTACTGTATATGAGCTTCATTAACTCTGAAACACAGAGGATGTACTGTAATCACTAGAAACTCCCGTCTTTGCGGTGATGTCTACAGCCAGGCGCAGACTGCCCATCGGGAGGCCCGGGAATTTTCTGGGTCGGCCGGTTTTTCTTCCCAAATGCCGGCATTATGTAGCCTGTACGCCAGTGTTGCCCATACCATCGTTCAGTCGTGGCGTGTCGCCAGGTCGATCGTAAGAGATGGTTAGTGGATAATGCTTCATTTCATTGGTGCCACCCAGCCGGTTGATCGCAATTGGCAAAATAAACCAAAGGGGAACCCCCCCCCCCCCCACAGTTAGTGGAAAATTTGCCAGTTGCTTTCTCCTGTCTGTCCGTCCTTGCCCACATCTGTTCGTCGCTGGTATTCATCAGATTCTCAGTGATGTTTTGCTGCAGCAGGACTCATTAAAGGAGTCAGATGGTCCTACAGAAACCTGTGTGTGTGAGCCGGACCTCAGCTCACTCTCCTGCTGCTTCTGCCCTGTTTGCCCTGTATGTTTGCAGCTCTGGGACTCTCGACGCTTGAATGAACAGGGAAAAAAAAAAAAAGAAAGGTTTTGGCTCGCTGTTTACCTCGATTTCACTCTGCAGGTTCGGAGGGCCAGGCGTGAGGTCTCCAATTCTGACTTTGGCAAGTCCGAACTCAGCAAGGCGGGCGACTGCAGGGGAAAATCCCATTACAGAGCCCAGTTCTGCGAGTGTTATGTGATTTCCTTCCTTTTCAGACACCAAAGGGCCGCACACAAAGGGTGGCCAGCGGCATGAAATCGATGGTGAGCGGCATTCACACGCATCCGATTGATTTGGCGTACTGGCCGGGGTCCGGTGCCGCCCGGTGTGGTCACACGCGTTTGATTGAAAAGGCTTTCAGTGGGTGAGAGCTCCCCTGTCTACCTCAGGAAGGTGTAGTATCAGCCATATTACAGAAACAGTTTGGGGCTTTGTAGGAAAACACCTGGACACACGTAGACCTCCTCCTGCTGTCGACGAAGCTTAAATGTGATCATAAACGTTCTTAGTACCTTTAATTCTCTGATCTAGGGAAAAATTGTCGGTAAGACTCTACTTAAAGCAGTCATCATAATGCATTACAGTTACCTTCATAATGCATTGTAATGGTTGGTATAAGCATTAAGGATGCTTTGTACTCTATTGTAAAGGTATCAATAGTGCATTATAGATGAGAGCTTCATATAGCATTCATAATGCATAATACAAATGGCTATAATGCGTTATGCCTTTTTATAAATAGTTATAGTTGATGATACTTTATTAATACATTATAATGCATTATGAAGGTATCTATAATGTATTATGATGACTGCTTAAAGTGTTACAATTTTTTTTTAATCTTAATATTTTTTGTACATAAATTAATTGGTAGACTTGGTGTAGATTTTGGAACAGATGGGAGCGACATACACCTACCAACACAGTGAGAGTGCCGTGTGTGTTTAGGGGCTGGGGGGGCGGGGGCTGATATGGGCCCTAGCAGTGTTTAAACCTAGCCTCCACCCTTGTGACATCACAAAGCCCCCATCTCTAAGGAGCAACCGGACAGGACAGAGGGCCTCTGTAGTATGGAGTTCATGAGCAAAAATGAACTGCTGCTCTCAGGAGGTGAAACCTTTTTATGACATTTAATCTGAATGTGATATAACTAATTCCTGGAATCATTCTCTGTACAGACAAGCACAAGAACATGCATGTTCTATGTATGTGTCTACATGTTCTGTGTATGTGTATACGTGTGCATATGTTTGCAGATAAGCACCACGTCTCACCTGTTCTTGTAGGGCTTAGCTTATTAAATAATGATACTTGTTCTGTGTACTTGTCAAGGGCATAACTTTGGGTGGAACACCCTCCCCCCCCGGTAATTTAAGCCGATGGTACATGCTGATGCTGTTTGCAGTCTGAATATAGCATAGCTCCTGACGGAAGGCTAGCATGTTTCTGCTTCTCTTAACTGTGCGTGTTGTACTTACACGTAATTGTCGCCCAGTCGGCATATAGATACCTTTGAGGGCTTGAGTCCGGCCACGTGGTTCCCAACACAGATTTGCCTTTAGCTGAACACCTACACTTCTTCTGATCCATTGACAATGACAAGGACAGGCTGAACTGATTTATGACTCGTGATGCTTAACCCGCTAAAAACAGAACTGCTTCTGTAATCATTGCTGCTGTCACCAGTCAGGCTTGCGGGCCCAGGAATCTCGTTGTCATTGTCATCACAGATTCACCACAGCTACCCTTTCTGAGCCAGAGTTACAGCAGTCTCTCTTTCATTATGTTTGTAAGTATTCCAAAGTTAAAGAGAGACATACAATAAGCCTCTTTACTAAAGGTGAACTTGGAGAAGGCGAGATGAAGGGCACACACTTTTTTTTACCTGTTTCCATGAACTCCCAAATAAATTTGTCAATAACTCAAAACATAAACAAAACATACTGCTTGTCTAAAATCTAAATGTGAAAATGCACAACAGGTAACAGCTCTGCTCCTCTCTTTTATTCTCTTTGTAGGTGAAGTGATGTTGGTGCTGATGTTTACCAGCTTCCCACCGGGGACTGAAACCTTGAAACAAAGAAGGGTAAATATGCCGCTCAGAATATGCAAATATGCACCTTTTCAAAAACTTTTGACGCGAGATTCTATTTCTCGGTGACATGACAGGAGAGTGGGAAACTTCAAAAGCGCGGAGCCCACGGTTCTCCCACTGTTTCACGGGGACATGCAAGCTGCGGCATGGGCATCAATTGATGTGGATTTAATATTATGCGCCTTGCAAGCAAAAGAAGTTTGAGTCACTGTCACCTGGCTTTCATGCTGCTCTGTGTGAAAGGTGAACCGTGAAATAATGTCACCCTGACACAGACCTGACCGTGGGTTTAAGGTTAATCCATGGTCATCATCTCTGGATCCCTACATTTATGTGTGAAATAAAGATTTTTTTACAGGATATGGTGAGATTCCAGCTGTTTCCCAACTAGAGTACTAACTACCAAAACTCTTTTTCAGTTTCTCCTTAATGGGAGGCCAACAAGGATGTACATCATTATCACCACATGCAGTTTTCTTGTAGGATAATGATCATAATGATTTTAGACACGCAGTATCAAAAAACAGGTAAAGGAGTTCGGACATTCAGGAGGGGCTCAAAGTAGAGCCGCTGCTCTTCTGCATGGGAAGGAGCCAATTGAGGTGGTTTAGGCATCTATCTATGATGCCTCCTGGCTCCTGGGGAGGTGTTTCAGGCATGTCCAACCAGGAGGAGACCCCGGGACAGACCCAGAACATGCTGGAGAGATTATATCCCTACTCCATATAAGCAGCGGAAAATGGATGGATGGAATATGAATGGATGGATGGATGGATGGATGGATAATTGTTCAAACATCTTTGTAACCATATTTAGGTTTTTATTTAACAGTTTTTTTCCTTTTCCAATCTCATTTTAGCATAAGAACGAGTGTGTCCCCACATGCAGAATGATGGCTCTTAAGCCATAATGGAGTGCAGTGATGTAGCTGAGTCACTTACTGCAGTCGTATCTGTGTCCCGGGCTCTCTGCCTTCTCCCACTCATTATTATGAGTTGTTAGCTGAGGACCTGCTTCCACTCTCCCTGAAAGCAACCCCAATGTTCTGAGAGCAGAAGGAAAAATGATTGGTTCAGAGAAATAACCAATGAAATTGTAGAGGAGATGGACCCAAGCAACTAGAGGAGGCAGGACCAGCCAATCAGATGTCTTGGTCCTGCCTCCTCCGGTTGCGTCTCTTTGAACCAATCATTTTTCATTCTGCTCTCAGAAAATTTTTGTATAAGTAAAACTCCCACAAGCCAATGTGGGGCCTGGTTTTTTCACACGTGGGAAAGGGAAGATTAAAAAAAAAACTTGCTTTTGAATTTAAATGAGTCCAACCTTTACAGATAGGCGCCTTTCTGCTTGAATGCACTTGTGTAGCAGAAGACGTGATGAGGCTTGAAGAAACCTGCACGTTGTACTCAACAGGATGTGGAGGAGCTCACCTCTCCAAGAGCATCGTGGGTAAATTACCTGTTTTACAGCCTGTATTTATTCTATTCATTCAGCAGGTGGAAATGACCACAGCCAATTTATATGTGTGGCATATTTCCAATGAAAAAGTTAAAATTTGCTAATACTTGGTTCCGAAAACCCTTGGTCTCAGGGTAATTGCATGTCATGTGAGCAATTATGGGTACTCTTGTTCTCCGTCACCTAGCAACGCAACCTGAGTGTCCAGTGTTAGAGTTTACTGGAGACCTCTTCATAATTTTTATCTACTGTAGTGCTCTTGTAATTTAGATTAGAATTAGATATATAAATATATAACCATAGCTAATGCTAGTGCAGGTCCCTTTTTACACGTGACAGGGTGATTTGTGCTCTGGACAGAGCTGTAGAACCACCGCTAGCACCATAAAAATGTTTCACTAATTAACCCTCCATTTTTACTGTAAAATGGTTCATTTGACGGTTGCAGTATATTAATGCAAATATATGATGCACCATCTGGCCTAAAAATGTGTGCCTTACCAAAATTCTTGTGTCTACCATGTCCTTTTACAAGACAGACCATGTCACCTTGGCTGCCTTATACTAACCAGTCATGATGCTCCTGATCTGCAGATTGGAGGGAAACGTTTTAATTAGCTGCTAACAGACAGCTGAGGGTGCTGGGGAGACAGAGCCAAGTTTGACTGATCCCAGGCACAGAGGCGTAATCCACTGCTCCACACACTGCCCCTCTGGGCTATGGATTATATTGGTGGAGTACTGACCACAGAACCACTGCAATCACGCCATGACCCCACAACTATTCTGCTGAGCACAGGATTTGAGCTGGTATCCTTCTGATCGTAGGTAGAGATCTAGAAGCCTAATCCATTGAGCCACACACTGCCCGGCCCCGGCTATAGATTATAACATTAGAGTACTGACCATAAAACCACTGTACTCACAGCTGGACCTCACGACAAGAGGTATCGTCATGACATGGATAATGATGTCTGTCAAAATTGTCAAAACATGCAGTTTACCAGTGGTACCCATTGCACCTGTACCTTCATAGCAGTGGATCCACGCATCATTAGCCACGTTCCAGCTGAGGGGACAATCCAAGCCCAGCTGAAACGTGCTTTAAAGTTGCCAGTTCTTACACAGCAGTTCAGCATGACTCAGTGGTCACATGACACTTCTGATGTACAGTAATGCCTCGTGGCTGTCCAGGATTACAGAGAGTAGGTTGCTATCAAAAGCACCTTCACAGCCGGGCAGTGTTTTTAATCAACTAATGTAGGCAGTAGATGGTGTTATGTAACCGGAAGGTTGTTGGTTCGAGGCCCAGGTGACACTCTGCTGTGGTAGCTTTGGGTTAATGCATCATCTGTGTGTTTTCAATTGTGCAGCTTACCTTATTTAACTAAATATTAATGAAATGCATTTAACAGCAGACAAAGCATGACCAAGGAAAGCTGCATTTCTGTTGGAGAAATTGCATTGTTATCCCTGTTAAATTGCATTCAGGGACCAGTCTGTGAACCAGTAGATATAAAGGCGATTCTCCCATTTGTCAGTAAAGACCTTTGCACACATGCATTTGTGAAAGGGTCACACTTTCTAGCAAAGTGGCAATTAGACCACTTTGAACACATTATACTGTAATTACATAACTGCTTTAGTTGTACTCATAAGCAAGTACTGGATAAATGTCGAGAGAGGACAACATTCTGGGATCTGAGTTGATAAAGGACTCTTTACATAGCACAAGCCGATGATCTTTTGTTACATGCCGATTGGAAAAGTGGAAGCATTGAAATGCACATTCAGGCAGCAAAATCGAAGTCATTTCGCTCATAATGGAGGCCGAGGCGGTGTTAAATATGCATCGAGATTTTTCCATTTGCTTCTCCGGCGGCTAAATCACAGAGCTGTAATCCCAATCAAATGCGATAAAGATATTCATAGACCTGTCTGCGTGTTGTTTAAATCAGTGTGGCTGCACTGTGAAATGGAGTTCGATAGGGTCCAGGCGGGAGGTCTCTGCCGTCAAGGATACTCCTGACAGTGAGTAAACAGTCTTTTCATTTAAGCTGCAGAATTGCATGAATAGTTGCACACACACAAACATATACACTGTATATACCAACAATGCCATAAACACTATGCACCGTATGTGTTACTCTTTATGGTAGATTGTTAAAGGTTATTCATTAATACCCAATTTTGCTAATTAATAGACTACATGGAGCATAAGCATAGGATTCTGTGTTTTCCATTTTTCATTGTTAGCTTATACTTTTGTCTTATTCTAAGCAACTGTGTTTTGTCCTCTGTGAATGTGTCATGAAATATGCCAGCCTGTGATGAGAAGACACCTGTCTGCTAATGTCATCTTCCAGCTCTCTTCTCGCCTGTGCTTCAGAACACAAGGGCCTCCGTTTTAAAATTTGCGTCTTGTTTGAATTTAAAACTGCAACACGTTACACTGCATCCTTAAGCATAACGGTCAAACACATAAGTCAGGGGGGCCCAACTCCAGTCCTGGGGGGCCAGAGCCCTGCAGGTTTTGGGTTTCCCCTTATTTAACACCCCTGATTCAACTCCTTGTGCTAATTACCTCACAGCTCTTGAGCTGAATAATTTATGGTGGAACAAGGAAAGAACTAAGCTACACAGGGCTCCGGCCCCCCATGATTGGAGTTGGCCCCCCCTGATATAAAGCCCTGGTAGGGTCGGCTCAGCATACAGACAACATAGGCAGTCGCCTAGGGTGCCATTTGATTAGGGGGCACAATAGGAGCAAATGAAAAAAAAACTGAAGAAATAAATCTGGTTAGCTTCCGTAACATTACATTTATTTACAGAAGTTTTGATATCTCACTACTTTTCTTGTGAAACTACAGAGCGCCTTAGGCATCACAGTAGAAAAAAATATTAATTACTCTTTGTAATTAGAGCTCTTGAGTTACTAACTCATGCACTGCAGTTACTAATCCATGCTGTTTAGTTAATAATTTGTACTCTCCGATTGGTGATTAATTCAAGTGCACGAATTAGTAACTGAAGTGCATGACGTAGTAACTCGAGCGCACAAATTACTACGAGATCATTTTTTTCTACCACAACCTAAGGGGCTCCATACGAAACAGATACAGGAAAGCTAGTTAACAGGCAAATACCCTGTAATACTGAAATGTTTTTATTATAAATGAATGAACAAAAAGTGTGTTTTGCGGCTCGGGGGGTGGAGGCTAACTGATTCAGGCATGTTAATCATAACCAAAATGTACCTTCTCCACAATAAGGAAATTATTAAGGGGTAATATGGCCTTGGATTTTTTACTGCAAATGTAACCTTGCATAAGTGATAACAAAGTGTTTCTGCTCCTTCACTATGGTGTTTTCTAATGAAAACACAATCACTTCATTGTTCCACAGTCTCACACATTTCTTAATGCTTAAATCCCTTCTGAGATAAGTCAGAACCTTTCAGCGCCCGTGTCTCACCAATTTCCCTCCCAGTAATGCATTCGATACGCACATTCTCTTCTCCAAAACCCCCATCAGTAGCACACATACCTATAAGAGGACTAGCGATAGCTCCCGACAATTAACGGTGTTGAGCCTTGCCGCCACCTCATTTACACAGATCATCAACGTGATAATAGAATTTCACCCACTTTGGTTAACTGGTGTCACTTACAACCTCAACATGTTCATTTCGAACATGACTCCAATGCTATTTGCTGAACTCATTGCTTGTAGGAGGAAAAATTTGTCGTATGTTTGCTGTAGAAAAGTTTTTCCCAATACGGTCCTCAGGGACCCACAGACAGTCCATATTTTTGCTCCCTCCCAGCTCCCTAGGAAAAATGTGGACTGTCTGTCTGGACTCTGTGGGAGGGAGCAAAAACATGGGTCGACTGTGGGTCCCCCAGGATCGGACTGGGAAACACTGTTATAACATAATGAACAAAGTGCTACTTTGTTTAGTACGCATCGTGGCATGGATCAGTGTCCTTTCCAAAGTACACATGAAGTCCATTAGTTTTGGTGAGCTATGCAATCCCACACAAAGAGATACTGCTGACTGTTGGTTCTGATATAGGGGGTGTGAATGATTGCATGCTTAAGCGCTTCGGCCTGTTTGTGAATGAACCAAATATCAACTACACTTATGCATATGCTACACTAGGTTCCAAATAGTGCCTATTAAATGGCTTCCCAGCCTTTAAAATGGTTTGCACTTTTGATATATAACACAGCTCTTCAAATCTGACCCTCGAATCCAAATCCAGACCTTGTTTTCAGTTCTCCCAGGTAGTTAGTTTTATATTCACTGATTCTGACTGGCCAGAGGCTTCACACCTGACTCACGGGTAAAGGGAGGTTGGAAAATCAGAATTGCTCAGAGCTGGAGGACCGTGAATAGCCCTGATATATAATTTTACAGTGCTGTTGGTGAGTAATAGCCAGGGGATTCAGCTAGAAACAAGATCGTCCATTGCCAGCAATTTAGAGATGCCAAATTGCATGAGTACCTGGGTACGCAAGGAAAACGTACAACTCAGCCCACAGAACCAAGGGCGTAGGTTTGGCGTCAGCGTTGGAAGGGACCAAACCAGCCCTGAACCCGCCCTTCCCTAAACACACATGGTATCGGCGCAATAATAATTATACTTAATTGATCCCTGTGGGGAAATTCTCTTCTTGCCTTTGCCATCCTGCTCTTCATGGCACACAAGAATAAGAGCAAGCCTGGCAATGAAGGGCAGCCATTTGCAGTACTGCCTGCGGAGCTGGGGCTTAAGGGCCTTGCTCAAGGGCCCACAGACATGTGATTATTCTGCTCAAGCTGGACGCAAACCAGAAACCTTCCAATTACCGGCACAGAGGATTAACCCACCAATCCACTTGCTGCCCCCATAATAAAAGGCACTCTGCTGACACTGGGATTTGAACCAGTGACATATCCCTATGGTCCCTACCCAAAATTACGTCTCAGCATGGAACCAGGACTGGGTTTCATACACCGTGGAGGGGTGAGGCAACAGTGCCATGCATTGTACTATTGGGCAAATTCAATCATTTTCCGAAATTGGCATGATTCATCTTCAATACAAATGCTTTCTGTAAATGATATACCTGCAGTATTTTTTTAAAGCCAGTAATGCAGCTTGTAGGATGAACCTTGGTGGAGGCGGTCAACTAACCTAGAAAGACACGTGAGGTTTATTAATCAGGCAGCTTTTCGTCGGGTCTTCTGCTCAATCACAGCACATTCAAAACCAAAGGAAAACACAATTAAAAAGCTAATCAAATAGTGAATTCCACAATATTCTGATTAATGCCTCTCAAGTTGCATGCTAACTACTAGAATGATTAATTGTGTTTCAGAGAGAAAAGGAAAAAAATTGCTTAGAAAAAAAAAAACATGTGAAGTATGCACATAGTCGAGAGCTGAGATTAATTCCTCCAACATCCAACCACGTGTCCCGGAAAGAGTCAGGGTGGGGGGTGGAATACCAATGTATTGTAGGGCATACACACAAACTGTACACTACAGACCTATTACGAAAGGCAATTAGCCAAACTGAGAACAGCAGGAGGTTGTATGTAGTAACAGGAACTGAAACAGTGAATAGCAGGAAGTAACAGGTGGCACCTGTCCACGGCCTGACAGGTATTTTCATTGCGCCGGGTCACGTGACGGGTGCCCCTGTCTCTGTCTAAGGCTCATTTATTGGTATAATTCTTGGTAGATGAAATGGCATATGAGATGGGGCTTTCTGGCGTTTACTACATGTGATTTTAAGGTATGAAAGCTGTCAGTTCCCATGTCACGGGTGTTTTCTCTATCCGTAACATAACGCGGCCTGAATGGGGTATTTGGGCTGCAATACAAGATATTTTCCTTAGTGTTTTATATCTTCTTGCTGCATGTGGATCAGAGCCGAAATATATATTGAATTTTATTGCATAGGCAAGAAAGCTTGTATGCATGTGTGCTCCTGGGTTGGTAAGTGTATGTCATTTATTGTGAACATTTAAAACTAATTACTGTGGCTCAGAACCCATAAAGCCCAGGGTCCCTGGTTCAAGGCTGCTGAGGCCAGTCCCATCTGTTATTTTGTATTTATTGTTTTGGTCTGTTCTGTTTTGATCTGTTTCTGTTTTCTTCTTTGAAGAAGTTTCAACTTAAGTGCACAATATTCTATAACGGATAGACAGATGGTTACTTTATTAATTCCAAAGGAAATTTAGGAAAATGCTATGTATCTGAACAGGGATTTTAATCCTGCATCCTCAGATTAAAAGTATAATATACTACTGACTGAGCTGTCCAGGAGTTTCAGAGAATGTTTACATAACCTAGGCCACAGTGAAGGACAGCTCCAAACATAATCAATATATATGGCAACGTAAACGATAATGCCAAAATTATTCGGACACCCCTACAAATGATTGAAGTCAGGTTTTCCAATCACTTCCATAGCCACGGGTGTATAAAATTAAGCACCTTGGCAATGCAGACTGCTTCTACAAACATTTGCGAAAGAATGGGTCACTCTCAGGAGCTCAGTGAATTCAAGGGTGGTGCCGTGATAGGATGCCAGCTGTACAATAAGTCCATTTGTGAAATTTCCTCACTACTAAATACTCCACGGTCAACTGTTTGTGGTATTATAACAAAGTGGAAGCAATTGGGAACAACAGCAACTCAGCCGTGAAGTGGTAGGACGTGTAAAATCACAGAGCGGGACAACGCATGCTGAGGTGCACATGTGCAGAAGTCACCAACTGTCTGCAGAGTCAATAGCTACAGACCTCCAAAGTTCTCATAAACACACTCCTAAACCTCGTGTACAGCCTTCCCAGAAGAGTTTAGTCTGTTATAGCTGCAAAGGGTGGGCCAACTCCATATTTTATTAAGAATGTGATGTCATTAATGTCCGTGTGCGTAAAGGCGGGTGTCCCAATACAGTATAGTGTACTTGTAGCATGTCTCTTGTTTACCTCTTCAAATATCAAATGTGTCCTGTTGCTTTCAAGAAATCCTTGCACCCTTGGGCTCTTCACAAACACTTGTGTACAGAGCATCTCACTTCAGCATGTCACTAAAGCCTTGCGTCTCAGTGCACTGCACTTCAGTGGGTTAAATGGGATGAAGCCAGAGTATGTACGTATGTGTTTAGCTGTGCGTCACAGCATAGGCACTGGGACAGCATGCAGTGTTAATTTGAAAGGTGTGATAATTGCTTTAGTGAGTTACATTGGATGAAAGTCACAAGTGTGCTCGATATGAGCCCATTGTTCCCATTGTATTTTTTAAATTGTTATCAGTGCAAAAACAAAGTTGCTGTACCCAGTGGTAATTGGCCTAATTATTCTTGAATTTCTGTTGCCTTATATGCAGCTATTTATGTACTGTGCCAGTATTACCGTAATGTATGTAGGAATATTGCTGATAATGCCAGCCTTGGCTGCTGGATATCTCATAGTTCCCCTATACTAGGGGTTATACATTCTAGGCTGTCTCTTGCTTGATTCAAACCACCAGCACCGGGCGTATGTGGCAGCGCCAATCCTGTGCTGCCCCTGAGATTGTTATATATGCACATACTGGATTTTATTCCAGTAATATGGAGATCCGTATCCATGTGATATAATTGGAGTTTTAAACGCAAAATAAGATTTTTATTGAAGTTGTTATGACTGAGTTGATTCTGTTAAGATGGACCTTCCCTGCCCTTCTCATTCAGAGTGGTTGTGAAATATTAATGTGATACAGCTTTGCCTTCTGGCTGTGAGAAGTGTGCTTCTAAAGCGTGCCCTTTCAAAGAGGCCCGCTCCCTGAAGTCCTCTTCTGGGGCTCTGCTTGTACCAGTGTTACACCACAGAGGATCCAAAAGTCAGTCGGCAAAAAGAAAAAAAACAAACTATATCGCCTTATTAGCAACTTAATATGCAGAATGAAGTGTTGTTTTCTGTGGAAAGTAGATATGCACGTTCTCCCCAATGGCAGGTGGAGAATCTGGGAAATCTGCTGTTTGTAGTATATTTACTGCATTCCTCAGCTAGCTGTGATAAATGCTCCCAAAAGGACAGATGCATTATTTCCCCAATCGGCAGAATGTCTTACAGTAAATAGATTGAAAGGATTATCTCTGCACTGGCAGGGACCTGTAATTATGTTGTAATATTCCGTAACACATTCCTTCAATTAAGTATTAAATTGACAGTCAATATTCCAGACTTCACCTTTCTGTAATCACACAGACTGCTGCATTCCTTAATAGCACAGGTTAATTTATTAAAACATAGAATCATCTTTTCCAGGGATGTTTTTCATGCAAAAATGCTCATTCGCTTTTCAAGATATGAATTTCCTGCAGAATGTATCGGTGATCCCGGACCAAAGCAAAGCACAGCGGAATGTTCTGGGTTTTGGAGCGTGTCGGAAGTGTGACCAAGGGCTTTCCCTGTCCATAAGAAATGTCTTAACATACAGAATGTCCCATTAAATAGACTGAACGTACTGCACATGATTCACTTCAAAAACATTTCTTCTTGAACTCCAAAGGATGAAATATGTACAAAATGATAGCTCATCCCCCTTGTAGCTGCCAAAATGGTTCTGTCTAATAATAAAGGTGCATTTCAGCTCCCACAGCCATCATAATGGTTCGGTCCAATACTAAAGATGCACTGCAGGGAAGGAAAACTGACATAACTTATTTCTCTTGATTATCCTGGTCGGGGTAACTGAATTTTACTTTTTTCATGTTTACAGCAATGAAACGCTGGCTTAATTCAAAAATCCTTTTCTCCCCACTTTAAAATAGGTCAGAGTATATGCCCTGATAGGGGAAAAAAAAGAAAAATAGAAAAGGTAGTTTAAAAAATTCTAATATTTATATTTCAGCATTTCTCTCCCTGTCCCAGTGACAATATATGAAATGCACACAATGAATTTTTCAGCCAGAGATGAAGTTGCACTGTAAGCATATTTTTCCTTTAATTTATTATAGTTTAGAAAGCGAGTTAAATTTTACAACATTTGCATAAATTAAGACCTACTGTATGTTGGCAAAATGTCTTAAAGGGTCGGTCCCTATTATACCTATTATATGTCCTAAAGGCCTGTTGTATGCCTACAAAATGTCCTTATGTCCTGGGGGCAGCGTGTGGCTCACTGGGCTAAGCCTCTGTGCCTGTGATCAGATGGTCACCCATTGAAGGCCAGCCTCAGCACATCTGTGGATCCTTAACTCCCTGCCCTTTGCTGTCAACTTGATCTCATCGGCAAGCTGGGGGAGACATAAAGAGAATTTCCCCATTGGGATCAATAAAGTATCAATTATAAAGGATCAGCCCCTACTTTTTGTTTTAAAAGCTTAAGTGTTTTTGTTCCTTCTAAAGGTAAAATCTATGGGAAAATACTGAAAAAACGACCTATGAATCATAGTACTTTCATTATCCCGGAGGAAATTGCTTAAATAGTTGCACTATGGAGCCTTTCATTATACTAATGCTATATTTTCAGAGCACTGCCTCGCTTATCAGAAAAGCCATAAGATCCAGTAGCTCCACAGATGAGGTGATGTCATTACTCTGCTTGGCCAGGAGGGTAGCCGGCCTGGGGCTCCAGGAGGAGCACGGCAAGTCAGAGTCAGAGAGACGGCCAGCCTTCTGTGCGGCAACATCGACCCCAACGCTCTCTGCACAGCAACTTGTCAGAAGCTCAAACAACAGTAATACAGTGGTACCTCGGTTTTCGAACTCACTAGAACAAGTCGAACAAACCAGTTTTACCTAGAACTCGATCTGAATATCAGAAGTTGAACTGTCAACGCTGACCTAATATAAATTGTATGCGCCAGGAAATGAGTCATACTACAATGCAATTCTTACTTGAATGCTTTCTTCACAGACTCGACGATTAACCAAATAAAGCAGCGCAACATTACAGTAACTAGCATTAAATAAACCACTAACTTACGTGTACTATTACTACATTTATGTCATTTATTCAAACTTTATTTTACCAGGTAAATTAACTGAAAACCAGTTCTCACTGCTTTACGTGACATTCGGGAGAAATAGCAGATTATGCATCGGAACTGCCTGGGATACAAACGTCATGCGTGTAATTAAACTCTTCAACCAATAAGGGCAAAGGTGTGTCGTCACGGTGGCGGTTCCAGTTTGTGCAGCTGGGTGAGAGGTCGCAATGCATCTAACCATAATGCATTGCGTTAGGATCAGAATGTGTTGCTTTAAGCCAGTGCTGTAAGCAAGTCGAACGTACCCAATAACCGGACTGGGGAAAAAAACTGAAACACGGACTTAATACAGAGGACTAATGACAACAACCAGAAACAGCTGATCACATGGGGATCCCACACAAGGTTAACGAGGAGGCGTGGCACATGGAAGGAGCGGACAATCAGGGCAGGACAGGGGTAATGTTGGGGTAAGATCTTTATCATTTTGGAAGCCATTAAGAAAAAAAATGCTGTCCTTGTTTTATCCTGTTCATTTTGTGTTTAAATGCTAAAAAAAACATATTTAGGTGTAATTTTGGGGGGGCCAGGAACCAATTAATTGGTTTCCATTATTTCTTATGGGAAAAATTTGATCAGAACCAGAGCTTTTTAGGATTTGATCCGGAGTCCGGAATGGATTAAGTTCGAGAACTGAGGTACCACTGTATATAGTTACACTTTTAAAACTAAAGTCACCAGAGTTGACCTTTGACCCAAGTGGTTTTTTCTCCCTACTTTGGGAGTTTTTGGTTCCTCTCCTCTATTGTTATCTGGCTTTCTTTCTTTCTTTCTGTTTCACTTTTGCTGTTTTTTTATCATTTGGTATTAACAATATTGTACCCCATGTGCCACAACACACCTATGTAAAATGCCGATTCTGTTGTGAATGGCGCTATAAAAAATTGAACTGTAGCCCAATGATTAACATTCCAACTCAGTGTTTTCTCTCTTTAACACCCCTCCCTCACCCAGAAATCTGACATATAATAGTGATATGACATCATACAGCCGTACTGGAAGGCATGAGAAGAGAACAAGTACCTAGACTCTCAGAATCTCTGCCCCCGCCCCCGTGTTTCTGCAGTGTTTGGTATTACCCGCTTACTCCCTTCTTTTGGTGTACATTAGCAGCAAAAATTGTTTTTAGAGATTATGAAACCTTATTACATTTACTTATTTAATCATCCAGTGTATGATATTTGCAAACATTCTTTGACTGTTTATAACCATTACTGTCAGTATTTGTGTGGTAATTTTTAAAGCGTAATGCCAAAAATGCTGGGCGTTTCCACAGTTTTGCCCACTAGTGTACTGGTGTACCTGTGCGCTTGTGTTCTTGGATGATGTGCTCTGCACTTCAGGGTCAACGTGCCCTTAGCAACAGTTCCCTAGCAAATGAAGCTCATCAGATGGGACCCATTGATTGCTCCAAATAGCCCCACAGAACGTAGCTCTGAAAAAGGGGAGCCGCGTTTCCTTCTGAGCGGTACTCTGAGTCAGCACGGCCTGCTGTCACATGTCCGCGTATTTAGGCCAACGGCGTTGGTTAGGGTACGCGGTACAATGGGGTGCAATTAAGGATAATAATGTCATGCAATGATAAGTTGACCCAAACGCCTGCAGCGTGACGTTAAAAATTAACCAGGACGTGATATTGTCTGAAAATGTATTAATTATGTTTATTCATTTTTCAGAAATAGTAATGAGAATTTTATGGTAGGTCGTTGTTCTTCTGTGACAGGGCTTTGTAGTACTTAATCTGACCTCTGGTCGCCTCTTTTGCTCATGATGGAGCATAAGCATGTGATTGAACCTTTTTTCAACAGAAATGCTTTCTGATTTCAGATTTTTAATCCGAGATATTAAAATAAAAATTCTGCAGGATTTGTGTTTGTTGTGCATTTTACCGTTTCTCAAACCAATTTTAAGATTAACACTTAAGATTAGTCCACACTGTTGAATATATATTGTCCGCATGGTCAAGTTGCAATTCACTGGCCTAAACGAGTGTTATGTAGAGTCTTACGTATGTAGCTTTGTAGATGGTCCCTACAGGGCAGCCAGCTCTAATGCATCTGGCGTGACACTCACACTTCCAGACTCTCAAGCTCACGCAAGAAATCTTACGGCAAATCTATATTATTCCATTATAAACCTTAAATTAGCTACATCAATAGCATTGGGGTAGTTTGCAAACCCTACGGGCTATTTATAAGGTAATAAAACTGTTACACACATGTGAATGCGTGTGCATGTTGTGTGCGGATTTCAACTGAAAATCTCACACCAGCCAGCTGACCAGGGTAGAGTCCTTAAAACCAGGCCAGCAGTTCAGCTCACAGCCTAGAAAATGGACAGAGGCAACGACATGTACTGTAATGTGACCAAAGGAGTAGAGAGAAAAATCGGCAGCCTAGAAGCTCTTTTATGATTTCAGTCATTTCAGACGGTGCTTCTAGAGCTTAGAGAAAAGCATGTGCCTCTCTGGTTTTCTCAAAATCCAGTGACACTGTTCAACTTGATAATAATTGCAGCCATTGGCTATTTTAATAAATTGCGCCCATTTCATGGGTTCTACGCTGTTAGATGTATTATAAGACTGAATTCTGCAATGCTGTATTCAAATGACATCTCCTTCCTAAAAGCGTTCTTTGGGTTTTAGTAGCACCAAAGCACATACAATGGCCAGCGATTTCTTATCATCAAAACAGAAATAATTGTTCCTTTGACGTGATTTAAGGATAACTGTGGTTTTAGGTAATGTTAGGGTAATGGGTGCTCGCTATTAATCCTTACTGAACAGGAAAATGGTTAATTTTCCGATTGGACTTACAACAGGGAAACGGAGAGTGTGTGCCTTCCTAGTTATCACTATGCTTATTTTTTTTTTTGCAGATTAAAGCCTTGTTAATGTGCTGGTGATGAGGAGGCCCTGAGGCTGGGGATGTGGGCTGGCAGTCAGAAGGTTGCCGCTTCAAATCCCATGAATTCCGAGAACGTTTCTACCCCATTGGATCCTACAATTGCTTCACCCTGGGTGTGACGTTAACCTACATCCAGCCCTGCAAGCAGGTCCTCCAACTTATACGGGAAATCTGGGGGTTGGTGGCAGGGCTGGCGCGTCATTGGATTGGAATAAACTTCACACTGTTCTCTTCTATTCCACTCGAACTAGTGTGGCGCTGAGGTATTATCTGCTGTATGGCTGCACTTGGGTTCACATCTGAGATTCTGGGCACAGCAATGTGCTGTATCAGTGTGCTCCTAACCTCCTTCTAATGTAATCTAGAATACAAACAGATTAACACATACATTTGGTACAATGCCATGAAGGAAATGCTAATCTGAAAATAATCAGGCATAATTGAATATATGCTGCTCCCATGTGATGAGTAAAAATACAGCAATACCTTTAAAAAACAACGGTAATGCTTTACATTTACTGCACCTTCATAATGCATTCATAGAACATCCAGAAGCAGCATGTGCTGGGTTGCCAACCTTGGTCCGCATGGCTGGAGTCGATTTTCAATTTGATACAAGTCTGCCCACGCATGCACACACATCTACATGTACGTATCAGTTTTATTACCTTGTAAATAGTGCGAAGGGTTTGCAAACTACACCAATGCTTTTATTGTAGCTACGTTTAGGTTTATAATGGAATAAAATTGATTTGCCATAAGATTTCTTGCATGAGCGCGAGAGTCTGAAAGCGTGAGTGTCACATCAGATGCAGGAGAGCTGGCAACCCTGCATGTAAGTATTTGCTAAAATCCTAAAATGCCTTAACAGCTTAAATATACACGTACATTAATAACAAACTTCACACGATAATGACAAACTGCATGACTGTGTAATGTTTGTTATTAATGTGCATATACAGTCAGGTCCATAAATATTGGGACATCGACACAATTCTAACATTTTTGGCTCTATACACCACCACAATGGATTTCAAATGAAACAAACAAGATGTGCTTTAACTGCAGACTCTCAGCTTTTATTTGAGGATATTTACATCCAAATCAGGTGAACAGTATAGGAATTACAGGTATACAGAGCTGCTGCTTATGAACGTTCTGCTGGTGTACTGTAATGCCATTATGGCGGTGGAGTAAGTGTAAAGTGTTACCAAAACAATAATCCCCCAGGAGGGAGGTGTGTGCCTCAGCAGGTCCGAAGGCTGGGCCTCTGATTAGAAGGTCACTCGCTGGTTCAATCCAATGACCGGCAGAGTAATTTCATCACAGGGCTCTTGAGTTGCTCCTAGTTGCTGCAGGAACTGTCTGACCTCGCTTCGGATAAAAGCATAAAGCTTAAAGTAAATGAGAAATTCTTAAATGCACAGTTAGAGAGAGCGATTAACAGAAATAGCTACTGAACAAAGCTGGGCCCTATTCACGGTTTCTGTGGGCGACGGTTTCTAAACAGGCAGTCAGTGTTACGGGGGTGTGACTTCAGCTCCTCTCCATACATAACATCACTGACGACAGATTTATTAATGTCTGCCCGTAATGCCTTATTATGGAGCCAGAAGAAGGAATAATGTGGCATTATATGTCACATCAGGGAATGGAAAAGGTAATCACCAAAAATGTCCCGCAGATGAATGTTCACAGCACAGAAAAACTAATTAGGTGATCGTATTTTCCCCCTCCGGTCCTGAAATATCACTATATCTTCTGCTCTACTTGCTGTTTTCACCTGTCTCATTCCTAAATATCTTCCAAATATTACTTTGAGGCCAAGTGAAAAATAAACCGTGAGCAGAGAAATTTTACGAGCATGCAAGCCCTGAGAAGTGCTGTAATTTTACAGGTAATTCAGGTTCAGAACATTATATTCATAGGAAATAGTGACGCGTAGACAGAGTAAGGACGGGGGTTTTAACCCATTGTAACATCCTCCTGGATGTGAGGCTACACTGA
The DNA here is from genome assembly GCA_019775915.2 of Cyphomyrus plagiostoma. Lineage (NCBI taxonomy): Eukaryota > Metazoa > Chordata > Actinopteri > Osteoglossiformes > Mormyridae > Cyphomyrus > Cyphomyrus plagiostoma. Next base: position 6,286,759 of record JABFEA020000039.1, on the reverse strand, counting down.
GTCTGTGTAAAATTTTACACAGAGCCATGTGTTACGACGCGTTATGTAATAATGCTGCATTATGTTATAACGGAATGTAACAAACTGAATAATAATAATAATATTGATGATAACGATGATGATAGAAATCTGGTTATGTTGCAATATAAAATTGTACTCTATAAATTCGTTACATTTTTGTCGCGTTATTACATAATGCGCTGTTACAGCTGTGTAATTTAGGGAGCTAGCAGTGAAATTCATTGGTTTTGTGTTAAACATACCTGTCATGGGCTTCCAAGTCTCCTTTCTCGCTTAACTAGCTGCAGGTGTTCATGTTCGTTAGTCAGCATTTTAGGGGGTGCCATAGTAGCCCCTTGGTAGGAAGCAACGTAGGAATGAAGATACATGACTGAATAAGAGGTAAATATCCCAAATTATGACAGAATTAGTAACATTTACGGGCACTTTCTCATGGGGCCGACCAATGAAAGTCAGTGTCCAGACATTCTTGACGGCAGTCACCCAGTTCACCAGCGTTAACTTCATGACAAATTTAATAGCTTAAATTTTAAACGAGCTCGGCTACTAATCTGAAAAAGGACTTTTTTTATACTCTGTCAGTGAGAGCAGATGGGGACGAGTGACTGGCTGGGGACACAGGCTTTGCTGCAGGGCATTTATCCTGCGCCTCTGTGTGTCCAGGACAGCACACAGCCAGTGTGAGCACCATTGCCAGGATACTGACCTTTCTCTCATTTACAAGGCAACCTCTGTTTGCATTTCACGTGTAATTATTTATGACCACTGAATGCTTTTTACAAAGGGGCACAAGGAAACCCACAAACAATGGCGGCAGTTTAACGAACGTTGTCGTTTTCGACGTTTTCAACATGCAAACTACTAAAACACCGGAGATTTACTGGGATCCCTCCAGTTAGGGGTGTTTCTCAGTACCAAGAACGCAAAAATTGTATTTGGTGTCTTGGCAAGACCGGTGTCGCCATCTTACCTCCCAAGAACAAGCTTGGGGTGCAGAGAATCATGAGATTGGTCTCCTTCGGCGAGGATACAAACGATGCATCCTTGGTATTTGGGGTGGGGTATGAATGACATCCAGCAATTTTTATTGTCCTCCGTACTTCTGTTCTTAGTATTGCAGAGGGTGGATGGAAATGACGTAAAATGGGTATGTGAGTACGCAAGTACGGTCAAATATGCATATTGAGAAATACCCTTTGACTAATTCACATCCAAATGTTAATAAACCACGAAGAATGACCAAAGCATATAAAATCAAATTGAACTTAATTAGACTGTTCGTCCCCATGAAAAATGTCCCTTTTAAAAATGATTGTCCTTTTGATTTTTTAAAGGCGCAGGATCATAGTATAGCTGTCCGATATTGCTGCAGGAAGGTGTGAGAGTCCTGAGCACCATCACATATTTCATCTTTAATGGGAAGTATCTGGCTCAGACCATTTTCCAGGAGCCCACTTGGGCTACAGTGACAGTAGAGTTTGGGAATAGCAACTAAAGAAAAATTTAATAATAAAAAAATAAACATTAAGGAGGTGGAATAACATGTGGGAATCTGTGTCCCTGGCTGTAGAGTAACGCTCCACAGACTTGGGCTTTGATCTTTACCGAAGGCTCTTCTGCCCCTGTGACCTTATCTGTGAAGGCATCTGTCACTTTAGTTAAATGTACATCTCCTTTGCCTCAGTGCCCATATGTCTTTACTTTGGGACTGACTCTTTGAATCTAAGAGCTACTGAGAGCCAGCATCAAATTGCACCTCTGAGCTGTGCTGACACACCCATAGGCTTATTATACCCACCGACAAAAATCTGTCGCACAGACAATCTTTCTAGTACTGAATGAACGCGCATTGGTTTTTCCATGCAGAATGAAGATGAGGGTTACGGTTGCTGAAATGATCACGTCAGATCTGACCCCTGGCTGAGCAGTAATTTTTTTGAAGATACTCCACAATTGTTCATCGTCACCCTGCCATATGTTCACAAAAAGCTAAACATGCCAAAAGACTTGTATATTGTTCGATTACTTGTGGTTAACGTCAGGGTTGGATAGGGGTTAAGGCTGTCATAGTGGATGGTCCCTATAAAAATATGACTATAGCTCCTGTTGTGTTTGCCTGTGTGATTGCTTGTGTGTGTGTTCATATACACAAATGACTAAATTTACACTGGTGCCCCATCCCGGGTTGTTCCCTGCCCTGTGTCCGTTGCCTACTGGATCGGCTCTGAACTCCCTGTGACCATGAATAGGACAAGCGGTTACAGAAAATGAATGAATGGATGGATGGGTTATGTGCAGTTCACAGAATACGTAATTATGTTCAGGAACAAAAACCAGTGTGAGGCACCACTTAGCATAGCAGTAGCCTCAATCGTTCTTTTCATCACTAGATTACACTAAACATGGATGGATGGATTGATGGATTATTTCTATAGATAATGGCAGCGGAACATACATCACAGTACCCACTCACTTCCCGCTGTTCGTTGCCTCTCTCAAAATCTGCTGGCTCCCCCCAACGCCTCTGAGAGAATTGTGTCCCTCTCTCCCACAACCTGTGTGACATACAGCCATGCGATACATGTCATTTCACGTCAGCTGAACCTAAAATGAAAGAGGCACTGATTAAAATGTAGAAACCAAGTCTGAAAATGTTAATATGTGTCACATTTACACAGTATTAAAAAAGATAGACAGAAGAGACACGTTATAATAGCAATGATGCATCATTTCCATATAGATAAGCAGTTTTGCTGCCGTATGACTGAGTGACACTCCTGAGCAGGGTTATGGTTGGCATGGACGTTAGCATGGGCGTTGGCATGGGCGTTGGGACATCCGTGGCTCAGGTTATGGAAACAGCAATTATGCAGCATTTCAGGTCATGCGAGGCCAAAGGCTGCAGGATGACAGTGATGAGATGTTCCAGTGACGGGTTTGGCCAAGGTAGGGTTTGCTACACCTGAGTTCTTCCAAGATGAAGCTGGGATTGTTGTTGTTGATGATGATGATGATTATTCTTATTATTATGATTACTATCTTCATCATCATTGGTTGATGATATTATTATTGTTTATTTGCTTTATTTCTGCCTCTCTACATTCAAGTGGCCTTTACCCATATGGCATAAAGGATATGAAACGTTTTATTTTTGGAAGTAATGTACGCCGGTGTTTTGCCCCATTGCCCCAAGGAAGGGCTTGTATTTCACTTCCTTTTCAGAACTTCGCTTCTCACCCGAGCGATTAGGCTCAGAAACCGGCGAGTTATCACTGAATATATCAATTCCTTATCGATCTTGATTGGCACAGAGGACTGCAGGAATTACCTTAAATCTAATTAAAGAAAAACATCTATTGATTTTACATGTATTCTGTAGTAAAACCATGAGCTCACTGATGTTTTGTAATATAGAGCGAGGCTCAGGCATGGGCAGGAGAGAGGCACAGGGCGGGGGAGAAAGACAAAGCGACACAGGCAGCCGGACCCAGGTACGCCAGGTGTTCAGTCGGAAACGGGAACATTTGCAGGAATGCAGCATCCCTGTAGATTAGGGTCGTAATAGGCACTTTCGACTGGAAAACTCAGTCCAGAGTTTCAGAACAGAGGATTTTATCTTCCACATTGTTCTAACTGCCATTAATGTACATCAGCCAAGCTGCTGTGGATTGAAACTGCAGGCAGATGAATAGAATATTAATGCAAAATATTTCATTAGGCCTGTCAGCAGAATAAAGGTGTTTCATTATTTCCTTTGGAGATCTGATGTATATGAGAATTTTGCCTGGGCTGACACTATGAGATCACCAGAGAGAGTTTACACTAAGATTCAGCAAGAATACTTTCCGTGTGTGTTTCAAAAATGTGAAACCTTTTCTTATTGTTTTAGTTATATGATCCTGCATCTAACATCTAATTGTTTTCTGGTTGCCAAAAGACTTTTTCTAAACAAAACCTGTCTCTGAAATAACTCTGGAAAAGAAATCAGTGTTTCAGCTCAGTAGCCAGGAGCCATTTCCCATGAACTACAAACCATGAGATGCTTCTTTAATGCCTTTGATTTTTAGTTTATGCCAGTTCTTCATCTTATAATCAAGGACAGAGAGGCAGTGAGAGGTTGAAGGGGTTCCTAGACCTTAAATAAAAAGTCCTACTAAGTCCACTGGGCATACTTGGTGCCAGGATGTTCTGTCCTGAGTGAAGGACCTTCAGCTGTCTTTGATGGGAACTTAGACAATGTAGCAGCTCTCCTCTGCATTCTGGTTCTCCTGTGGAACCTCAATGTGACATCAGAGCTGCTCTTGTCTGGACGCCAGTTTTCCGGAGGAACCTGAGCATGATGCCAGAGTTGCAATCATCTGTACACCAGTTCTCCTGAGGAACCCCAACATGATGCCAGAACTGCAATTGTCTACACAAAAGTTCTGTTGAATAACCTGAAACTGCTCTTGTTTGGGTGCTGGTTCTCCTGTCGAACTGCAATGGCGCCTTATCCACGGCAATATATTTCAGCTCCTAATGAATATTTAATGGTGGGAAATACGAGGCATCACCTAAAATCCAGCGGTTGGGTCATATACTGTCCCACATAGTGGGAATTTTCTAGATTTTTTTTTTACTCCACAAAAAATTGAACTTATTTAGAGATTACCTACAGCAATTTTTATAAAAGAGAGTCTTTCTCTATTCTTTTCCTTTTATTATTATTATTATTATTATTGGGGCCAGTGGGGTCAGAGATGCCTTAACCCAAGAAAAATGAAAGAAAGGACTTTAAAAGTGCAGTGTCAAAAGTGTGTTTTTTAATAAAATGTTTCTGAAAAAGAACTATTCACAGTTCACTATTCACTATTCACTACTCATATGTTAAGTTTATTAACATCAAATAATGAACACCTGGATTACGCCCTAACATTCCGATACCTCTGGATATTTCTTCGTTGAAATTTGCTCACACAACGACGATTGACCACTGTGAGTGGTAACCAGTGCTTTCAGAGTAAACTTTCTTTACTCTGAAGGTACTCTAAAGATATTCTGATGTGAGCCTACTCCCGAGTGCCTCCTTACCCGCTGTGTAAGTCTTTCTGGCGAACTCAGGCTGCCGATGTTGTCCATTTTACAATTTGTAGGCAGTTCCTCTGTTGTTTGGGCCATTTCTTTCAGACGCTTACGTAACACAGATCAGCGCTGTCTACAGAAAACAATTAACAACCTATCTCCGCTGGGGAAGTACAAATGTACCTCCCGTTCTCAGAGGAAATATGAAATATGTACTTGGCTTTTATGACCCCCCCGCTTCCTTCACGTCTCATCATGTCTCTTCATCACCCAGTGAGAAGCAGCTCTCCTTCCATGTGTTCTAGAAGAGGAAACGACATTTAACTGTGGTTTGAGCATTGGGGGGCAGAAGGGGAGAGGGGAGGGACAGGTTGAGGTCTCCACCCATTTAATGGACTCCAGGGGGTTGTATTGGCTAGTTTTGATTATTGGGGGGGGGGGGTTACATCCTCCCTATAACTTACATCCATGATTTGTCTTATTTGGTTTCTGACGATGTTTTGCTGTATGTTGTTGGGTGGTTTTTTTTGTAAAAAAAAAGGTACTTTAAGATTTTCTAGAATGTACCTTTAAGATGCCCTGCGATGGTTCCGTGGGTCCTGAGTTGTTGGTTGCTCCCTGCCCTATGCCCGCAGCTTCCAGGCATACACTCCGGACCCCCGCACCCCTACATAGAACAGGCGGGTATAGAAAATGGATGGAGGCATGAGATACTTTTAGGATCAGTGATGGTGGTAGTTGTGATGATGATAAGTGCGTCCAGACCTAGGGGTCTCTACTCACTCACGTGCTTTCGGTGTATCTGTGGACTGCAGATCCTTGTGCCCTTAACGACACTCCGATTTTGATGTGTCATCAAGGGAAGGGACTTTTTTACTTCTTTAACCAATCGCAGACTTCATCATATGACATCACCATACTGGTCAGTTTTTTTTTTCTCATTTTCAAACTCAAAGCAGTGTGGTGTGGCTCAGTGGATCAAGCTCTTGTCACTGTGATTAGATGGTTGTTGGTTCAAGCCTTGATATTATTATTATTGTTGTTGTTGTTGCTTTTATTATTATTGTTTTTATCATCATCATGAAATAAAGACACACCCTGCACTTTACAGCTGTTGCAGGTAAGCATATTCCTGTTTTGTCTGTTTATCCATGACATGTCCCTTAACTAAAGGCATACACAATAAAACTGATACTTCACAAATCTGTGCGCCTTGCCACTTAATAGAAAACACTGGTTTTAATTAATGTGGTGATGTCATACAATGAAGGCTGTGATTGGTTGAAGAAGTGAAAGTCAAGCCCCTCCCATGTTCACCCGGCAACTCATCAAACTCTGCAAAATCAGGACATGTGTGCTCCTAAACCTGAAGTGCTCTCGAAAGATGTACCAGTATACAAAGGACAGCTGGGTTCTCAGCTGATTGGTTAAAACATGTGTGATGACCCACTGCCCCGTGGCATGAATACATCACTGCTCAGAGAAAAGCCATTACTGTGTTGTTTGTCTGACTTCTTACCGTGAGCAGCTGAGCCGTGTTTGTGCTCTGACCTCCATCCCACCAGGCTGAACACTGCAGACCCTTTGCATTTTTATCTGAGTGTAACTCAGCTTCCGTGCAGTGATGTGCAGTGCACTCCATTCATTCACATGTCATGACAAATTTTAGTTCTGAGCCATAACTCTTCCAAAGTCCGTATTCTGCAGCAAATAACTGGCCTCTTTCATAAGGCATTTGCCATGTCGGAAAACAATTCGTGCACATTGGATTTCGGGGTACAATCTTAATGCTTTCGCCTCTATCCGGGTGCCTGTTCTGACCACAGATCCAAGGCTGGCTGAAGACTTTTAGGTTTCGGGTTGTAAGCCAAAACCCAAACAATTAAACCAGGATGCTGAGATGAAGCTGATGCTGGTGATTTTCACACTGAGACTGCACTTGTTGGTCTGTAGTGTGTATAGAATTACACTCTAACTTAACAAGTGAACACACTGGACACACTGGACACAGTGGTGATTTGGACCCAGGAGGCTGTTCTGGAGTCAGCGAGCAGCTTGTTCCACATAGAACTTTCCATTGACCATGTGAACGAGAGTCATCCAGAGACTTTTTTGTTTAATTGGTTTGTTTTTGTGTCAGTCTTGCACTTTGATTTTCACGGCAGGTGCGATACACCCAGTCTTATACTTGCCTGCAGTTTTTATTTCGGTGTGAATAAATCCCAGAGTCAAACTGAGTCAGATGTTTGCAGAGAGTAACAGTCTCAAGGGAATTACAGCAATCTAATCATTTCACTTGTCTTTGTCAAATGGTATAAAACTTTGTATTGAAAAATGCAGCATTATTATATAAATTACTTAACTTCTTTAGCATCATAAGTGACACCAGCTATTTCTAATGCTGAGAGATTAATGCGCCCTGTTACAACTGGAAACTATAACAAGCTATTACAGTGCTTCTCATGTCAAAACAAATGTAAAACAATATTTTGACGGTGAGTTCACACTGTTTGGGTCCCAGTGGACTTCATGCGTGCCTTCAGAGAAGAGCCTATTTGTTTTTGGTTCCTCTGGAAGATTCTCTCAAATAAGGATCCGTAAATTTGCAAAAACAGGATTCCACTTGCGCTTAAGGGTCTACTGAGTGTTTTTCAGAGATCTTCTCTGGCATAGTATTAATATAACCTCTAAGCCAGTGATAATTAGTCCTTATCCCACTCTTTATTTCATGGAACTGAATTTTCATGAGGCACAGATGAAGATGCTACTGATGAATTCATCGGAAGACTTCCTGTTTTACAAAACAGACAAATCATAAAGCGTGATGTATATACATAAATGATTATATCCCATTTCACATGCAGAAATAGACCCCCCCCACAACCAATGAACTTTTACTGATTTACAAGCATACTTCAGACCAGCATTTGCTTCTTTAATCTTTTCATGACTTTTATCAAAATGCTAACAGAAAATATTTGCATAGCATTAAACTAACCCTGCATACAGATGATTAACCTTCTAGTTGAAATTTCCATCTATCCATCTTCCAACTGTTCATCCCAGTTACGTCTCTCCAGCCATGTTGAATTCTGGGTAGAACCACAGCTTACCCACCTTAATTGTGTTTGAATGTACACTTACCATTTAGACCAAATAGGGCTGGCTTCCTTCTGATGGGTTTTTTTGTGAGCTGTTCTGGAGATAAATAAGGGACACGGAGCCCAAGTTAGCCAGCCCTTGGGGGGGACATTCCCATTAATGCTGTTTATCTGTGTGATGCACACTCGCTACTCTACACCCATGTCAGACCATGTATATAGCTCAGTTGATCAGTGCTTTCCCTGTTGGTGAGCAGGCCAGTTGCATGTGTAGGTAATGAGAGTGCATATCCTTTAAGTAACCCGTCCCAAGGCTTGGTAACATTAGCTTGTCCGGCTTAGCAGTGGTTCCTCAGTTTATCGTGTGACATGGGTAGCATTGCTCTGTCCAGCTGTTATCGCACGTTTCCAGCCCTTCGGGAAACACCACACAACATCGGCCTTCAGGGTCATGTTCCCATAACGTTCTGCTGCTGTTCTGTGGCAGTCCTTCCGTGAAGGATTTAACAGCGAGCGGTAAGTGACATATAGCCAAGTCGCTCATGGTCGCATCTTGCTCTCAGTGACCTACACAAAAAGCAGTCATAGCGTCTTTTGGGAACCAGCTTTGTTCAAAATGTTCAAGATTAAGAACTTTTATTTGATCTGAAACGTTAGTGTGTAATTTTATGTAGGTTTTACCAACACAATAAATTTTTAACCAATGTATTAAATCACAAGACTAATGATAATTATATATAACGTGCTAATTAGAGTATAATTTTACCAGATGCATCCAAAAATGAGACATTATCTGCAGGACGAGCGGTAATTTGCCTCCGTTTGGTGTCACGTGTCATGAATAATGCCGTTTGAGGGCAATGGTTTTATTAAAATATTTCCACGCGGAAACTGTTTGTTAAAATATTTTATTTAAATTGACATAAAAATTTTCAAGACTGTACCATTGATCTTCCTTATAGGGGTTCTAGACGTCAAATGCACCTGCAATCTGCATATCTGCCCATCAGCACCTACATGTAAGGGGGCATCTGGTACGCACCCACCTCCCATACGGTGCCGCCCATTTCGGAAAGTAGGGCAAGGGTAAGGTGGAGTGGAAAGGATGTAGCAGGCAGGCGGCTGTTGTACCATCTGGGGGGGGGGGTTCCTACAAGCCGTTTGCAGTTGTTGGCTGGCAGTGCGGGACTCCACAGTCACGTTTCCCTTGTTGGATTTGCATAAAGCATTGATCTTTTTACTAAATACTGCAGCAATATTCAATATTGTGCTACGCAGCTTCAGTGCCAGGGGTAAATAATTAATCAGAGGTTAACGAGCCCCGTCTCAGCGACGATCCACAGCTGCTGACTCTAAGCTGGTTTTAGAAACACTGGAGGTGTGATTTTAAAGATTTAATTAGCAAACTTTTGTGCGTTAGAATGAAATAGGTATAAGGAGAGCTACGGCTGTATGCCTGCCGCCTTTGGAGCCCGGGTCATTAACACTGGTAATAACGCCGCTTTATCTCGTTACACGTTTAATATTTAATGCTGTCATCTGTTTAAATATCAGCAAGAGAGCAAACTACTACCAGCAGCTCCTTGCCTCGCTATTCGTGCGTTTGCTGACTGCCGAAGTACAATAAACAGCAGTGTTGATTTGATGCAATTACATGCTTGTGTTTGTCTTAATAAGCGTTAGTCACTGGCAGATCGCAGTGAGCCGGGTGCTTGTGCAACCAGCTGAGACACTCAAACACACCGCCCTGGAGCTGTCTGTCGTGCCATTATTGCGTGTTTCATTTTAATTTTTTTTTAACTTAGTATCTATATAAGGAAAGCATTAAAAATGATGAACCAAGGACTGGATTCCACAATTGTCTTTTCCCTGGCGATCACAGGCATTTTTTTTTTCCACTAAAAATTTGTGGACCGCAGGTTATGAATTTCAGGTGGATCCCCATGGTATAAATCTCTGGAGGGTGGTGGGGCCGTTGGGGGTGGGGGGGGGGGGGGGGGGGGGGGGGGGGGGGGGGGGGGGGGGGGGG